>SJOL01006489.1:782050-814953 GCA_004794785.1 Opisthorchis felineus
CCCAGTGCAGCTTTGAGGCGGTCGGTTTCAGGTTTTCAGATAAAGTGACTGAAATATTGAACTCCCCCTTGCAATCTTTGCCTTGATAGCGGGATGCCATAGGAGCGTTCTCCTACCGCCAACTTAGATATCCTGTTGAGTCGTTGAATGTTCAGAATTTGATTTACACAACGGTAAAAAAACCTAGCTTGTGAATTTATTGCAAACGAAGCGACCATGTTTCATAACTAGATGGACTTCCGCTTTAAGGACGTCTATCGGGTTGAGTTTCAACAGCTGAGCTGGCGTGCAGCCTCATGCGCAGCCGATCCGAGCGAATCTAACCTTCGATTTAACGCCATCACCACCGCCTTGAGTGCTAAGTACTTCAGCCGCCTAACCGTCCGTGAGAACCGAATTCAAGTGAACTAACACCCTGACTCATAGTACGCCCAACTGTGACCACATACGTTTCAAATTTTTCCATTTTGGTGGGCGGACCGTGAGCGAATACGCACTTCCGTTGTGGCCTGTAATGTGGCGTGTGGGTGTGCGGACAACCGAAAGACACGATGCTGACCACACAGCTACCTGGCATCCTAGTGCAAGCAGGCCGTGCATGACCGTGCGCAGAGCGGTCGATATGCCACGGTGGGCGAAGACAACAGATGCGATGTGTGCCAGAAATTGGCCAATTTTTACCGAATCCAAATGAGTGGAATTTCATACCCTCACTTTAAGGATTTTATGCTTCAGAAATTCAATCCGAATCCGATGGCAGCTCTTTTCGGGCAACAACAACAAACTGAGTACTGTTGCCCAGGGCGGGGAAACTAGTGGACTGCGCACAATGGGAGAAGGACTACTGTGTTACACCAGTACATTGTATCTGAGATATTTTCGGACGAATCATTCAGTTGAATTATATTGAGAAAATGCTTTGCGACTGATCCGTTCCAAAATAAGAGTACCTATGACGGATACAAGGGACCACCGGAGCAGTGGTGATTCGATTATAAACATAGACTGTACGAAGGACCGCTGACCCTTTTGCACACATTAGGGATACGTTCCGGTGTTGTACATTCAGCTATCAGCTATCCCGGGGAATCGGGAAGGGATCTCAACATTATTGATGTTAAACCCAGCCGTTCAGGGTTATGAAATAGGTATGCGTCCTTCGGTGAAATACAACTGACTTTCGGCTGAATTGCCGGGCACTGTGATGACCGGAGGAATAGGTGGGTGAATCGGAGTCAGGTAAACCCTTTTTATCCACTTTACTTGTGCTCAAATGGACAGAAACTATCAGACTTTGCCACAGATTGAATACATCTTTATCCACTTCAGCGAATGAAAACCTCGCAATATTCTCTGAAGTGAATTCACCCGGAAGTTTAGAGGAAACGGACCTGCACAACCCAGGTCTTTGTATGTTTTGAATGTATGGTTTTCTGTGCAACTTTCTCCAAACAAGCAATACCTCCTGACCTGTCTGCCATATTCTTCCTTTGCCACAACGTGTAAAACATCCTGTGGTTGTCGAATGGTGTCGCCTGTAGTCAGCCAGTCAATGCAGAGCTGTCCGCTGCTATTTTACTTGACTCAACTAGCTGCATGGCGCTTCCTTCTCCACTATACGTCGTGCGCTGTAGCACCGGTTCCCGCCTTACGGACACAACACGTCGGAGTTAGTAAGTTGCTTGCACACAGCACTCGGCCAGTTTCAATCGATTTGTGCACGGTCAAGTGCATTACCTCTATCTACACCGGATAGCCACCAAATTAACATCAAAGGAATGGGAAACTGGGAACAGTGAGAGGGACGAAATGTGTCAATTCACACAGAAGGAAGTCACAGTAACTTTCTCAGTCTGAGTTTACTCATGCTACTTAAGATGGTCTAGGCAAGCTTGCTTGTACGAACAGCAATGCGCTCATATTTGTTGTGATCACCCGAACAGCATTAATCTTGGTTTATTTTAAAGGAGCGATGAAAATGCGGATTATTGGAAACCGGAAAAAAATTTTAATTGTCATGCGTTACTCCAGCCTGTGCCTCACATTCACTATATGTCAACTGTGAACCATTCCAACAAGTGGTACCGCTGCTTATCCAAGCTAAATTACTGGCTAAATCGAGGCAAGTCCAGTGAAGCTACAGTCCGTTGTGTCTTGCTTCATGGGTGGGACTTGGTCCGCTTGGATAGAAGGTGTCCGGCAACTTGAGATGCTTGAGGATCGTAATTTAAGCATGCTGGTGCAACCGACGGTCCAGTAACGATTTTCACCAACGCTTTTTGGGGATAAAGCAGCTGCCTATGTACTTATAACAGTAGCGCTTTTCGCAAACCAGAAAGCGAACTTGCGAACAAGGTGCATTCGAGCTATTAGTATTCCGATATAGGTCCATCAATGTATATGGTTCCTGAACGGATATTTTACAACACGACAATGGCGATCTTGATAGGATACCTGCCACCAAACTGCACATGACGAGGAACGCTATTATGTATTACCCAATTGCGGCTGCCCTTCGGAGGAACTTTTCTCAGAGAAGATATGCCTGTAGTACTTTACTTCCGTATAATAATAACTAATAATCACTGCCTAGCTACCATGCCATCTGAAAGAAGCACGAGGGCTGAGATATGCCGCGTTGTCCAAGCCTGAACAGGAGCGGTTGACGTGCTGAGTTTTGGTACGAACCAGGGGTTTGCTTTAATTTACTTAGTTGATCGCCAGCCGACTCAAACAACGGGACCTAACGATACCTGAGAATCAAAGCGCTTCACCTAGGGGAGAACGAGAACGAGCTGTGCAGCTTAACTGTTGTTCCTTTCGCTGAGCTTTAATCATAACCCAGTAGATCACCGGGCTGCGTACACTATTCGTCAAAAAAGACAAGCCGCCAGCTACTGCAATGCACTTGGGGTCGAATTTGAATACCTGTCTTGCTGTGTAACACTCAGGATGTAGAAGGAAATGTAGTCCAGCTGATCAGTTGGTGATCTACCTATTGGAATACGTATGTTCTGTGTATTGCTCACAGAAATATCATCGGAACACTTCAAACTTGTGTAGATCGTAAGAAAACGCATGCGGATCAAAAAACCACCACGGCAACCACTCACTGAGTCGCAGAAAAGTTGAATTCAGGTGAGCAGAGATATACTGCAACATTAGAGAACTGAGAAAAGAGGAAAAGCATTCATGCGAGCATCATGTAACAAAGAATCTCTCTCAGAAGAAGCTTGAAGAAAAGAACACCTCAGCAGCAGAAAGGATGACAAAAACAGGCAACTAACAGAATGGAGCTCTATTACGTCAATAAGGTATCTGAACGAACAGCAAGAATGTTGCAATCAGATGAAATATCAACGGCCCGCGAAACTAACGACATCTTTATAAGATCGATTTTAATACCAAGAAACCAAATCAAACAAGGCAACTAAAACAATGTAATCTGCTAAAAAGGTGATAATGAGTGCAACAGGTTACACTCTGGAACAGTCCAGGGGGAGGGGGCTAACTATCTTTGTTGTTCATACATAGGGAGCAGTAAGGTCGCCACTTCAATTTGGGAAACGTGAAAACTCTGGGTCCTGGAGTTACAAAAAGGGGAACAAAGTCACTGGGAGCATGGTACTCCATAGCACTATACAATGTGCTGAGCTTGATTCATTCTTGTCTACGAACAAAGAATCATAGACTCAGTCCTTTAGCACAAAAACACCCAAGCATCAGACCCCAGGATCAGCCTCAGGGTTAAGTTGACAAATCAGAGAGGTTGCGTACACATTGATCAACCAGTACACTATCCACCAATCCTGTTATTAAGACTGCCCACCCAAGAAAAGAACAATCGAAGTGTTCGTAGCTCGGATGCCTGAATTGGCTGTAGATCAGGTGGCTGTTGATCTGTTCGCCGAGCTTGGCAATTTGCTTGTAGATTTTTCGTCTTTAGTGCGCGCACTGATGATGTCCCTACGATTGGTGACGAAATATCAGCAAGCAAATTGCCATGCTCGGGAAAGAGATCAACAGCCACGCAACCACAATCGATCCGCCTTTAACATCGGATTGCGTATCACTGCCCACTTTTCGTTCGCTTTCATTGTTTCCAAGTAGTCGAACTATTGAACGCCAGCTAGGATGGAACGTCTGACCACTGGCTCATTACAATGAACCGGTTAAGATAGCCCTAGAAAGTTCGCGCTGAGTTCAGTTGTGTCAGCTGATCCATGTCAAGCAAACCAATGGATCGATTGTTCTACGTGCTGCCCATAATTTATGCGGAAAATGTGACTGACCTTAGTGGTATATAAGTTGCACCGTAGGCTACATTTCTGTCAATGCAATCATCTAGCCATATACAAAATTAGACCATTGCGTTTTATCTACGAATTGTGGTTTTCTCGACTTTTCTATTGGATGGCGATGACATTCGAATCCGCTCTAATTGTGTTACTAATTAGTAAAGCGACTCACGTGAGAACCTCAAGGTAGCGACATCACACCGGTCCAGACAATGGCTGGGACTGAGGCGTTTCGTGACCGTATGTTGTGTGCGTCGGTGATCGATTTACTAGATCATCATAGTCCTTGATTTCCACGACTAGTTAATTTCAATGGGAATTCGGTGAGCTGTGAGGTCTAGAAATTTGATTTATGAAACCCTACGGCTGAAATAATCAAGCAACGAACTGGATCGACAGAAGAATGGTTGCAACAGAATAATAAGGACAGAGATCTCCCAAGGAAGATCACAACCGAGTTGGAAATACTATTATTTCGAACTATTATTCCGTTTGCCTTGTGTTCAACATGGTTTCCAGATTCCTAGAACTATCACTGTTGATCTTTTCGTCGAGCTTGCCAATCGACTTGCGAACGTTTCATCACCATTCGAGGAGACATCATCAATGTATCCAACCCTGCACTAATGATATCCCCTCGAATGGTGATTGAATGTTTGCAAGTCAGTTGCCGGGCTCGGCGAATAGATCAACAGCCAACTGACCAACTGCCGATGAATTCACCTAAGCTGCTAATTTCCCAAAACATTGCCAACTGTCATCATATTTTACACTTTGGTTCCGTTACCGCTTTATAGTCAATTTCAAGGTTTTCCATCTTCCAGTAGACTGTCGAACTGTACTGTCATTGGTCTGCCAACCAATATTGGCAATAAAATTTCTCACATGATCAGTATGTGACTGCAGCACGTCTCCCCTCAGGTAATGCGGGAAGATACCGTGGGTAATGTTATTCCTACAAAAAACGAAGAAAAAAACGCAAGCTGCACAGTGCGGTTGGAGCGTTGGGTGTACTTTGTATCTGGTGTACTGACTTTCCTTCGCCAACTGTAACCTTCGAGAGCCAAAGATTGATCCCCATTCGCATGGAAGCCAGATTTCATGTGAAGGTCTGGAGCTTACGTGAGCCTTGTCTCCTGTTTCTGCAGTCATCCTGCTCTGTGCTTTTCACACCCACTTTCTAGACTTGGGTTGTCAGATTTTCGCGCTCTCCTCCCTTATTGCCCTTGATCGACTAAGGTGTGACACTAACAGTGCGACCACCTGCTCTCTGTGAACCAAAGACAACTCACTTCCGGTCACTGGATCTGTTTAATGATGTGCCCATGTTAATGATCCAATGGAACATCATGATCATCATAATCATCATCATCCTCATCCTCATATCAATTCGGAACAACTGCAAAAATCGTTTTCTCAGCTGGGAGATCATTTTGGAGGAAGCTGTCTTTTGATCAACGGATAAACCGAAGTCGCTCTCACCGTTAGACTTCACGATAAAAGTATTCGACCGTCCATGTGCTTTTGCCGGTACACGATTCCACGTCGGTGAGAGTGAGCAGTTTTATGATCAGCAGGTGGAAAATTTTACCAGAAATCAAAATCTGAATTTAAAAGAATACTTGGACTGGAGCAAAAATGGGCACAACAAAATTTTGTGACCACCTTATAATGCCATTTTATCAATGGACGTTTTGGTGATATTTCCCGGCGTTTTCGTTCAAAAACCTCCCTAAACCACTTCGCTGTACCTTGATACGCGTGCAGCTAGCATTATAACGAACGTTTCTTCAATACCCTTTCAGGAATGACCCTGTTTTGGAATCAAATACGTTTGAACATTTGTGAACTTTCTGTGCCAGCATCATATTCGGGACTTCAGTCGGGTGGGTGTCGAGATTACAAGTTAGCCAGTACACCGCTTTCACAAGACGGAACGAAACCCAGCCCTGGACAATGTAACAGGTATGGAACAGTGCATTGATCGGTTCGAAAATACCACTCCTGTCTGCTTACGGTAGTCTGTGCCAGTAATGCGATGACTGGATGTTCGCATCGGAGTCTTAGAAACTGGTCAGTGGCGCTAATTTGTTCATTTCGAAACGTGCGGAAGCTTTCAGTTCAAGTGGGATTGCGTCAAATTTAAGGAAGCAGTGTCCTCTGTCACTATGCCGTGAGATGTATTCAAAAACGGGCAGATGTACATTCAAAAACCACCTCATGTGCAATGCCTCTCATTTTTGCCGAATCTCCTGTCCCCTGGAGTCGGCGATGGATGTATGTCATCACTAGGTATCAGAGGTGCATCCACATCAATGGACTGGATATAAAAGCACTGAAGTACTGAACGTTTGTGAGACTGCTGCGTACTTCCAGACCCTTGAATATTTAATATTACTGCCCGTTGCCATGAGCAGAGATAAGAATGGGATTTGTGAATTCAGCAATGCAGTGTTTCTTTTTAATTCATCCAGAACGGATTTCTTTTAGTCTGGTGACTGAGTTTTAGTTTTACTCTCTAGGGATCCGGATCTCCATCCGCTTGAGACTGACTAACAGCGAGTTTATAGATCTGCGTGCGCATGTGACGCCGATACTAAGTTGGTGAGTTCCCAGAAGAAGCGCCTGTCAAAATGCCCTGACGAAGTGATTTACAGTGGTTTAAAGGTGAAATCGTTGAGACTTATGATCGAAGTCTATCTCCTGATGGGGTGGTACCATAGGATAGTTCTGCCTTTTCGTGGCATCCCTTTTTCCATTTTTTTGATGCTTTTACGCCAATCGATGCAAGTGTTTAGGTAAATTCAGGGTTTGACCTCTGATGCGATTTGTCACTCGTTAACCGGAAATCATCCAAGCTGACCTGCCAGGGGTGAAGTAATGGTTAATAGCATGGGTGGTTCCATAATTTTGTCACAAGATGTAGATCCTGAGTTGTTTTTATTCTTCAGTGGCTGCCGAGGTTTATCAAAAGCATTTAAATTATTCCACTGTCTGACATGGATTGATAGCCAAATTGAGATTTCCTCCTGTAAGTGAAGTCACTCTATGGCGAGAAGCCAAGAAGCACTGAACTGCTGTTTCATCCTTGTTGGGAATCACCAACAGTGCGCATCTTACGAAACTCAAGGGTGTTTCGAACCCGTGACCTACTAAGTTTAAATACTCAACCTTTCGGTCAAGAGCCACCCGTGGCTCACACTACCAACAAGCCAATTTCAGGTAGGACCTTCGCCTATGTTTAGTGGCACCGATTACTACAGTGCAGCAGTTTGGGTTGGGCCGTCGATTGTGGATTCAATTAAAATGCTTAAACAGCACTTTATCGATACTCTCTTTTGTTGTCTCTATTCATCTGTGGCTAAAGTAAAGAACCCTTGCGTAATATCACTTCTTGAGAAAGTCGGCTGATGACTGCTGGTATATGGGTGTTATACCTTATTGTTCCACCTTGGTTTTTTGGTCGCCAAGCCTGTTATCGGACTGGACAACTAGTTTTTGTGACGGTACAATATGTGTAATTCGCGTCAATATTTTAATGGAGCCCTTGTGCTCGTTGATGACCAAAGCATGTTTTCATTTTTGTAGAATTTCACGCCAGGAGAACGTCTAACAGAATTCCTACCCGTCATTGACGGGAGAAATGTTCCAATTTTTGGCGAAATGTGAGCTACTGACTTCGGCAAAGCAATAGAAATATTGATGAATAGCCAGGCTTTTCATCTAACTTCACTGAGGATGGAGTAATGGACTTTGGATGTTACTGGAAGCTGATAGTGGTGCTGTAGTTACACCTGGGAAAGCTCGGCCACGCCAGGCCGTCCGTCTGTAACTGATCCCTTCAGCATCCACTTGATGAGTTAGTATAAGAAAGATGGGTTCCTGTGACCTGGATAATCTGGGTCTGATCACGTCTTCACCATTAAGGTACGACTACTATTTATTTACAACGTTGTTGGGTATTATATTTGACTCAATTGGGAACTCCCGGAGAATTTTAAAATTTTTATGTGAGATAAAATTGCCTTTAGATATTTCTGACGGTAGCGTCTGGGTCAGGCATTACACCGCCGATTCCCCATGCCTGTTAGCTGTGTTCACATGCACGGTATAATTGTGCATTATCTCTTTCCCTGCTTTCTTACAATAGCACTCGAACGTTGTAAGAATGGTGCGTTCATCCTTTAGGCATGCGTATGCAACTGATGTGTCACCATTGGGTTTATATGATATTCCTTAGCGCTATCGTTTACAATGTGCCACAAAACTCCTAAAGCCTGACAGCTGTTGGCGGGTAAACCTTCGGCTGCAGCCACTGCGGACTGTTCACAGCTGAGGGCTGATGGCGATGACGTTTTGGTTTGCCATGTCATTCGCTGTGGCCAACAGAAAATACATAAATCTGGAAAAGGCTACTTCCGCCACAGAACCCACTGCCATGAATCAGCTATTATTCACACAATGTATGCTCTCTGTGTTACTAGTGATGCTTTCACAACTGTCCCACGTCGTCGTTTTCAGGCGTAACGACTACGTAAATGGATTCAGTGATAAAAGAAATCACAGAAGACGTAGGAGACAATAAGTGAGAGAAACTTTTCAAAATTTCAGGTGATTGCCACAACCCTAGAAAGACCAATTAGGTTTTCGGCGCTGCTGTTCAGCATTTTGAAGAAATTTCGTGGGCCGGCAATATACGACTGGTTCAGACTCCTGAGAAACAGTTCGTCGGATTTCTTACCGATGATCTGGGTTTGAATCCCTAGCTCTTCAAAGCTGTTTTCAAAGTGGTTGCCGGCCCCCGAACGGTGTACATATACGCTTTTTAAACAGCCAGGTATAATATTTCTATGATTCAAATGAATAGTCTGCAGCGTATGAATTATTTGGTGATGCATCCCAAGTAAACGTTTCGTGAATTGAAATGATAAAAGAACGCAGCAATGGGGCACGTCGCCTTGTTACAACAAGGGCAGAGAGCAGTGGGTACTTCTAACTTTTGTAAACCACTCCACTTTTTCCCAACGACAGATGGTTTAGACCAACTTGTGAAGGGAGGAGAGAACCGCTGGTGTACGTCTGACTTTTATTGCGCGCTTATCTCCGTTGATTGCCTGACAAAAGCGCCATAACCAGATTTCAAACGTCACCCGACCTAGTCAAATGAGTGGTTCAACGCATGTGTAAATAACATAACGCGCCCACATGATTAACCGGTACATGTGCGCCCATCCGTGTGTCAGGACTGAAACCAAGACAAGATTTATCTGTATCATCATCTCCCTGTGTTAAGGAAGTGGGAGTGCGAGCGATCGCAGGGCAAATACACACAACGGCTCGAGAGATGCACTGGGTAACCAATGGTTTTGTTACTGACTGGCGGCGAGTAGACTGTTGTCCATTGATTACCACGATGGAATTTATTCGACAAGTTGAATGTAATGGAGTCTTTCACTTTCAAGCTATCCTGTATTCTCACGTAGATTTCCTTCACAGGCTGGCGATGAGTTGTTCCTTTCAGATTAGCTTGATCGCATTTGTCAATGGTTGATGGCCTCCTCCCAACCCTCGGTGTTCATACTACTTTGTGATTGCTGTGACCGAGGTCTCGTGTTTTTACTTCAAGTATCCTAAAGGACACTTCTATGCTTCCTTCGTAAGCTACATGTGTTGCACCGCGCTTTCTGCACGGATTGTGGTAATTCCAGCTGACTCGTCTTAACACGTCAGCTCAGTTGGCAAAGAAGCGAGACGAGTAAAAGGATGGCTGAATGTATTAGTGTCCTTGAAAGTTTCGATTATCCAGTGCATTTAATCAGAGCCTAAATGTGTTTGTGCATTGAAACTTCAGGGCTAGTTTAACCACTGTACTTTCTAAGGTCTCAGATACGGGTTCATCAAATCACTGATTCACTATTGCATAGTTCTGCGACCAAGTTCGTCCTCAACGTCCACAGAAAGCAAGGGAACTTGATAAAACTTGCCGAAGATTTGGTGACACATTAGGTTTAGCATCATCATTTATCGTCAGGCGAATGAACGCAATAAGAAGACTTATTAAAAGATGAGACGGGAATATTTGCTGGCCTATTTTCCGTTCCAGTGTTCTCAGTGTTCGGAGTATTATACAGAAAAAATAATCGGTTGTTCATGTCAACACAACCCACTCGTGTGACGCACTGGTTACCTTCCCAGGGGATGTCTTATGTGTGTTTGTTTATCCCACCTAAGATTGTTCCCCAGAATTCCTTGACATCCAAAACAGCTAAACAGTAAGTTTACTGTTGTGGGTCGACAGAAATAGAAGGCTATTTTTATTGGGAAAAAAGAAACATTGTGTACACAGAGTGTTTTAGTTTCTTGTCGTTCCAAAATTAACAGCTGACTTGAGTGCCATTCAGATCGAAAAGCTCAGTCCGTCCTATATCACTTCCCCTTTTCTCGTTACGAGTCCGTTAATCTTTTTCTCTTAACTTCATGTTTGCTACCTTAGACCGATGACACTTATCTTCTTCATGGATAACTAGCGTGTGAGTGAACGCACAGCTGGGCTGAGATTTGATTTCATGAAGGTTTGAACAGCAAAAATTAAAAAAAAAAAAACAGTAGTCTCTAGCAAGAGCGAAAGGGCAATAGCAAAGACATCACAACTACTCAGCTGATTATAATTGGGTAAAACCTCATGGAAAGACACCTGAATTCGTCCAATCACAAAGTCCTTCGGTAGTTTCTTCCAGTCGTTCGTAGCGAGCTGACAGTCAAATGCAATGTACAGCATTGTCAGGACCGTGGGTTATTTTTCGCATGCCTGCACCTTCCGTCAAATTCAAGTATTCAAAGTTGAAATGATTTGAAACAGTTGTGCATGTATTGGAGTTCAACCACCTATTAGTAGCCTTCTCACTAGTGTATCTATGTCGAGGGAATCGACCGCAAACATTAAAGAGAGGGAATTTAGTGTTGCGGCAATCCGTTCGATGTCTACTCTGTAGACGTATGCAGTTCTCTCGGCCAACAGTCCGCTTCATAAAGTTCTGTTGCCTCAGTGACAGTTTAACTGATCTACGACTTCAGCCGTTGCACCAATGGCTTACCACAATTAGCTACCTACAACTTATAAATTTATTAGTTTCTGGATAATCAACTTTAACAGGCAGTTGTTACTGGTATCTGTGGCCTTGGGAAAGCGGATAACCGGTAGATGAAAAGCCCGAACCTTCTAAAATCATACCTCTTTTTGAAACGCGACGTACAGTAGCCCAAAGAAGAAAGACTACTCTGAAGAGAGACCCCCCCGGGAGGGAGAAGATCCTCCTTCCTCGTGGTAGTCTCTGCTGGTATGGAGTAATGTAGTTCAAGAGGGAGCAAAACGCTGAACTCACGATAGAGTCTTACTGTGTTATTGGTGTACTGTGTATTTTATTAGCATCGGACACATTCGCTAGATGACCTAAAACGGACAGCAATGCTTCTCCACAGCAGTACACTACCGCAGCCTCATTACCTTTAAAACACTTGGAGGCCAGCCAAAGTATGATTAATTTTCAACTAGTTGATAACAACAACTCATCTTCAAACGGTTCATCCTGTTTCTTTGTGGTACCTAAAGATACGACATTTCAATCGTTCAACCGTCTTCCTCTTCAGCATCGGGAATACCGCAATGACGTCTGGAGTCACATTCGTCGTCGGTTGTGGAAAACATGCAGTCTTTTGGTTGTCAGTAAAAGGCTTGGAACTCGCCTGTTTGCCATCTATCTGTTCATAAAGTGCCTCTACCTGGTTAACGCTGTCGGACAAGTTTTTATGATGCAAACGTTTTTGGGTCTTCGGTATGATAATTACAGTTTTTTTGGAATTGCTATCGCGCGTGATATTCTATCCGGCAAAGATTGGCAACGAACTCTCGTCTTTCCTCGTGTGGGCTACTGTCTTGTACCCGTTCGTCACATGGGCGCAAGCAATTACGTAACCGGACAATGTGTGCTCCCTGTGAATATGTTAAACGAAAGAATTTATGTCTTTTTATGGTTCTGGATTGTTCTGGCCGCAACTCTAACCGCCATCAGCATTCCAACCTGGTTTATGCGAATGTCCTACCAAAAGTCACGCACCTGTTTTATTAAAAAGTACCTCAAGCTGGGTGAAGTTCTAACCAAAAAAGATCGGGGTATGGTCGAGAAGTTCAAACGACAGTTTCTCCGCCAAGATGGTATCTTCCTCCTACGTATGATCGCAATAAACGCGGGAGATTTGATTTGTTCCGATATTGTTTGTCAGTTGTGGAAGATCTTCAAAACTCGATACTTTTTCCGAGACTTGACAATGAGCGATGAAGAACAGGAGGAAGAGCTCCATGTGCAACTCAGTCGTGGCACTGTGGAAGTTACCGACTTAGAACGATGTGCGTCGGATTCGACCCCAACTGCACCACCTATAGATGACGAAGTGGAGAAAATGAAGTCGAAGAAGATAGAATTTGCATGAAATCCATATCCACCACTCGGATCCGAGGCTTTCCGATTTCAATCAGAACAGATCATCAGAAGTCCGTTCGATATTTTGCAACCCCGTACATGCTGCATTGGCGCAGATCCTTCACTTTTCTCAGGGCCTATCAGTAATTTTGATTGATATACGGATCCACTGATTTCCCATGTTTCTGGGAGCCAAAGTTGACTTTTTTTAAAGATTTTTCTTCTTAAAACTTTTACTACATTAGTGCTGAGTAATATACATATTCATTAAGCAACAGTCCTCTGCTTTTATGGAATACCATGGTGGGTTTCTACTCATACATGCGTTTAAGTATACTTGGATTAAACTTAATCTGTTGAAACTTTTCGTAGCAAATTCCTACTTGAAAAGGGATTCCAAACGTTCACACATCACTACTCATGCTTCGTCTGACATCAAGGTAACGTTTGGGCGGATCATCCAGGTTGTTCTTTGACAGAATTTACAGTAGCATGTTCCGGTATAAATAATTTTGGAAGGCCGGACAACTGAAGGATAGCCTTCCGTTAGCAACATTAAGTTGGGAACATGGAGCGGGTAGCGAAGATCGGTTAGCTACAATTATTGATCTTTCCCACTCCTTGTTACGCAATCGTTGACCGGAAGATACAATGGACAACTGAGACAATTACACATTAATAGATCGGCATGAGAGATATAAATTAAACTTATCCGTTTTGGAATAGCTAGCATTCGATTACTCCCCGTGGCCGATTCAGGCTGGTGAAGTATTTAATAAACGTCAACGGACTTTTTGTTACAAGGCTATCACTCGTCCTGGCGCTAATTCTGTGATCTGTCCGTTTCGCAGTTCGCTTTTCGGATAGGAGGCAAACTGAGATGTTTCTTCCCGAGATGGTAGCGTATTACGTCGATTTCCAAATAAAATAATCCTCAGTGTGAGCTTTCTCAACTGGGACATTTCCTGCTTACGGAAACACTGGTTGACAGGTGCAGGGGCTCAAGCCCAAGCCCGGAATTCACTTAGATCGCCAGTATCACTCTTCGAATTTCTTCTAGGTTTGTCCATCGAGTAAATAAGGTCCATCGAAGAATGGAAAACTCCGCTCTAATGACGGGCACACATGATCTAGTCCTGGTGATCTTGGTGCACCTAGTTTGAGGCATCTATTAGAACCAAACATTTCCAAGGCTAGACCGGACTCTGTAAACGCAAGGAAGTCCCTAGCTCACTGATCCATCTCATCTTTTCTGTTGCGCTGTCCACAGAAAATTCGTCGAAGCACTTTCACACTGTTTCAAGTCCGCTCTCAGAGCCTTTGAAACCCACATTTCGACTTTCCAGATTTCTCCATTCGAATACGTCGCAAAAATGGTCTATTCCTGGTCTGACTGGGTGGATCGTGGAAAACAACAAAATGAATTGCAAACCCAATATGCAAACTCGGTGAAGCTGGGGTGGTTATCGACTAGGGCAGTTCCGTGTTGTTACTCTGGCCTCCTCACTGCCGAAACACCTTAGCATGGAACATGTCTATTAGCAATCCAACAAAACCTGAATTAATGTGAATAATTCAGTACCTGGATCGTCAATGGAGATTTCGTTCTGTGAGTGAAACCAGTCTATGCTGAAAAGCCGAGAAGCACTCTACAGCTGTCTCATCCCTATTAGCAGTCATCAGCAGTGTGTATTTCATTAATCTCCAGAGAAATTTGGACTCGCAACCCTCCGAGCAGGGGTTGGACACAACCGTAGGCCACGATCGGCTGATCAGCACTGTGATTAACTCTCATTTGGATAGAATATAGCGCCTTTCATTCTTCAGTCACGGACACGTGTTGACTGACATTTTGAGTGAGATGCGTACTGCCGATGATTCCCAATAAGGATGAAACAGCTGTAGAACGCTTCTAGGCTTTTCACCATAGATTGGCTTCGCTCTCAGGACGAAATCGCCATTGAAAATTCCCAAATCTCTTCACACTACCAACTAACACAGCAGTTCCATTTAGATGATTTTTTGAATCCGATATGCTTGCTAAACTTCATTTGACAGTCTTGGGGGGTTGTGCCCTTATCTTGTGTTTTCAGCACCGAAAAGCTTTATTTTAATGGATTTGACCTTGGATATAATTCTTCCTTCCCTGAATCAACAACGTCTCGCCTACAGTTGTGGACAAAACAAACAATAGGCACTGGTTTAGGTCACATCTGCGTGGCGTACGTTAGCCTATTCAAGGTCAAATAACATATGGGACTTTCCGGCCTTGCCTAATTTTCACATAGCAATTCGATTTCCACCGATTCAGTAGGGTTTCCAGCTTGTTTGATATCTTCATCAACTGAATTACACACGACCTCTCAGTTCCTTCATACTTACGTTACCGGAAAAAATCGAACCAAAGCCGAACCTTATGTTGCCTGCCACGTAAGGATGCTCTATTTCGTTTAACCAGCATTGCTACTTTGGATTACGTTGGCTCACAGGCAGCTCATGCGCGCTGTTATGCGCAAACATTGTGGGCCGGAATCTGCTTCTGGGTTGGCCTGTGATGTCGAAGGAGGCCAATTTACCCCCGCGCACAACAGGTAACGTCACATGCGGTTTGCGCCGGTCTGGATGTGGATCCAAATGAAATCCTGTACCCGGTGTAAACCTGAGGGAATATGATTGAAGGGTGAACAGAAGGGGCAGTTCTACAGCCATCAGCGCGCCAAGCTGGTGGCCCGTTATCATCTAATCGGATGGGGACAACTGAGCAGTTGGAACCCACAGTATATGCAGAAGGTTGCTTGGTGGTTCTTCCCATTAATGAGATGCATCTTAATCACACACATCACTATCTAGCGATAGTCATTATTCAGCTAGGTCTGGTCACGGGGAGTTAGGAGTTGCATCTAGGATCATTGTATTCTGACTTTGGCATAAAATATGTCTGCATGTATGTATGTATGATAGAAAAACTGTATTCACTGAATAGAATAATATACGGCAGAGTCCATCGTAGTATATTACAACATAATACAGCAAAGCAAAAATCAATACAGTTCATTACAAAGAGATACAAATATTATAATACAATGCACTAGAATTACGACACGACGACAAATACAGACGGACAACCTAAAAATCAAAACCAGAGGCAGTAGGTGGAGAATCGCCAAATTCTGTAATAGGCTTTGTCGGTAGTGCTCCATGGACGACAGCGACGGCCGTCTAACACCAAACACTTTTGCAAGCATACAAAAACATCACACTACCACAATAAGAAGTACAACCGACTGACTGCAGCTCCCTAAACACAAACACGATTCTTTGTTGCATAAGGTGAGTAAGTTGGCAGAATAATTTGGTAGGATAATTGGTAGAATAATTCAACTTTGCTTTACTAAGCTGGGTGGGCTTCCTTCAGTTCACGCGTTTCGCTCAACTTCACGGTTTCATTACCTCTCAGATCAAGCCCCGCAACAAAGTTTGCTGTCGAACTTCGATCGTAAATATCACGCATGTTTTCCACATGATTCAAGGAAAGCACCAGATTTAATGAACCATGGTTAGTTTATTTTCCACATCTTCATTGGTGTGACATACAGGTAGATGAAAATATTCATTAAGGCCATAGGCACTTCGGTTTTAATGTTGTTTCAATTCATGGTAGTCAAGTACCTGCCTGGTGGCGTGTAGGAAAACAGTGTGCAAGTTGGCTTTTGATAACGGATGGGAGCCTGTCGAAATTGTCGGCCAAAACTGACGCGGCCGTAGATGATTGGTCTTGGTCGGATAGTAACTTCCCTTGGGTGGTTCGGGTTAAGTGGCTGGTTCAGTGCAGGGAACAAAAGCTCCTGTGCTGCAACGCTTTTCATACACTGTCACACTGAAGTGTATTTCATACGCAAAAAGCTGGTTACGTGACTACAGCCGACTAATGGCCCATTGAATGTGCTTTGTACGCTTATCGTTCCTTCTGCATATCCATATCGATTTGGTTGGGTCGCGTGGCACTCACCGAATAACCAGTGTTACAACCGAACACCAGACATGGCATTAGGGTATTTCAGCTCTTCACAGAAAGTTAGTCTTTCCGTGTTTGGCGCTTCTCATGGAAGAGTCCGTAACGCGTACCTATTCTCCCTGCCAGGGTATGCGATAGACCATTTTTACGTACATAGACTGAAAAACGGTAACTCAGAGAGAGATAGGAAGATAGGCTTTCCAGTTCTGTACAATATATTATAAAAAGCAAAGCGATAGGGATAAGGGTACATCAAAGTCAAGGCTAGGGGTTTGTAAAAAAACAGCATTAGAAGGGAATTGAAGTACAAACATATCGTACACATTGGCCTTTTAGATACATCAGCTGCAGCTCTATGCGGTTCTGCATTGTACAATCACTCTTGGCGCGATAGTTTTTTGGCTCGCAGAATCACAACATTAATTCGATTTCATGATTCTGACCGGGAGCAAGGTTAGACTTTTGTTTCGAACGTCTTCGCCGTTGGGTCACGTAGCACAGGAGCAAGCAAAGTAGGATAAAGACGGGCACGGAAACGGCAATTGCAACGCGCTCACTGAGAGTGAACCATGGTTCTATCGGACCTGAAACACGAAGTATGGAACTTGGTAAATCACCGGTTCGAATGAAGAGATAAGATCGGCCCAACGCACATCTGATCAGGTGATATAACAAAGCCACGTGAACGGTCACGAGGAATATCTCATGCACTGTTCCCCAACGGTTTGGGACTTGATTTGAATTTCTCACATTTCTCACATTTCCTGCTTGTCTAAGAAATGGGTCGGCGCAGTGATTCCAGTGCATTACTGTGGGAGCAGGACCCGATGACAACGGATGCGAGTGGAGTGAATGTGCGCCCAGAAGCTGATGTGTACTGTACGTCTGTCTCATCCTTGTTAGGAAACATTAACAACGCGCGTTTCGCGAATATTTCGAAAGATTCGAAACGGACACCATATTTTGGGTCAGAAGACTGAATATGCTTGGTTCCTAGTGGTTGATAAACAACACAGCTGACGATTCGATAAGATAAGGTGTCACACCGTTCACGCATTGTGACCCGCTGCTGACTGGCTCCTCGGGTGACGAATTTTCAAAGGTCGGAGTTTCTTGTGGAGTATTCTCCTTAAGTATCTTAAATACAGAGATGTTCTTATAGTACGCGCGCAACCATGAATGATATACACAGAAGAAACGTTATACAGACATAACTGCTGCTGAGATTCAGAAACATTTATCTGTTCTAACAAGGGGTACCAATTGATCCGGATGATGTCTACTATTTCACCGTGGCTGCTGGCCACTGAACAGAGGAAATTATGTGAAGGGCCATAGTATACACAATTTCTCAACACTAGGGCGACCTTATTACAGCTTTGGACGAGTGCACTTTCAAAGCACTTCAATGATCCACGGAAGACCTTTTTCGTCGTTTGTTAGAACATGTCTGACAAAACTTTCTTAAGCCTTGGCAGTGGTTTGAGAATAAAACACCCCAGCCAAATGGGTTAGTTATTAACGGCTGGCACTGTGAGAGTGCATGTAGTTAACAGCCCCAAACTTCACACGCGGAAATTCCGTCAGCACTGTACCTCAGAGAACAAACCCGATAATGTCACTTGTCAGAGTTGCAGGAGTGCGTCGTGCAATGCTAGTAACAATAGAAACGGAAACGGCTGGAAGTGTTTCGTCTTTGGATTGGCACCTACGGAAGGTTGGTTCCCAGACGACTCCAGCTTGCTTGAAAGAGTTAGATGGACTATGGACTTACTGAAATGATCGACTGCGATCAGGATTCTGAGACCAGATGGATATCACACCCGGTCAAATAGAAAATGCGCTCTGCAAACAGATAAAACCGTGAGTTGGCTTAGCAAGGTCTAATCGCATCCGTCTCCCTTGTGTGTGCCAGATCCTGAGTCTGCCTGAGCTGAGCAGGTTAAATACCTACACCTGTACAAGCAACTAGAGATAGGTAGCGTGGTTTGTTTAGTTCACGGTATTAATCAAAGCTGCTACTTCCGAATTCTACTTGAAATGAATTCTGCTGATGATAAGTTTAATGAAGAGACGCGAGCTTGATGCACATTTTTAGACTCCATTAGGAAATAGGATATTGTTGGACAGGCATCCTGTATTTCATGATGGCTCGGTATACCAAAATACAATGTAGGGAGGCTTTGTCAGGAGGGGATTATCAAAGACGGAGTACCGCAAATGTGTATTGGGCTCTGCTTATTATTTTGCTAAACATTCTAGGGAGCAGGCCCACATGCTATTGCAATAGACCTATCAGCAATTGCAGACACCAAAAACGTTCATCTGGTAATCCGTGTTCTACTAATTTGTACCCAAAATACTGCTGCTGGTTCGCCAGCATCACCACTTCACTTTTTGTGAAAGTTATCTAGTACATTTAACCACAACCTTGTGTAAATGCATGCAATATTCAACCTTGCCCAACCAAAATAAGGTCACATCAGCTGAATCACGGAATTTTTCGCACTTTCGTGGGTATTCTTGTGTCTTACTGAGATTTATGTTTTCACTGCACTGCATTGAAAACAAAAACTGCACAAATTACCCCTGGTATTCCCTAAAAACCACAGAAGAATTGTATATGATCCGTTTCAAGGCTTATCTGTTCCAACAGTTTTCTCAGATTTACTTCATGCTCATTTATCCGTTCGATTGGTACAAAATATTTGATATCTTCCAGGTAGAGTGTTACTGCCCCCGAAAGCGGTTGAGTCGGACCGCCAAGGTCCCACAGGAATCGATTTTTTCCTGATCGTTCCAGTAGTACAGTAGACCTAACCCATTCGGTGTCATGTACCTAGTTTACGACGCAGCGTACAAATTGTGTAGTCAGACAATTCATACCGGATAGTCACTGATTTCAACTTTGCGCCTGACACTTTGTTTCAATGATAGGACTGCTTCGAGAAACTCAGAGGGATACGGCTTTTCGCTCTCATTAAGACACAGCAGATAGGATTGGAGGGAGAAGTCGTCCAAACCGGATGACCAGATGCAGACTACCAACCACACTTGCGCAGCTGGTGAGTTTGATTTATTTGTAACTACTGCTGACCGGTACGTTTAATCGATAGCTGCGACAGTCACCACCATCCCCCGTGCTCTGGCACCCGGGATTGAAAATATTCGGGAGACCAGCTTATACTTACGCAGGAGAAAACCTACGTAAAGAAAACTAGGTATTCACAATCAGATTGGCACCTGTTAGGCCTTTAGAACTGGCGATGAAGTAGGAAGAACGATCAACCTCTTAATGAGTGATCATTGGAGAACAAAGCGTGTAACTACTATCCGAAATTCACTAACCAACAGACCCATTAAGCAATCAAGAATATTTCACGCTGTTGGTCGAGTGATCCAGCGGTCGAGAATCCACGTGTGTAGGTAAGGCACGAATTTAAAAAACCGCTACGGGCTTCCATTAGAGCTAGTAAAGAAAGATTACATCGAAAAGACAACATAAGTGCCAGCAACAGCTGGAGAAAAAATATCTAAAAGCATCCACAGTTGAAAGGGTGATATATCGATTCAGTCCATTGAGCGAAGGTCACCGATTGCCTTCGATCGGTTGAATATTTTGCAGCTAACCACTATTTATTTCACTAAAGTACTGAACAGAATGTATCCGGCTCAAACCCAATCGACTGCGCTTGTCGAGGCTTGAGCGGCCTGAAAGTATCTCAGTCCTCGTGCTTTGTTTTAGTTGCATGACAGCTGTGCATTGAAAGGGTTCCACAGACGAACCATTTTTTATCTACTTATTCTGCATTTCCGCACAGGCGATATGTTTGGTGCATACAAATTAAGAACTCAATTCCACAGCTTAATTCTATGTTCTGTTGTTTACTTTCTCCTGTAAAATACTTTACATAGATCGCACGACCTGGTATTTGTCAGACTTATCGTAGACGCTTAGATAGAAGCTTCATAAAGTTCATCAGCATCATCAGATTTCTGCGTTTGCTGAGAACGAACAACATGAACTATATATCGGATACCATTCTATCAATCCACCAAATTCCAAAGAAATTACCCAGCTTAGTCACGATTGAGGCTTTTGCAACTGTTGAGACAATTACAGTTGTGCAATGTTTAACTCTCAGAAATAACACGGTAGTTGTCATGACCAGCAGCCCGTTGTGCAACTTTCTCGCAAACTCCCACCTCAGCTATGAAATGTTGCACAATCATATTACCAATGGGATGACATTAATTAACTGACCACAGTTTTGGTAGCCAGTTTCTGCACTAAATTCAGTGTAAAAATTTGCACAATACTTTGCTTGTCTGTCTGCCAGCCAGCTTCGCCTTATTACCGTGTATCATAAAAGCGGTGTACATTGCTCGTTCGTCCACCTCAAGATAGCACTTGTGACGAGAGGAAACCGCAAAGAAGAGTACTGAATTAGTCGATCCCGATAATTCGGGTCTGAAACAGGTAGAGGTAACCTAAAGGCAACGTACTCCAAAGGGGAACACTCTGAACTCAGTGGGAGTCAAAAAAGAAAGTACAAAAAATGAACCATCTCAAGCATATTTTGAGCAGTTCATGAAAAAGACTTCATGTTAATGTGCTTTTCCTCATGTGGGGTTAAACGAGTAGACCAACAGTTGGACTTTCTTGCGCTGCAATCAGAAGTGTAAAATCATGTTTTCGACATCGTTCCTAAGTAGCTGTTGGTGTCGAATGACTGTGACAAATGTCAAACGCCACAGTGTCCGCCGCAGAGCTGTCATTCTTATGAAAGGCGAGCATCCGACAGAGTAAGAATGTTTTGAACGGACACGGTGGAGGTAAAATCTTGGTGCTAGTGATTTTATGTATGACATCAGCAGAGCCGAAGCATACAACCCAATGCAACAAACTGTAAGACTGTAAGCTTGAAGGTTACCAGAAGTATGCATCTGGAAGTCCTTATAATGTCCTCATGGGGCGGACGATGCCGCTCTAAGGTTACGTGTTACACTGTTTGGTTTCTCAGGGGAAAGTCTCTTTGAAATCACTAGCAAAGTGAAGTTTAAAATAGGTATATAGGTCCCTATGTTGAGACCAGTGACTTTTTAACCACAGCCTCCTCAAACTGGGAAAATAACTTCCCTATTTATGCGTTCATTATATTTCGTGGGACTTTTTATTGGTAGCGATAGATTCTTTGTGTTTTGTGCTGTATCCGAAAAGATCATGGTCCATAGAAGACAGTTTTCCCTTGATGTACTGAAAGCTGAAACGGCAGATAATCACATAGTTACCCCACATTGCTGTCCACTACTTATCGTTCTAGAGGGAAGCGAAAATCAACAACGTCTTGAGTGACGTCAACTTTGGACAGCTTGACATATCATAAGAGGCCAAAAAAGGTATGAATGGTGCTAGGTCTAATGCATAATCAGTCATACGCAGATATATGGGCAAGTCTGGATAAAGATCCAGCAAGCCCTCATCATCAGACAACTCTTGTCATTCTTCTATCATATGGAATGCCATGGGCACATAGAAGTTGAATGCCAGGTCCATACTCAGAGTAAAGCTGAAGTATATAGAGAAGGTATCCGTTAAATATAATGGACAATGCCTGGTCGTACACCTAAGAGTGGGAAATCGTTAGACGATGACATCTAAGGTCGTTCGTTAACCACTCTTAGTACGGAAAGCTGTTTAAGAAAAAGATTCGGAGATCGTCCATTGTCATTTTCCCACGAGCATCGATGCGACCAGTAATTTTGAACTAGTAGCGAACTCATACTAGAATCACTCTTCTTGTTGTCCCACAAGTGGCCTATTTTAGGAGAAAATACACCTTTAGGTGAGTCTTCTGTTATTTCTCCGAGTAACCGGATAAATGCTGTAGGGAAAAAACGTGATTCGCACAGTGTTCCTTTTAGCCTCAAGAGACCGCTTAAACCTCGATTATTCACTAGACTTAATGGCTACTCAGAGTATTCATAAGTAATTAAGTATTGTATCCAGATTACAAGTCAAGTTTATTATTCGCGTGGATTTACTTATTGACCGGATTTATGGCATGAATGCTAGCAATCGGACAATCTACGCCCATCTAACGAAAGCAAAAAGACCGGTGCGACTGGATATTCCAGAAAGACTAATTCTCTCCCAATGGACTTGAGCTACTAACAAAAGTATCAGTAACTCAGTTGTTCACAAAGTATTTTGCAGCCCGTGTGGATCGACTATCCACCAGTTGTTGGTTCCCAAGTTGATGGTCGGTGCTCCAAGAATGGCCATGAAACTTTCTAAGGGGTTGAAAAGAATCCATGTGAGCATCACTAATTTTCTTTTCTGAAAGTATTTTTAAAGAAACAGTGTCGACAATACGTAAACCATCTTTACTGATACGGACTAAAGACTGGAATTTGAGATATAAGTAAAGTAGATGGCTCCTTAATGAAACATTATCGTGCATAGTTCTACAACTGAGGATGTTCCAACCCATTTCCATGAAATACTTGCGTCTATTATCAGAGTTCTGAAGTGGCTTCAAAAGGGACCTCAAAATGCGTGCTCTTTATGAAGGCCATGTAAACACAAGAACTAAGCGATTAAGCTAGCCGTCTGAATGAAGTTATGTGAACCCTATTCATGGGTGACAAAGTGGTGTTAGTTTGTACCTCCAGTTGCAGTAGGAACATCTCTTATCGAGGGATCTGCTTTCCTCAATCCGCCAAGGCTGTTATTGGACTGGGCCTTCCTAAGGTCACAGTCAATGACTTGTGTTTGCTCGCCACTGTGGGCTCCCTGCGTACTTCCGATACATTTATGCGTGGTACATGGCGTTGAGTGCATATTCTTGCCATTGAATCTCACACCAGACCCAGTATGACGGACACTTTGTGCCTGATGTGCGAGTCTTGACTGTGCTAGCGATCACCGCGCCTTGAAGAGCATTCAGCATTGTTTGTCCTTTCTTCGGCTGTTGAGCTTTCCACGCGTGTTTCCATACCAAAATTCTTACATACGTTGGGATTCATCTTATCTGACGGGAACTGTTGGTGGCATGACTTCGAAAGAGACGTTCCTCTCTTTTACCTCATATTCTCCTGTTACCCTTTCACATTCATCGCTTGCATTTACTTTTTATGTCTGTGAACGTGCTCTTCAAAAATAAATGATAATAATTTGGAGAAAAATTGTGAACGAAAAGCAATGCTATCCTAGTAAATATCTGGAGCCAGGCTGATGAAGATGGCGGAAATCTTGTGTTGGCAAAAATGAAGGGGCATATTATAGGGAACTTAAGGATAAGTTTCGGACTTTCGTATCAAAAAGGCAAAAGTGGCAAGTAATAGCTGAAGGTTTAGGAGGTGCAAAACACTTCTGGTGAGATAGATGAACCAAAAAGATTAATAGTGTGGGGATTTGAGAGCGACTCATCGGATTTCTCGAAACAGATCAGTGATACATTTTGGATCCTACAGAACGATAAGGTATGTATGTAGATAAGTCGCATCGTTATCTTGATTGTGGTTAAAACAAACTATTTCTAACTGCTTTAAATATAAGCATTCATTAGCCGAGTGCAGGGGTTTAAGGAGTACATATGAAGAACAATGGGAGACGTCAACAGTAGCAGAGTTTCTTTCATCCGCCCGGGCTCATGCAGCTGATAAGAAGTTCAGGTTAATTCCCCCGGGCGGTGGTAGGTGGGTCATGAGATTGAGCGTGATTGAGCGTGAGTCACGAATGTGTAGCGCCAGGGCGCTGGAACATGGAGGACGCTTGGGAGTTGGCACTAGAACGACCAGATAGTCCTTACTTGAAACTTAATAAGGCTTCCGCCGGTTGTGACGATCTCTCGGAATTTGGCAATTTTTCTCAGTTGTTTATTCTCCAAGTCTTTTTACAATTTCGTTCAGGTTGATGACTCCTCATAGATGAGGAGGAACTTGGGTTCGTTATACCTGAAAACGACCAGCGGGTTTATGTGAGCTTCGTTTGTTATTTTCGTGGAAGGACACACTACTTATGAGGTTCCCGGAAATTCTCCGACAGCTTCCGATCGGCCTCACACTTAGAGTAGACCCAGCCCCAGAATTTTTATTGACCTCACGTTGACAGAAACTCGGAAACCGCGCCTACCTGATGAGTCAAGTAGAAGGACGAAGCCACTCGTGGGCTGTCGATCATTTTTCAGTAATCTCAAAAGTTATATGTTCTGTCAAGAAAACATACTGCGGTATCTCGAATATTATGTCAACTGAAATATGAGGTGGTCCTCGTGCAGCACAGTCAGTTGAAGAAAGACTAAAAGGGAGATTCGGCTGGAATTCGGTTGCGTCTCCCGTTAACACCAATGAAATTTGCAAATGTGAGTGTATTTCGTCAGCTTCATTAATCGGTTAATGGTATCATGGTGTCGTCGAATGCATACACTGTATGAACACAAGCTGAGAGCAAACGTGGCAAATTTTGCTGGGGTCGTCTGGAGTAAGCGAAGTTAGAGTAGAAAATGGAAATTACATGTCAGCCGAATTTCAACACGTTCAGATGTCTACAGTGCACACAAATCAAACTCCAATCAAATATCCACTCGTGCTGTTTCTAGATGACGGGCCCATCTACTACAATTGACAGGATTAAGTCGTTTAATCGCACAGCTAAGGTGGTAGATCTACGTACTGTCGCATAGATTGATTAGTGATAACACATTGGCCATGGACTCATGCACAAAGTAAAATTGCCCCCTGTGGGTGCCAATGCAAACACGCAGACAAAGAGACCAACGCCAATGATGGGAGTCTATAGCTACTTTGCGCAGATGCGCAGAACTAATAGGTCTGTGAAATTACTGTTGAAACATCTGTCCCAGATGTGCCAAACAGACGTACACAAAACCAGAATTTCATTGCGCCTCAAACAGAAAATACGTATAGGATTTTCGTGGGCCAACAACACGTGATTGGTTTTGAATGTAAGACTAAGGATAAACAGCACATCGGATCTCACAGTGTGATATGACTGGCGAAGCGTTCAGTTGAAACAGTTTTGTGATTGGGTGAGGATGTGTGAGCCATGTGGATAAAACTGCCAAATAGCTTGCCATCGTACACAAGCCTCAAAAGAACTGATATGTGACCTGCGAACGAATGAAGCAACGTGGAAGACTTAAATATTGTGACAAAGTCGGGTACTGCTCACGCAAAGCATCATTTTGTGGACCTTGTTACTCGACGAACCCGCTGGAATTGAGTTCATACTCATTCACAGACTTAGCGAAAACGGTAATTTCCCTTTAGAAGTCTGATTCCCGCAATTAGAAGACGAAGGCTGGCGTACAGAAGCATTTCGTATTGTCTCGTTAGTACGGGGATCACCAACTTCCAAAATAGTTTCTTACGTGATTGCCGGGTCAGTCGACCAGAATACAGTATGATTTGCCTGGAGGAACACGCTACTCATAAGGTTGTTGAAAATTCCTCGACAGCCAACGACCCTTTTCGTCCTTCTTGGGACTCATCAAATAGGTGCAGTCACGAGTTTCCGTCAACCTTATGTTCTAACTGAACTGGACGCAATTCGTGAAATACGTTCATTTGCAAACTAGTTTAATGAGAAACTCAACATGAAACATGAGGCGGCCTGTATGTAGTACATTCAGTTGAAGAATATCAAAAATGAAAGTTTCAGCTGGGATTCAGTCGGGCTTCTCATCAAAACCAAATTAGTTTGCAAGTGAGTGTATTTCGCGAACCTTACGACTTGCTGTGTCACCAAGTTCAAGGTAGCTTAAGCGATATTTGAAGTAGGGTTTCAACACACACCAAAAGTTTGATGCAGTTATTGCAGCGGCCTCACCGAACCCCAGAATACGTCCATTTCAGTGGCGCAGAAGGACAGTAAACGCCGAGATGAGATTGGCTTGCTAACCTATGCTGAGGAGATGTCTGGCTGCTAAGGAGTGGGACGTTTTCCACCTGCAATTCGACCCAGCAGTTTGAAAAAAATAACTTCGGACCACACAGCAGGCTCCGTGTTCTAACTGTGGCATTCAAAGTTCTGAAGGGAGGTAACTGTTCTAAATTTCTGAAAAGATGGGTACCCCAACCACAACTCGGGGTTTTACATCATCTGGCAGACTTAAAAGCCTAGGTCGTTCATGTACGTGTGGATGTCGAATTGTCTTTGAAAAGTCGACCTGTTGGTCAATACCATGGATAGTTTTTCAAGTCCTTGCGTTGCAGCAAACTCAATTCTGCTGGTTCAAGCCATCACCGGATTGCAGCAGGTTCGTTTAAAGCAACTATTAGGATCGCACGAGAGAGTGGTACCTATTGCCCGCGAACCCCCTTTGTGTTGCCAGATTACTTTTACAAACTTCTGTGAAATTGTCGTTGATCGAACTAAACGAACGGCTGCCGGTTGTTTTCGATGAGAATGCTTGGCAAAAGAGAATATGAACATTTTCTCGCGGACCGCAGGATGTCTGTAGCCTCTCTACTGTAACAGTGAATTGTTTACGAACTGAAGCACTCTCGCTAAACCAATGTTATAAGATTCCTTCTCATAGGTCCAAACGTATTACTGGTGAACCTCATTTCATAAATCTGCAAGACCAATTGTCAGAGCCAGAACGTTTCAGCACCCATAAGTCTAATTGGTTCAAAAGCAACATAACTAATATTGCTGGCGATTTTCTGAGCACCCTCATGATCAATAAGTGCACTGAAGTCATACATCTGCAGGCCTTAAGGGTGTCAGATCGCAAAATGTTTTCATGGTGAAGCCAGTTGAAGGTTCAAGTGCCGTCGTTATGGATACGAAAGATAAGGATAAGATAAAGGACATGGAACAATTCAGAACGTTGAACGGCGAAGAACATATCAGGAAATTAGGAAGCCAAATCGTGCTTCACCACGATCTGCTTCTGAAATACGGTTGGAGTGACGGTGGGGCACACAGAAACCTGATGCCACGTGATCATTCAATACTTGAGCACTATGGGCTTCTAAAGTTTCTTACACCGGTGTACTGTTGCCGCTATGTTCTGGACACGTCATACTCACCTAAACATAAACTGGCACGTTTAAGGGTTGATATTTTAAAACATACGAATCAAAGGTTGACAATTAAAATATTACACACATTCGACCTTACCGGCGAGTTGGAAAGTTTTAATCTTAAGATTGGACACTTGTGCTTTGTGGACGTGCAAAGGTCCACAAAGGTCCCTCCACACGAGCATATCACTTTAATGTACCATGGCTGACTCTGAAAAGTTCCGTCTTCCCATTTTAAAAGAACTGCTACTGTCGTGCACTCGGGATGTTACTTTTAGGTTCTTTAACTCGCCTTATCAACAGGTCGATGGTGTTGCTACTAGCAGCCCACTGGGCCCAGTTCTCTCCAATTTTTCATGATAAAAAAGGAGAAACATCCCACGCACTGTATTTTGAAGTAAATTTAATATCAACGTTAGGTAGATGATACGCTAGCGATAGTCAGAAACATGGAACATATTTGTCAGTTCGTTCAGATTATGAATAGTGTTCACTGTATTCTTGCTGTGTCACATGGGAAGCTAATGATTCGCGTTCATTTCTGGACATATCATTTACACGTAGAGCTGATGGATCTGGTAAGCGTAGTATCTACAGAAAGCCTATGTGATCAGGTCAATATATGCGCTTCTTCAGTTTCCAGTCATCGAACTGCCAATATAACATGGTAAGAATGCTGTTTACAAGAGCACTTCAGACTTCTACACCAGATAGTGTTGTCAACGCATTGGGACTATTCACATACCTTGGAACAAGACGGGTATCCTTCGCGTTTCATTGGGATACAGCAGACGTAACATAGCATTTAAGAAGCTGCTGTACGTAGAGTTTTCCTTAAATGACAGCAGAATGGGAGCAGTAAAACTGTCCAGCGACGCATACAGTTCTGCAGATCTACACGTTCTCAACCAAACTCACGGGTATAACTAACCTCGTTCAAAGGAGACCAACTGTTTGGGCCAAAGCACACTGTGTGCATCGATTTATGTGTAAATGCAGAGCAAACCACACTGGTAGAATCAATGGAGCAATCTACTAGAATGAAACAGCATGTGCCAATTCGGGTCCGAATTTACCTTTTTCAAAATAGCAGATCCAGTTGCGGGCGAAAAACATCACACTCTCGTTAATCTTACTAAAAATTGATCAGCAGCAACCAAAAGACTGAAGACCGCACTCTTTTGGTTACTATATTCATGCCTTTTTAATGTAAAAACGACTGCGACGTGAGCAGAGAGGGATATCACTCGATTCCCCCAGCTCTGAGCGACTTTCAGCTTCACATCAAAACACACGGTGATATTGACTGTAATATATTCCGAACATAAAGTGTGACTAGAGCATAAGATGTCGCTGATAGCTAGACCGTGACCCAGAGAGAAATATACTCGTTCGTGCGTACTGATAGCCAAGCATCATAAAGGAGCTATTAGTGACAGTAAACAAACTTGGTGAATGTCTTCGTTGCTTCGTAGGACATCCAAAGGTTAAACGCTGGTTACTCGAGGCATTTAGTCACCGTATTTATATTAGTTTTCTATTTTACCCACAAGTTCTCGCACGAAGTGCGACTGAGGCCAGGACAAACTTAGCTTGAAAATAAGCACGACGGTCCCATTTATGATGTGACTTCTACTGTACATGGGTTAACGGGGCTCCGGCGACATCAGGGCGTGGTGGATTGTTGGTTTGCAACCGGGTTTCCTACAAAATACAATAAAGGTCAGATGGTAGTAGCACGCGCTGCCCCTCCATAAAGAGGTTTCACGAGAGAACATGGACTCCTGGTCAGTACTTAGTACTACCGAATTGTCGTAAAAACCGTTTGGCCGTCCCCGGCAACTATGAGACCTCGCTATCATGCGGATAGCATTTGCAAGTGTAAGCGCGGACTCGAACAAGCACCAAATCTAATGGAGTGGGCTGATGAGATCGACCCATGGTCCAGCAGTCTCTCCGACGGTTCCGCCCTTTACAGCTTCTTCACACCTTGTAGTCTGCAGGCTGTGTGAAGGCTGGAGATTGTGGCGGCTCCACTTTGCTCAATTAACTTTCCAACCACTTCGGTTAGTTTGATCAGTAAAAGTACACTCAACATTTCCTGTCAATTTTGTTTACGCTGGTACCATCTGCATCACGTGCCACGCGTACTATCTTAGTCCACGTCAAGTCAACTTGTTTTTTGTGCATTTATCAAGTGGGAATGGCCGTATGTGATTTCCCATAGTATTTTCACCTTACGTACGATAAATACACCCGCAACTCGATGGGGCACCTCAGCGTGTACACAGAGGACAGGGCTCAACATGTCCACAGACAATCAAGGGACCTCATTGTACTAGTACAGGCCACGCACATACTGCAACAATACACACCAGTTTCCAATTTTCCATTACAGACTTGTGTTTAACAGTCATTGTGTTCAGTCTGTGTCATCACAAGATTCACCCTTGAACAAAAGCCGCGTGGCTCTAAGGACGTCCCTCATAAGCAAACCCCGTGAAATCCATGAATATATCCCAGATACGATGTTCCGTTCATCCTAAGGCCTCCCCGGTAAGCGACGCTGCCGACGCTGGTTCAGCCGTCGTGGTGACAGTTGTGCAATCTAGGACCCCTTCATCTACCTTCTAAATCAGGAAAGCAGTTCATGCACGGCTCCGGAAGGTCCGTACTCCGCTTGATGGGGGGAGCCAAATTCTTACCGTACGAAGTTTGACTACAAGGTTGATATTACACACCTATCAGAAGGTTTCTGAATTCGATTCACAACGCATCAAAGTAACGAGAATAAGGGTATCCTTCTCTTTGTACAGTAACCGTCCAAATTGCATGGTGCATCTTAACAAACGCGCCCACGACGCTTCACTCTCTTGGGAGCCAGTATCCTCCAGGTTCTCCGATGAACTTTGCAATCCCGGCCGTCTATAGTCCCACTTCATCGGATCTCTCCATCAAGGACGATTTCTACAATGAGCTATAAAGAGTGGTCTACCATGCACCTAAGTACGATTTCCTGATGGTTGCTGACGACTGGAACGCCAAAACTGTGGATTCAATCGACATCACCCGCCACTTCCCTACAAAGTTCGATTCAGGATAAGGCTACGAAAACGGCGATTGATTGATCAACTTTGCCACCTTCACTGGACCCGTGAAATCCAATACACATTTCCAGCATCCAGAAACTACTCGTCTGGTATTCCAGTGGCGGCAACAATGCTTCCAAACAGACTATATGCTGGTGACGGTTCCATGGACTTCATCTGTGAGGACTTTTAGTCCTATTGTCGAGCGGAAACCAGGAATAAATGCAGTTCAGGCCGCACCCTTACACGTGCAAGTTTAAAACTTCACCTTTCCGAATCGTACAAAGTACAACCCACGAAAAAGATCCTAATGAGCCACCCCAGAGAACTGGAATGTATCCGCGACTCTCGGATGCGCTCACCACCCAGCTTACCGTCAAGTTGCCACTTTTCCGAGTTCAACTCGTCCCCATCGAGGATTCCTCACTCCGTCCAAGGACGTTCATATAACAGGTCACCGCATCGAATCTTGGATTTATATCTCGACGCGAAAAAGATATGGAAGATATCTGAAAGGACCATCTCTCAGCAACCTGACCGGGCGCGCACATCCAAAGCCTCCAAATTCAGCAGCCTACGTCGCCAGGCCACCAGTTCCATCCGGAAAGGTCGTATGGATCGCTGGTCAGATAGTTGTAAATATATCTGAGTGTTCTCATCTTTTGGCTGGTCCGTTGCGCTTCAGATAAATGGCAACGTTCTTGAGTCACTGACGGTCAACTAATAACGGACTATGAGAAAAAACTGAAGAGATGGATTGAGCACTTCAGCTCGCTACTCAGCCATCTATCTAGCCACCAACTTCACACAAGAGACACCACAAAATCTAAACCTCACATCATCAATCGCGCCGGCCCTAGCCAAAGTGAGTCATCCGGGATAATCAATCTACTAAATAACAAGTTTCCAGGTCAAGATAGTATCCCGGGGGAAAGATACGAAGCCTGCCTGCCAAAAGTCGTCGAACCTTTTCACAAGCTTTCCTGTTCAATATGTGACGTCAAACTGTTACCGGTGGGTTAGAGAACCTCGATGCTGCTACCGGTGCCCGAGAAACGGCGACTACGGAGAACTACTGCGGTATCAGCCTCATAGATAATACCGCAGCCGAAATATCTACTATAATGCTGCTGCGCCACCCCAGAAAAGCTAGAGAGTTAAAACATCAGAACGAATCGGGAAGGCTTTCATGTGGGAAGAGGTTGTGTTGACCAGATATTCACGCTACACTATGTTTTGGGACACAGCTAGAATTTCCAGCGACCACTCGCCACTTGCATCGTTGAATTACATGCAACATTTGCCTGAGTTAATAGGGAACGCATACGATCTGTCTGGAAAGCTGATAACCTGAAGATGAATGGCATCAGAGTCTACTGCTCAAGGTTCAAAATCTCGCTTCCGAGTCTATGGCATTTGCTTCGAACCCGGGTGTTTGGTAAATTTGCCCACTTTCGCCAATGTTTTATAATGTCACACGCCCTCAGGGCTTCTCTGGAGTACCAGCAAGCCATACCAAACGGACCACGAACCTTGATTACGCTAATATCATCGTCCTGATTAAAGATTCAAAGGGAATACAGTTTATTCTTGATCATATCGGCTACTGTACTTCGCTGGTCGGAATGTAAATAAATCCTAGAGTAGAGAAACTTCCACAAGCGCGGATGTCGAGTCTAGCTCTGTTAGTGTTAACCGAGCCCCCAGAAACCAAGACGATTCCTTCAAGTATTTGGGCTTTATCATTCTCCTAGATAGTCGAGTACGGCATAAAATAAACATTCACATCTTCAACGCCAGAAAGGCGTCCATGTAGCCTCTTACCGTCATATGGAAACGTTTGGAAATCAGCCCTTGAACGAAGCTCCATGTGTATACTGCGACCATCCGATCCATACTAACATACGCCTGTGAGACCGGGTCTCCGAACTGTCGGTCTTCGAATATTCGAACCATTTGATCACTGATG
>SJOL01006489.1:823434-843945 GCA_004794785.1 Opisthorchis felineus
AAGAAACAACGGAAATAAAGTAACGGATTTTAAATCTTAGTGATGGTGGGCAATCAAACTGAACACTCACCGGGGCATAGCACATACACACAAGCTGACCGCCGCTTATTACGTTGTGTCGGATCAATTGGAAGACAGTCATCATAGAAACCGCTAGACGTAAGTTGCACAGATGAGATTCGCTGGGCATATAAATTTGCTGCCTCTCTACTAAAAGTCTGATCAATGAAGGCCTGGTCTCGACCGTGATTGGGCGTACATTTGATACGATTGAGTCCAACCAGTGAGTTTTCCCTCGTCCCGCGGTCAGCCGAAGTTCTTGTCCTCATTCGTGAATCGCAACCGATCCTGATTTGTCCGGTAATAGAATATAGACCGTTAGGACACGGAATTTGTGGAGCAAAACCGAGGGTTCCAAGTCGTCTAGTACCGGCATCCGGAATGGCTTGAACAACAGATGGACGTAATGAGAAAGATCGAGTCTGTGGGGATCAGTGAATGAGAAGACTCTTGGTTACTGGATTTCGGATTCGGTATCAAATGGCATGTGTTCTAAGGCCTAAAACCATATTATGGATTATACCATGGGAGGTATGATGAAGTTGTGATTGTGGATAGGTTAGCATCATGATAAAAAGAGGGTTACTTGACGTTTGTAAAATAACACATAAAGGTAACTTCTGGGAGAGCGATCACTGATTGTACCTGAGGACAGCAGTATGCACAGAAACCGCCGGACGACAGAATAAATAAAAGAATATAGTTCGTAAGAAAAGTGCACGTCACCATTCCTAGTCAGTGTAAAATTAACTTATATCTCAAAAGCTTAACTGAAAGAGACCCATCATCCTGCAACCATTATATTTATTATATATTGTCTGTTTCGTATGTTATGCCTACTAAAGTTTCTAATGCTATAAAGTTGTCCCCGTGGATGTATTAGTTTCTTATCATCGGGCGGCACATCCGAAAGAATATACGGTTCAGCATAACTAAGTTCTTCACAAAGTAATCCAGGCTTCCTGTATCCTGTCGTCCGCCATTCAGTCTCTCCATTGACACAGCTGACTGCTGGTTAATTGTAGAAAAAAGAGAAAAGTTCTAACTGATTGCTTGTACACAGGTACCCGTGAGGCTGTCCAAAAAAGACTCGAGCAGCTGTCGCTCTACTGAACGATGACCCTCGTCGGGTCGTCTCACATCCTAGATGCTGAAGCTTTCATATTGCACTCAGGTACCTCAGTGATGAATGGAATGTATAATATTGTGTTGTTCATTGCCTACTTTATTACCTGTGGTAGCGCTGAAGGGGAGTTTTTTCTACAAAACGTTGCGTAAAAGGGTGTTGAACACTGTCTGATCAAGTTGCTGGAAGACTTTCGCACTCCACCTACTTGTAAGACTAATATTTCCCTCTTTTCCAGCTTCTACTATTCTTTCCCGGGGCCCTCTTTCATTTTCTCTCAACTTTTCAATTCAAAAACCTCTTATGATGGATGTACGCTGGTGACATTGCTACCGACTGCGAGCATTTCCCTCTAAAAAGAAGAAATGCAACATCACAAAATGGAGTTTCTGGACCGTGTGGTTGTCTTGTGAATATTCATACTCAGTGCTTTCGGATGTCGCATCGTCTTGATCTCATTCGGTTCGGGTGTTAACGGCTCTATCCTCAGAGCCTTAACAGTAAAATATCCAAACATTGTCCAAGGTATTAAATGAAGCTGGTCTCTCCAGAATTAGTTGCTCAGTCTCACCTTTTTTACTGCCAAACCTAGAACGTTTTCGCTTCGTTCAGTTCTTGTCGTGTAACTTCTCTCACTCTAGACCTATTCGCCGAATTCACTTCCATGAACGGTGGGAAAGACTACTGCCCAGAGGCACGCTTTCAGGCACCGCGGAATTTAAGCGAACAAGCATGTTTGAAAATATTTACTGCCAAAGAAACTGACTTCAGTTTCTTCTGTGATGCATACATGTGCGACAGTAACGTGATAACAGCCAATTACCGTAGTCGCATACAGAGAAACTCAACTCGGAGCTAACTTAGCTATTATCCCATTCCGAAGCACAAGGATGAGAGCAGGGTCAGTCACTTAAAGACGACTAGGGTGCCACGAAGTGCTATTCTAAGACTGAATTCAGTCTTACTGATTTGGTTCACATCATTCTGTCCCACCTAGGAGGGATAGCTTAATCTGCTGATTTTTTATGCGTTCACCTGAATGATGGATTTAAACTTGTCCTACCCAATTTGCCTCGTGGTTCAACGCATGGGTCGCAAGCAAAACAGTCGCATAGCAAATGTGGTCACTTCAAATAAAACGATGTAACAGCCCGATTGTCTTCTCATATGGACAGTTGCATGATTTTCGTATCTTCGCCCCGGGAACCACTGGCTGACCTGGCCAACGTTGCAAAGTCCATTTTGGTTGGCCACAATCAGCATCATTACTGACGGCAGTGCACCAGTAATACATCCTGGTGCTTGACTGCTATCTAACCACGATGGAAGAAAGCCTTAGTAAAGTGTGGAGAGAAAAGGGAATGGTAAGGTAGGGACTTATTGCAAGGGAGCTTTTTGCCGCTATGGGAATATGGTGCCCACACCTTTGGACACCATTCAAATAAACACATTTGAGTATCATGCTGAAGTAAGGCACCGTCAGCGGGATGAAACCAGCATCCTTTGCCAACCTCACCAGATTTAAGCCCAGCGCCAAAGGATAGGCAGTCCGGCTAGGAAATTACGGCATACGCGCCACTGTGATCGGTTGCACGTGATGTCCTGCAAGGTTTTCAACAACCAACAAGCAGGATCCTGTGGGCCACAGCCAGGAAGGCATGAAGATCCTGTAGCATTCTTTGTATCTAATCAACAGTGGGTGGATTGTTATGTGGAATACCGGCTTCACATAAAAATTTACAAACAGCGGCAGACTGCCGAAATCGATATCCCCGTTCCGATCTTTTTGATCAGCCCATCAACAACAGATTCTATTCTATTCCCTTCTATTCTACTCTATTCTATTCTATTCTATTCTATTCTATTCTATTCTATTCTATTCTATTCTCAATGCTGCTCCCCGCTCAATTTCACATATTTTCAGCCCCCTTTTCATGGCTACTAATACTGATTTGTTGTTTTACCCAAAACTTGCGAAACAATATTGTTCAGACATCTACGTCAGAATGCACTCTCTGGTAGTGGACTGGACCGTGTGTGTGTAAGCTGATGCTCCGTAACAAGCTGTCTGGGACACGACAGGCTTCTGTCTGCGCGATCTGCGCTGGGCACCGTTATAGTCTGGTTCCAAGCTGTCTCTCAACCCATCGATCCTAGGGGGCTGTTGTCCTACTTTGCAATGTAGTTCGTTTGAGCTGATGGCGCTATTTGGGGTTTCAAACTTGCGGTCAAAACAGTGCATTTTGTGGTCCTAAAGTTGTGGACTACACTAAACGATGGGCAAACCAGTAGCATGAGAATGACAAATGATTGTGTGCACGACGTAGGTGAGAAGCGCAACGACACGCCAAATTCGATCGGGTCGACCGGCGACGAAGAACTATATTGACAGTTGGCACTTGATGTTAATTGATGATGTTGATGATGATGGTGTACTCATCTGTTATATGATTTGGCCTAGTTGCAATAATTTATCCAACCATCCACACCACTATTGTCTCACCTTAAACAGCCTAAGTAAGCAAAAAAACTAATAATTCATGTATACGTGACAAACCTTAGAAGTGCTCCGAAAACACCGCTGAGGTTGTAAATTCATAGTGAACTTGGTGAACAGGCTCTCTGAACCTCTTCGGGCTGTTCACAACTCGTTTACCAAAGCTTTCTACTACCAGCCATGAAATGCAAACAGATAAGGAAATGATGTCATTGAGTGCGATAACTTAAGTGGCGCATCATTTGATGAATACAATACCGTAATAACACCACTCTAATCAAAAGGTCTCTACTCCAAAACCGAAGTAGAACGAGAACACCTTCATTGGGACATCACATGACAAAATTATAGGTCCATCCACGTTTCCCATCATAGCCACAAATCCGTTGGAAGGAAATGAATGAATTGCCTGCGTCAGTTGACAGGTTCCCTGAAAACTCAAATCCAGGATCTACAAGAATATAACTTCGATCCGCTGGAGTAAGCGTAACAAGAAAGGGAAAAATAAGCTCGACAAAATTGGAGGGCCGTTTCATGGTGCTACCTCGTTCAAAGAGAATTCAGTGATATTTTCCACTCATTTCACTTCGGGACCTTTGCAACTCACTTCATCATAATTTCATTGAGTGTACAGATTACAGACTCATCATCCCTTTTCGATCCTTGTTTCAGGTCACTCACCAACTCGGGTCATGAACACTTGCTCCTTTGTACACCCGCCGTGCTACTATAAACAACAGGGTCTTAATCTGATGGAGCTCAAGGCTGCAAGTTATTCAGTTCAACATCTCTAGGTAACAGGAACACAAGCCAGCTTTCGAGGTTGTGAAACGTGTTGACCACTACGCTATCATGTTCACACAACCAGGCCCTGTCTACTCATGGCAGCAAACGATATTATTCAGAGTTGCATTAACTGTTCAGTACCGCTAATTTTCTCAATATCAATGAGGAAACTAACTGCTGAGAGATATATCTAAAACAGACAGATCAGTGGAAAGCCCTCCTCGGCTCCCCACACCAACCTACGAAGTCACGAATCTAGGAAGAACGTGTAATAAAGTAATCCTTCAGTTGTGACCTCCTTTTGATACATAGCTGCCATGCCAGCCGATGTAAGTATGAGGGCTAATACACTGTTAGGTTTCCCAAGCCTTGACAGGAGCAGTCGGGATGCTGAGGTTCGGTTCAAACCACCAACCTTCCGGTGAGTCAGTTTGTGTCTTATCCACTGAGCTATCTCAAGGTCATTCTCGTAGGTGAGGTGAGGATGGTTGGATTGGGAGTAGTGCAAAGGTCAAGCCTCAGAGATAAAGACCAAGTGCATGATATTTTCAGTGCAAAAAAGAGCGTAGCACATTAGGACCTTCTAGGTGTGTGTCAATTGAGACGAGACAGAGGGCAATCAAGGATGTGCATTGTGGTGATAAGACTTACTGAATTTTCGCATCTCCACTGTAACTCATGTTTCACTGACGCACAGGTGGATTGAGAATGAATGATCAGTTCGGTGACTGAATTGGGCACTCGACCAGTCAGGTCTATCGGGTCCTCAAGGGTCCCTGTTCCGATCAGATGTAGTTTGTCCTCGACGATATTCGTCCTCTGGTTGTTCGCTATCTGAGCGGCATTCAATACCGTTGTGGTATCGGCCGGTCCTACTGGCATGATTTTCGGTGGATCCAGGTAAGCAGGCACTGTTTAGAAACGAAAATGTAAGCCAAACTTTAGACCTCCAATATCCTAACGGAGTGCGCCTTGTTCTCTACACTTTTGGGTAAGGGCTTTTCACAGATCCACTTTAATGTTGCGCTTTACGGTGCTGTATTTGAGCCCTCCGTTGGTTCGCAAATAAATCAACGAAGATCACGGACAAGTCAGAGAATACGGCTTGGTTATCCGTCTGTTATATCTAATGTTAAGGGCTATGAGTGATACCGCTCAATTCCGTTCCCAGAGGTTTAACCAGAAAAGTGCTTTTACACGATTAAGGTCTAAGAGACAAGCGGAAATGGTATCGCCATAATTGGTCTACATGAGTAGATTTTGCGCTTTGACTAGCAAACGAGTGCTTTGTGCCAAACTGGGTCATATACATGTGTACCATCGACTCATAAAGGCATTCTGACCGATTTGGAGCAGACGGGTATGTTCGGTTTGGGGGACTCCTAGCCAGTATGCTTGAAATAGATGAGAAACATTCACTGAGATACTATCTAAGGAGGCGTCCCCGTAGGCTCTCTCCTACATTCAGAGTTATTGGTGTCCGTAAATTGTCTGTACCGTCAACATCATCATCAATTGGAAAGCAGTCCTGAAAAGTTGTCTTCTCCAGACGACTGAGGTAATTATCCTCAGAATACGTTCATCTAGAATAAAGCTTACTCCCATTGAATTAGACACCTAGGCCGTAACTTTCATGCAACAGCAGTGGACATCCATGCCAATCGCGATGGCTGATGCTGATGACCCAAAAAAAATATGAAAAGCACTACAAAACAAGGAGAGATGTCCAGTTTTGCAATGGTGGGATCTCGACGGCAGGTCACTGATGTCCAGAACGTGGGCTCATTGCTACGTGTGGAATGTATCCGTGAGCAGTGTGCTTCATCTCACTCTGACATCGATAGTTTGTGTGAATGGTTACTTCATCCTCCAACGTACCTGGAATCAATTTGAAAGCTCGCCTTGTGAGGAACTGAAACATCAGTGCACACTATAAGATTTATAGAAAAGATCACAGGCTGTATAAATTCATTGTTTTTTACTCCAATACCGGGAGTCATAGAAAACTCGTACTCTTCAAGAATATACTCCTTCCATCCTGAAATTTTAGAGTGCTGCGTAGTGGTAGGACACCACTGAAGTTAATCAAACCATGCTGCATCTAGTACAGGTGATTGTGAGTAACCTGGCTACCCGTGGTTGCATTTTCACATGATCTTGTGCGGTGTTTTAGGGGCACGGATACATGAAAGTGGTTCGGTTGGACGATTCTCACCATACTTCGCTAATGTCCGCATGCATAAGATAGTGTTTAAGTAAGGAAGGATAGTGCACGTAATTTAAGGAAGAGGACGGATGTTCTGTCGAAGTCCTGGGTGCATAATTAAGCAGCCTCCAAGAAATGTCTAGCTACCTAACATTTAGATTGTTGTTACCGATGTTATGAGCATCTTTTGGGAACGTCACCTCCCAGTTCAGGCGCAGAGACCATGAAGGTTCAAAAAACCAGATAGTATTCGCCAACTGCTTGTGCCTTTAAGAAGAAAATATCGATCATAAGGTGGAGTACCCTTTAAATGCGTTGTTTTAGACCGAACTAACGTTTGAGACCCCGATGGGCTCATCGAGTATCAACCGAGACTGTTTTGAAAGATTAGGTGTGCGAATGATGGTAGAAAAGAATCACACTGTTCATCACAATCTGCGCATAAACGAGATTCTCAAGATTGTATGGAGCATGTGATTGGATCACATACATCACGCACTCTCATCCTAACCAGAAAACAGCATCTAAGATCCCCAAAATATTTATTTGGACTATTCAAATATTTTAATCAAAGAGCAGGATGGAGATGAAATCGGCTGAAAAGCGTTTCATATGAAAAGGACTGCATCGTTCAACTAGTTTTACAGTGGGCTTGCCAAAAATACAGAATTGCTACTACAACCCTTAGCTTAGTTCTTCCTAGCTTTTGACCCTCACGCAACCAAACTTCTCAAGGAAAGGCTAGTAATAACTATATTTCAAAATGACACATATGTGAACGAATGACTTTTTGTTGGACACCATTCGTAAGAGGTGAAAAATTTCCTAGCCTATCAAAACAAAGTTACTTGGATGTTGAAAATCACGTATTAGAGGAGAAGCAACACACCTGACAGCTGTTTTCTGAGAGGTTTATCCCTCAAGCTAGGCAACTGAGTTCCATTCCGCTAGTAAGACCCTTATTACAGGTATAAAGGCCTCACGATAGCCTTTCTTCGATTTGTTGGCGATTCCATCTGCACACATTTCTAGATAGCAACCGGCAGCCGATTCGGAGGTGCCTGTGTTGTCGAAATAGAAGATTAGGACTGGAAGGCCATCGGACTGATTGGCCGTCTATCGGCTACGTTTCTATCAGAAAGCTTTTTATTCCTATACGAGAACGGGCATTTTACTTCATTTCAGCTGGCCTGATCCATGCTGTCTTGTAGAATGACTGCATGCGGAATGTACTTCACCCTGGTCTAGCCGAGCTACCAGCGCGTGGCTTCAGGTAAGTGATGTCACCTCCACTGGAAAAATGGTGCAGGTAACGATCCGCTTTGGTGTGCCATTCGATCCCATTGATCTTCCAGTATAAAGTGTGAAACGCTCCCATCCACAATAGATGGCCCGGGGGATTAGTGGCCGGCAAAAATCATGCACCACGCATACACTAAGCACACAGATATGGTTAGATAGTGTTAGCCATCATTCCGTTTATTCTGTACAGTGGCCTCAGATTATCACTACAAGCGTCGTTGTAGGCTCTAGTCTAGATTTTCCGACTTTAAGGATTTGTAAATGTAAGATGTAAATGTAAATGTAAGATACAACAACCATGCACTATGAAATAGAACCGATTTGACACAATACATAGAATATAAAGGTAACATAAGGGCAAGTTTGTAGTGAAAACAAAGAGACGAACAAACAACCCAAACCCCGGACCTAATGTGGCGATCCACTCAGGTCCCCCGTATTTTTGGGTGATGGTATTTCCTCGAATGTCAGCGGGAGCTGCCAACGATTAAAGTGGGAAGGTTACCAGTTTTGCCCATCGTTTTAAATTCCAGAGTTCTTGTGACGATTAAAGTTGTCAGACAAGAATGTGCAAGGAACTTTGTGAAAATAGGCTACAATAGAATAAGAGAGGATGAACCTGAGTTGTACAAAAGGCATGACCTTTGGGCACCACTCACTGAAGTCGCATTGAGTGAGAAACATTTCTAGGAAAATACGGTTGGCAGTCAGAAGGGATGAGGCAGCATAGTGTTGGCTTGTTGAAGGAAGGTAAATTTATTTGAAGAAATCCTTTGCATAGAGCTTGCTTGATGACTAATAATTCGACCAGAATGTTTCTTGAGATTCCACTAAACCTAGAAACCTGATTCGGGGGCCTGGCGACGTGGCGAAAATTCCACTCAAGCTTATCCCAGAAACCAATAGAGATTAGTAGACTAAGTGAAGTGGAACAAAATTATCATAAATCTTTGAGTGTGATTAGCTGAAACCGAAAGCAGTTTAGGTTTGAGGTCACAATGTGGGCTGAAGCTCACCCTGGCTAACGCCACCAGCCCACACGGTCGCAGTGAAGTTCGTCAGCGCAACCACCGGGGCAGCTTTCGACGTTATTTATCCCTCTGTACAGTTCAGTTGCCCTAATCTAACTAATATCCCACCAATCACCGCTGTACTGTGTGTGCCCAGAGAGGCTTCAGCCCAGTAATCCCACCTCACATTATTGACCTCAGTGAATGAATCTGATAAATACAAATTTCATACAGAAGAACAAACAAGGGATATATAAGGGGCCACACCAAGGTATTCCCAGTGATGGCGCGCAGCAAAAAAACAGGCCGGAGTAGTGCGGTTAAGGGCTTCTTAATGTCCTCAAACAGAACTACCGCAGCCGAAACTGAAAAGGATGTTACAGCTAGGAAAATCCTGGGATCCACTCGATATGAATAGATACTGCTTGTTGACATACCGGGATCCTGTTCACCAAGATATCTGAAAGGCCATTCAAAGATGCGTGCGCAGTTACGGACACAAAGGATTTTGTTATCCTGACTCGAAGTCGTTAACCGGCGTGTTACAGTAGCGTTGACTAGAGAATTCTGCTAACGCCCGCAAGGAGTAGATTGAAAAAAGTTGGGGAAGCTTCCCCCGCTTTTGAAGATCATGCAGCACCATCTAGAATACCGTGTACAGTTTGGTCTACGTCTACTAGGAGGGATTTCAACTATGCGTATCTGGTCCAGCGAGTCCAAATGTAAAGTATGGTGGAGATGAGACGGTGGTATCAGCTGGGGAGGCTGAAGGTGCTATATTTCAACTTCATGGATAAAACACTGTCAGAGTGCACCTAACGTATATATGTTTGTTGCTGGCTTCTATGGGGAAAGCCGTGATTATTTGTTTACCCTCCAAGTAGGCAGCGGTTCATCACCAACTGGACAGCTGACATTACTTTACTGGCTGGTTTTTCCTCCCATTAGGTGTAAGGAGTAAATGTGTGCCTAAAGTAGTCAATACAAACTCACGTACGTTAAGAAAAGCAGATGGATGCGGTGCTTTCGACTACCCTTCAAAACCTACCGTGGGTGAGATAAATTTATCCTTGAGAGTTTGGATGTGCAGCCCTATTGATAAATTCACAATCTACTATTTCAGCGCCAAATTCCGGTAGGGATTTAAATTTCTTCATCCTGAGTTTTAACTACATTTAGTCTTTTGTTCTTCAGAAATATTGCTTAAAGTAAAGAAGACAGTAAGTATTACGCGTTTGTTCTTGAGCGTTTTCGTAGTAAATCAGCTACAGGAATGGAAAAATCTGCCCACGGATATTTATGCCGAAATTTGTGAGCAAGATTCCAGTTTTGCTTGTAGCAAAACTGCTTGTAGCAGGGATCTTATTGAAATCCGGTTTGCATAGCTGGCCACTCACAAAAGGATTTCAAAAGCAGTGCGGCCTAAAACCGACCAAAACACCTAATGTTGGAACAGGCTGTGCCTGTTTTTTCGAAGTCCGGGATGAAAAGCATTCTAGCGCAACACGTAAGAACATTGCAGCTACTTAGGGGTACAGCCTTTACGTCCTTGAGCACACAAAAATACTGTAAGTTTATAACATCTGTTAACTGCATGCCATAGCCGAGAGGACGCCCATCCACTGGGCAGTAACACGTCACCGGCATAAAGAAGAGACAAACGGAGCACGAATAATAAGTCAGCCTAGTGCAAGCCATTTTAAAGGAAGCGCAGCGAGGGATGTCAGCAACGTAGGTTAAAAAGGTATAAAGAACACTAACGACAAAGAATGAAAAACGCAGCTTTACTTCCATAGCAAGAGTGAACTAATGGGATCATATCTCGCAAACTGAGGACCTGGTGCAATAGAGATAAATATTAAGATGAAGGCATACATAAGTCAACCGGTGGCTTTCGGGGGAAATAGAAAGGCGAATGCTAAAAATGGGATGAAGTATTAAGAGAGGCGAGAAGTTCAGTTGGTTTCAGTGGCTGCTAGGTACTTTTGCAGCATCCGAGAACAGGTTGATCATTGAGCGATGAAAACTTGTCCGGAACGAATATCCTGTAAAAAAACGTTTGAGCTTAACCCCTTGGAATCAAGCGGCCCCGAGTGGTCGTTGAGGACTTTTCTTGGTAGATTCGAAACTTGAAAACCCCAAATTAGTGTTATAGGGAACTCAAGTCAAAGAAAACACCCGTGTTAACTATGCAAAGACATTACTCGAAATGCAGGGAGTGGCTCCGGGGTGCCCGTGCAACACTTGCAGAATTTTCCATACCAAGTTGGTTAGTGGCTAAAGGTCAGGCGAACACAATCTACTGGTCTTCCAGGTTGGAGGCTGGAATATTTGCGGCGACTGGCGCCTTAAAAATGTGGGCTGGTCTGATTGTATTATGCCAACCGCCGTTAGTTTGCGGTTGGGCTCTCAAGCCAAACGCTTTGATTGTGGACCATAGTCGTCCCCCTGCCCAGGTCTGGGCGTCCTAGCAGCACCCTAGCTTACATACATTCATGAATTGCACACATATAAATAGCCGCATGCCACATCGACAACTGGTGGTGTTACCATTCGGGTCGGAAAATGTCTGCCGATGCCGCCCCCTTCTTTCTATCTCACATGGTTTTTCTCCCGCCCTTGCCCCAATAATAAAACTCTGCTGGTAGACCTATCTTTTAGGAGTGACGACTCATTTTGTCTTGGTCTTTCTTGCTGACGACATCCGAGGATGAGCCGGGTTGGCTTCAGTCATCTCGAAATCAATCTTCAAGCATCAAATGGCTGCCTTTAATGTTTGTACTCTGAAGCGAGCTGCTCTTGCTCTCCTACTACTCTTGTTTATCTCTGATGCGTGCTGTGTCAGAAACAAGAGGTCAAGCTCCAAGCCTAGCTATGCATATGCGGCGATCCAGAGGCCGCTGCTACAGAACGTCCACGGGTCGGCATCGTCAGAATTCGAGGGGTGGATGCCCGCTAACAGACGCTTGTGTGGGGTCTATTAGGCAAGTTCGCGAAGGAGTCTTACAAGCTGGAAGTTGATCGTTGTCCTTTTATCGTGTTTGCCTTCATCTCAAACAAATGCAGCTGTAAAACCAACAAAAACTTGTGACACCGTGAATGCTTTGTTACGATGGCCTAAAAGCTCAGATTTCGTTATGGTTGCCGGAGATTTGAATGCGCAATTGGGCGAAATTGGCGCACTTGAGACTCAGTAGAGTGGCATACTCGGATTGGACTCGCTAGGCATAGAAAACGGGAAACAACTGGCCCAACTGTATATTGACCGCATACTGTCTTATGCAGTACTAACGTTCAAAATGACCGAATTTGTCCGACCAAATCGTGTCCTCCAACGGAGTACCAGCCATGAACTCTAACTGATCACATCGTCATCAGTTAACGACGGCGTGGATCAGGACTAAGTCTTCACACTCCGCCAGACGCTATAACGACGCCATACTTATAGACGATCCACAGTTTTAGTACTCCTGAACCTTCGAGGCGCACTCGGCTCAGTTAGTCAGTTTGTTCTCCTTGAAATTTTTTTCCCAGCAAGGAATGCTCCGGAACTCTGTGGATATAAGTTGTTCGTATTTTCAGACTTCCGGGGTCATGTGGGAGTATGTGGAGCTTTTGTTCATTAAGGATACCTACTTTCTATATTCTTATTCAGTTTATTAGTCAACGGAATAATTATAGGAACAGTGGAAGGTCTTCAGCAAATTCGCGACTAGAAAATTTGAAAAAGGGTGTTTGTGGAACAAGGACATCATCATCATCGACAACGTAACATCAATGTTCGACACTGATGTTTCGTAGCCGTACAACAAAGAATATATCCAGGATCAAAAGCTGCTGTGGTTTAGTCATATACTTGGCACGTCAGCTAATTTTTTCCAAAGGCAAAATTTATTTCCGTGGTAATTTAAGAGTCACGAACGCTGAGCGCTGGTCAACATTTGACCTGGCAGTGGGATATGAAAGGGATTACGAAATATCAGTACTATTTGCGCGACTCGCATTTATGGATAAGGTACGCTTATTACTCCTGTACCTTGTTAGAGACGCGGCAAGATATAGCTGCTACTCAGTGCTGCTGGCATTCTTTTTGTCAATTTCAATCCGAAGTATCTAAGTAAGCGTTTGGGAGTGCAGATACCTCAAAATGCTTGTGATAGGTTAGCAATGAACCCTACAACTTCCACTTTTTTCTTTTCTTTTTTTCAAAATAAGGCTTTTAATAGAATTATGGTTGCACGGCAAGGAAACAGGGATGCTGGATAGTAAATTTTGTGCTGCCAATGACGACAGTGCTTACCGAACGCGATAAAAACACGAAGTGAGAGCGAAAGTATCCTTAGCTTTGGCGAGTTAAGTGACCCGAATTTCGGCTGAAACCTATTTCGTTATGATCACATCCATAAGTGTTTTGGTATCGGCTCTTTTGAAACTGTCTCTGAGTTTAATTTGTGCAAGCTTGTTACGGAACCCACCTCCAGAATCCTCCTGACCGTCTATAGCACACCTCTGACCTCATTCTTTTCCAGCACTATGGAACGTCTAAATCTTAACTAGATTTCGGCTAGTCAGTATAAGCGCCCACCACATGGTTTTCGTTCTTCGATGTAACGTCCCACCAATCAGGACCAGAGAGTACCCCACTAGAACGTCTGAGAACAGCAGCAAATATTATTATATAAGGTATCTCACGGCGTCCAAACCCTGATAGTACGTGGAATTCCCAGTGCTCCAAAATGAATATACTTACAAGTCCAGCTGTTTTACTCCCTAGAAAGACTTGTTCATAGGCGAACATTTAAGTTAGTTGAAAGCAACATTTGTAACGAATAAGGAAAGAGCATTGTGGAGAAAATTTAAGGCAATGTATTTTCCACCCAGAAATAAGGTGGCTAAAGTCTTCTATACCCTGAACGTACGAACGGTAGAACGGTTACAAAAGTGGTTACTTTACCTAAACAAGATACTAAAACCGTTGGTGGTGCGCTCGTCTTGTACGTCCACAGAAAGGACGTTGTATTCTACAATGGTAAGGCGTTTAGCAGGGTTTCACGAGTATGGTTTATTCTAAAAACTGGGGAAACTGGCATACTCACAAAGGTGCTCTTTGAGTTGCTGATGCCCTCAAAATTCGAATCTTTCGACCGAACTTTAACTACCTGATCTTATGATAGGTTGTGTTTGTAGGGCTCTGTCCTCAACCTGGCAGTTTTCCACTTCCTCACCAGTGGCCTTTTGACAACAACTGGAAAGGACCAGTTGATCTATACCAATATCCTTAAGCTGTAATCGGTGGTATCAAACCCTGAATCTTTTGGGCGGATTGTAAGCGACCAATGACCTGTTGCATAACCGGTCTTTCAAATAGCAACTGCCCAAAAATTGCAGTGCTCACTACCCCACACTGAAGCACTTAAACCACTGGGTGTCAAACACAGTGGCGGGTTTTTTATCAGGAGTGTCATTTGAGATGATGGTCTTGCCGCTGTTGTGTTTCTTGCCTCCAAACAACGTAGGATCCAGTATAGAAGGTCACTGTTTAGCACAGGATGCTCTGTACTACAAAAAGAGTGTTAGCCTAAACGACCTTCGGCCTTTCCATACTATCGTTTACCAGTCACGTGTGCTAAATTCTTGCACCAAGGCTTACCAGCTGTCCCTCCTCCTACAAAGAGGAAGTTCAAATGCATGGCTCAAATTCTGACCCTCTGCTTAGGGACCCATCTCGTCCCATTCAGAAGCAACAGATATACCAGTTCTATTTAAATTATCACCATAGTTGTAAACAGCTTAACTTCCACCAGATGCATCCTAAGGCATCCTAAGGTAATACACACACAACTCTAATTCTAGTTTAACGAGATCGCGGCTGGAAGCTGTTTAAAATAAAAGGACTCCGAACCCTGTCCGACGTGGCGTCGTTCATTCAGGTGGTGAATGACTGAAGCAGCACACCTGAGCCCGATGTAAGTAAACAATCCGAAAAGTATTTCCAATGGATTGTAGATTCTCAGTTATTGAGTAACTTGGAGTTATGCTATTTTTTCTAGAAATATAATGGTCTTATGTAGGATGCCCTTTAGCAACGGCAAGAATCATCCCTGAAACGAACGAAAGGTAAGAATAAACCGGCTCACAGTCGACTGAGAGAAGCAACTAGAAGGCTGTGGTACCGAAAATGCATTTAAAATGAGGCCAGAATGATCAGGACAACAAAACCTACAGTGCGACAAACGAGGTAAGGCTAGACCACCACCCCTTCTCAGAAAATCTAGGATGAGAACATCATCTGTAAGACACTCCGCTTCGGAAGTTCAAATACAACTTTTACAGTAAAAACGGACTGGCACTAAAGTCACTTGCCTACAACTTGGATTGCCAGAGAGCTCCAAATCCTTGGACCGTATGTACACTTCCATATGCCTGCGTCAGTCCTTTCCGCGGCTGTAATAACAAAGTTGAAAGAATTTTTCTCCCTTATGCAGTTGTAACGACTATGGTTTTTAAAGAAACGACAATTTTCCGCAAGTTCCTCGCCGTCTTTCTTCCATATCACAGCAAATATCTGATCATCCACAGTACAGGACAATTGCAAATAATTCCCTTCAATCACTTTCTCAGAAGGATTGGCCCACAAAACAATTTTCTCCGAATATGTTCCGGAAAGGGAGATTGAGGTATATGTGAAGAAGCATAATAGATAAATCCGACAATTTCGCTCGGCGTCTATCATCTGATGCACGAAAATACTGTAAGAGTTCGCATTAGTGGCTAGTTCAAGGACATATAAAACAGTTATTTCGGTCCATAAGTTCTTGGTCCTTTTGTGTTGGAGCGGAGTGCAGATTGGATAAGGTGTTTGAACGCACCGGAGATATGGAAGGATATTTCGTTCTCCAATTCGTTTAGGGAGCGACTTTTCTGGAGTAATCGGTTCACCGATCTCCGTTACTTCCTTCTGCCGATGTAGTCAATACTGTAGTTCTTTGCACCTCGGGGTTGAGGTTACGGGAGGTGCACACCAGTGATACAAGAAGTCCCTGGAAGGATCGGCAGGATTACTCTTTTTCAATAACAAAAGAATGACAATCTCATCCGTAATGCCATATTGGTTGGGGAATGTGAAATCCAGGGTCGAAGAACACTGGCGAGTCCGGAATTTCGTGGGGAAAGTTGGCACTGGCGCCATCCTAGCTTCATTTAACAAGATGAGCGAATTGAGCTGAGATTGGGGACCAAGAGCATGCCTCAATTTATTTTTGAGCATTTGAAATCTCCTGGCATGTGTAAGAGGGAGTGGTTAGGGTCGGGTGCTGACTGGGTGCGATTGGGCGAGGGAATGTCGTCTTCATCCTGTGACGGTGGTGAGCGATAGATGATACCAACAACCAAACATTATTTCTATTCGTGGAGTAAGGAAGACAAGGGGTGGGGGCAAAGTCCATACCTTGGGAATTGGAAGTAGGCTAGTCGTCTTTTCCCTAATGGACAGGAACGGGGAGCCTACGATTGATCCAATAGTGGTGTCTAAAACATACAGGAAACAATATACAGTCCTGCAGTCTACCCCAGCTACCTCATCACATCCCATGTTGGCAAGGCGTAACCATGAAAGACCTCTAACAAACTTGTTGTTTACGGAAGAGGATGTTTCTCAACTGTTGCACGAGTCAAACCCCTTCAGCGCGTTGGTGCCAGACTTGGTCCATCCAAGGATCATGAGGAAAACGCAGCTCACATTGGCAAAGCGTTTTTGCACGAGGTTTTGTCAGTCTCTCAACGAAGACAATCTTTCCGCTGCTTGGAAGGAAGCGATTGATACACCAATCTAAAAAAAACCGTGACCGCCTACTGCCCAGCAGCTACAGGCCTATTAGCATCACCGGGATACCGTGCGAGTGATGGAACGCATTCTGAAGCGAGCCATGTGTAATCATCTCGGTAGCAGCAAGTTGATATCCCCAGTGCAATACGGATTCCTCCCAAACCGTTCTTGCTTGACGAACATGCTCGTATTTATGGACAGCTTAACCCAAGCCAGTGACGATGGGCCCATATGGGATACTACATATTTGGACTTGAAAAAAGCACTCGATCCAGGCTCACGCGTTCCTCTGCTCCACAAGCTTAAGTCTAATGCGATTCAAGAAAAAAACCCACGCTGGATTAGGACGTTTCTGTCAGATAGAAAATTTTAAGTGAAATCTCGTTCGACCAACTCTTCTTCGCCACCGATCCTCGTTGAAGGTCCTCAAGGCTCCGTTTTGGGTGTACTCCTGTTTTTGATCTACGTCAACGGTCCTTCAGATGTTCTTTCAAGTTCATGTCCAATTTTTGAGGACGACTTGAAATCTTGGAGTTCCGACGCCGGCGACTTCAAATGGATGTGGACGCTACAAGGCAGTGGTCGCTCGACTGGCAACTTCCTCTGACTGTAGAGGAGTGCGTCCATACGTCTTTCGGAGGACACTCAGCGGACGCCTTTGTCATACATGGTGAGAACGGATGAGAAGAAATTACAAAGGTAGATACCAGGGAGGATTTAGGTATCTGACTCTCCCGAAACATTTCCTTCTAACGTTACCATTAATAATCTTGCCAAAAGGCATTCGTCGTTCTACGGATGATTCGGCGGACCTCCCTTGTATTACTTGCACGGACTTCCAGATACTCTGCTGGAACTACGCCTGACCGCTCCTTTAATGTACCAACCAAGGTGTGTACTCAGGACGCAAAAAAGGCGTAATTCTCATTGAGCGTTTCCAACCAGCTGCTGTGAAAATGGCTGCCGGCCTCAAATCCGTTGAGTCTCGGGGTGCTCGATCTCTCCCCTGGAGTATGATCGCCTCCAAGAAACACTAATACTTATTTGTGCCCTTTTTGAACAGGGTTTGGCCAACTTACACGCGGTGGGGACATGGCAGGAGGATTTTTAAGCTCAAAGCGTGCGCTTCTATTACGCAACAATTTATCTCATTTCGGATCGTTTGTGTGTGGAATAACCTTCCTCTGACGGTAGTTCACGATGCACCCAGTACCCATTTCAAAGCACATTTAGAGCCTTTATTTATGTGAGTCCTGGCGCTGGCAAGTTTACTGCCCCTCTTGAAGGACTTACAGGGCATGCTACACCATTTTTCGCTTGCGCATATCAGGTGAACGAAAGCGGTTAAACGACGAGAACAAACCTGACTCGAGATGCTTGGGCGAATGCCTCGATTCTGTGCAACAATCCGTGAATCCATGAAGAGCGGGAGGTCAATGACCAAGATGAGCACACCACCACTTTGGCCAGGTGGAAAGTAAATAAGGTGTGTTGCACATCCGGTAGATCTATCCTGATATCGCCAATTCCGGGGGAGAGGCATGTTATGGTCAGGGCAATGAGCTGCGGAGAACCTGGGGGTACAAGACCACTCAGTTCGACATAACCCCTGCAGTTACCGGCGCAGCTGGTCAAGAAAAACCTCAAATCCATTTGAGTGCTGTATTCAGCGTGGGTCGATTAGCGGATAGCCCAAGGACGTGCGAGACATGGATCTGGACGACTGATATTAAGGATGAACGTACAGCTTAGATGGATGGTCTTAGGGCAATGGGCCTCCGAGTAGACACAGTTGTTGAAGCAGGCTGTAGGGTGGGGATTGTGTCATTTGAAAGTCTGGAAGTGCCTGTTGGGTGAGGAATGACGTCAGACAGAGTGGACGTGTCGGTAGTTTGACCTTGTGGGCCGGAGGAGAGTTCGGTTCGGTCCATGTTATTTGTTTTTTGGGCATAGAATGTTCCCTGGTGAACAAAATTTTGCTGTGTTTTTCCAGGGCGGTGGTGCCAGTTGGTTGTGGTTGGAAGGCTCCAAGACAAAGGCCGAGGATGTGTTATGGAAAGGGTCAGAGGCCGCGGGACTCAGTTTGAATGGACCGGGGCTTTTTGTTGTAGGTGATGAGGGGATTTACGTGGAGCTGAAGTATGGGAAGGGGGTGTTGCAGGTTTCGGTTAGTGTTATCGATTGTTGACACTAGAACTGTGGCAATACGTGAAAGGGTCGGCAGAGGGCGTTTTCAGGTTTGGAATAGTAGGTTGGCTACAGAAATCGGTCGGTGATGAACCGGCCGAATTGCGGGGTGATCATTATTTGGGCCGAAGTTGCAAGGGCCACGAGTGATGGGCTAGAGATGGAGGTTTTTTCTGAGAGAACCAGTTTTTGAATAGGGTCTTTAAATGATGATGGAGTGGAATTAGTTGCTTCAATAGAAATTTGGCAGTAGGCGTGCGGCTTCAGCGAGGACACGGGACAGCGTGAATGATTGGCTTTGCTACCAACCCTGCTTTATCAGCTTGAGCACATGCGGCAATTTCGACCATGTTTTGTGTTAGAACGGCAGAATGGCATTCAAAGCGTGCATCAATTGAGAGGCAAGGAGGGGATAGCACTATTGTCCTACAAGTCAGTCTTCTCGTGCAGGATCATAATCTCGGATAAAGAAAACCGATAGTATCCGCTTATTTAAAAGCTACTATCTAGTAATAGCTGGGGCTAGATGTGTAGAGCCATGATGTGAGGCGATGTTGAGGACAGTGCACTGGGGGAAGCTGGGTTGACTAAACATATACCCGTTGATGGATCTTGGTAATACAGAACATACGCCGGTGAAAACTGGCTGGTTGCAACAGCGCAACACTGTCTCTCGGATGGGCCACACGCTCAGGGCAATCGTTGCGCTTTAAGCGGTTGGCTAACTAACGGACAAATCCACGGTGGGCGCAGCCGTCAGGTTTGGCGCCCACGCTTTTTCGAGGATGCGGTTTTTTTATATAATCACATAGAGCGCGTAGCGCTATTATTATGAGGGGTTTATTGCTTGAGGTACTCAAAATATCGGAGGAAAACAGTAAAACAGTCAAAAAACAAGTTGCTTCAAAAAATAACCCCGACCATTCTGTTCAAAAGCAGTGCCAGCCTAAACTTCTTCTTCACTCAGTCAGTCAGTTATCGTAGAGAGCAGCGGATAGCCTCTTGTTTGCTTCCCTGCGCGTTAGCACTAACTCACACTTCTAGGGTACTTTTACGCCCGACTCCACTCAAACAGACACCAGTGAGTCTATACGGGTTCACTGTGCACCGAGGTTCTGGAATTCCGGCTACCATTCGTCCGGATTGCGAATTTCTCGAATTCACCACACTGCTTACGCTTTTCGTGACCTTGGCCATAAATCCAACATTCCAATGCCACGGAACCCCAGCAAGCCGATCCTTAGACGCACATCCCAAATTCCTCTGAAACCGTAGTCCGAACGTAGGAATCTTCAACATGAAGTTTTAGTATTTGATGGTGTTTATCCAAACCCACAAAATCTTCACATGCGGCCGCAGTTTTCTTGGAAGTTGTTTAATCGTACTCGAGGTTCACTATGGGCGCGGAGTTCATATTTTACTGGCTGCCAGTGTCTTAGTATGATGTCTCCGTGAAGGCGGTGAGAAAAGTTGTGGAAAAGCTGGTTTGTTCACGTATTTTTTATGTATTGG
>SJOL01006489.1:869912-935952 GCA_004794785.1 Opisthorchis felineus
CGCTCCCTTCTTATTTTTATCTCGCACAACCCATCAAACCCTACGGAAACCTAATCAACAGTCTTTGATCACGCACCCATTAGAATATATCCCCTTGTCAAAACCATTTGGCCGTCGGCTTCCCACTGTCTAGCTGTCTGTTTATGTAAGGAATATATCCATATTCAGTTTCCTACGTTCGTCCTGTCCTGTTTTAGGCCTGCTGTTATTGCATTTATTCGCTGAAACATTTGCTGAATTGTAGGTCTGTTAAAACACCTTTTCCCACCAGGTAGATACCTCCAAAGCTCTACTAGCATTCTGCTAGTCGCAGTAGATCGACGGTGTGATTTTGGACACCTGCCTCATTAAGCGGGTTCTTCCGACCTCATTTCACTCAGCCCCGAAGGCTACCCCTTTCTAGCCGCGGCCGACCGAAAGTTGCCCTGTTAGATTGCCACTCACCTAACCCAAATTCTGAGCTGTTTGGTTTTCATCTGCCACACACGCGACTCCCAAATGGTCCCAAAACGCCCGCGATTCCTTGCTGGACCGAATTTATCCGGAGTGACGTGCGAAGCGAACCAAACTGTCTCCGACTTTTTCCAACAATTCCATGCACAGCATCTGCCACTAGGCTATTTGAGAACGGAAGTACGATAGTACGGTGAATGCACAGTGCTGTTATGCACAGTCTGGTGATAAAGTCTCGGTTTTCACAGTGAGATTTCCCTCCTTTGTCATTTCATATTCTGGCGCACTGCCCGCAAGCACGGATAAACTCGACCACTACCGACGCTGAATCCATACTTCGTTGACAAACTACCACGCCTCCAGCCCCTCGTCTTTGCAGATTTTCTATCCCCATGATGTCCACCCGGTTTCAGGCAGTCTTGGTACCATACTCGTTCAAAGAACTCTGACCGATATTTGTTTACCACAAAATCGTTGATTACACTTTTGGGGATTAAGCACTATATTACTGATGCGCAGGTTTCTATTTCATCCTACTTTTAACATTTCACGTTTCTGCTTTTCACAGCCCAAGCCTTTAAACCAGCCGTTCAGGATCACTGGACCTTAGCAAATGTTATCAACTCTAACTCAAAACGGTCAGTATTGAATCTAAAACGGCATCATGATAATTTTCCCATTCATTTGTTTACTCCGCCCATGTGCTTTTGATTTCCACTTGTTATGCTCATCCGTGCTCATCATTCACCTTGCCGCGAAAGCCACCCCGCCGGATACTGGTATGTTAGCATGTGTGCATGTGTGTGAGGGTGCGCGGCTGACCTACTTACATAGGCGTGCTCGTGCCCCGTCTGCTGAGCCTGCCCTGGCTGGTTCTGTCGTGATTTCTGTGTGATCGCACGGCGAATAAGAACCATGAGAATGGCCTCGGAATGTACGACCCCAAACCATACTATCGAGCCAACATTCCGCTCGCCATTATCTAAGTGTAGACATTGACACTGCACTGCGTCGCCGGTCAGTTAGAAACTTGCGCATTTGTTGGCGCCAACTGACAACAACTGAGGTTTTTTTGTATAATTCTGCTCACTTTTGTGTGAATTGTACCATGGGCTTTCGAACCCAATTTTTTCTCTTGATATTTGGGATCGTCAAGCCTATGCGTGACTGCAACGACCTGATCATGAAAAATCGACTTCTCTGAAGGATTTGGTGATAAGCCTACTATTACCGATAGACATAAACATATGATACTTCGTAGCGTGGCCTATTCGATTCAGTGATGACTTCATGACGTCGGAGTTCAACACTACCGTCAGAACAAAGGTTTGATTTGTCTATTGGTTGAATCCCGATGTCTACGAATCAGTTACACGGTTAGAATATTGTGATATTCTTACGCTGGAAGCAAACTTCATAGCCATTTCTATAAATAGAAAGAAACTGGTATCTTGAGAGTGGAAACGCTAGAAGCAGCGTCGATGGCGATGCATTTGTGCGTACGCGTCTCACCGAGGCAGAAATTATCCTCCGTATTAGGAACGCAACACATGGTAGCCACTGTTTCTTGCCGACGAACAAACCAACTAAGATCTGTGGTATACTGTCGTACTACCAGGCTATACACTTGTTCTTTAGCTGAACTACAGTACGTCTCAAAATTCGTAGAAAAAAAGTGCATTTAGAAGGGACCACACCCCAAAAAGAAGGCTTTTAGTAGGTATAATAATGAAACGTTGAAGTTCAGAAAACATCGCCGGCCTGTAAAGAACATTGCTAAGCTGTGATTAATGGGACAACTTTCAATACTGTTTGCAAATTCTTGCAGGTGACTTTGATCCGGTATAACCTGTGATCATGTTCGACTGATTTATGGAATTTTACATTTGTTAGCGCTGATGCGATAAAGAGAAAGCTACTGTTATCCACGCGCCGCGAAGGGATGTAGGCTCAGCTTTTCCAAATGGACAACAAAATATCAACCAAACATCCTGAGCACCCCCGCGACTCACTAATTTTGACGCAGCATCAGGCCGTTTACGGAGAAAAATCTAGACACAGGCTACTATAAGCCACAACTCACACTACTGTATGCATTGTGGCATCTGAATAACACTCTATGAGCAAAAACTTATGCCACAAAGGCACGAGTCCTTGAATCGTGTGATAAGTACTAAGACGCCCATAAGAAGTCCCCCCCATGACAACTAGTTTGCAGAATGTTTCTCAAGTTATGTACTCACTCTAAGGCAATCTCAGTAACTCTAGTTATGAGCGTCCGTCCAGCAAATATGGTGCATAGATGTGCTATAGGCATGAAAACATCTACAAGAATTGATTAGGGTGTTAGGTTTCTAACAACATCGGTTCATTTTTAACTTATCAAATTTTTAAGCGCTCTGACATTTCATTCCAATAAGACCAGTTTTCCAATCCGAATTGCTTATTGGTTTTGAGAAATTGCTCGCCCAAACAATCCACTTACAGCAAAAGTATACGAAGCACAGACTTATATATTGCAGAAGTTTATCACATTGACGGAGCCTTGTTTTACTGGATGCCTCTTTCTTCATATAACGGGGGAGAGTACTTCAGTTCCTATTGCACTAAGTCGCGAAATTTCCATTTCGTTTCTCAACACTGTTAGTATCATTGGCATTTCTGTTAAGTCTTCAACGGAAATCGGGGACCTGTGTTCCCTGTTCTCACGTGCGTCAAACTTCAGAGCTAAGTACTACTTCAAGTTATCCCAAGAACAAAGGCTGTGCATTCTAATGCTACTGTCTATGTGTTGCACATGTCTGTGTCTATGTCTGTCTATGTTTGCACATTTTAACGCACTGTTTGCGATAGATCGTGGAATTCTGTTCAGCTTCAACTTTGTCCCAGAAACTTACCATCTGGCTATCAAGGACGTTCAACGCTGGTTTGTCTAAAGTTTATCTCCGCAATTTGACCTTCTCTCTCCTGTGTTCCTAGCTGTTACTATCTAGGCACTTATAGTTTGACATCCTCCTTCTGCATCTTTGTGCACTGACAACCTCATACCGGCCAAAACCACCAAAGTTCGCCTGTAATAGTGAATTTCGATCCTCTTCTCACCCGACCCTGCTACCCACCCTGTGCCGCCACTTCTCTCTGATCTACTGCTCTTGTACAAAGACTGGTCTCCTGAGGCAAGCTGATTTGACTCTAAACAACTCCGTGTCGTCCAGTTATTCAGCTTTTAACTTTGTAATGCTGATATTACTCTATCTAATGCTCAGATCCTCCCGATCCTGTCTATGGGCAACGTTTAAGGAACTTTTCAGCCGTTTTACTTCACCTCATTTCCTTCTCCTCTTCTTAAGTTTTTTTCAACCAATCAGTCAACCATGCAAGGCAACGCAGTTTGTCAATTTAGAGTAGACGTATGCAGCGCTGTCGCCGTCTAACAGAAGGGCTCTAGCAGTTGTCGTCTTTCTATTTGGAAACATTATTCTATATTATGATGTTCTCTACCACAGTGCACTGTAAACTATATTTGCAGCTTACAACCCCACAGTTTTCCTACTCTAACCATAGCTGGTTTACCATCCTAATTTTTGCTCTCCACCTTTTTGGCCACAAGTCCAACTATCCCGTGCCGCTCACTTTTGGCAGTATGTTCAAAATCCACATCACGATTGAGGCCATTTGCCGCATTTCGAGGTCCTGTTTTGAATTAACCTCGGTTTCTCATTATATCATCTCCAATTCCACCAGGTTTTTGCCCACAGCATTTTTAAGTTGCGCAATAAGTCACGTTTCTCATGATCGGATCATTTGAACGGTTGTATTCATTTAGTAAGCTGGGTCATAAACCTATAACCATCATCATTACTTCCTCTAACCTAAAGTTTGCCAAATATTCATACCTACCTCCTTGATCTGTCCCAGCCAGCGACTGTTTGTTGCTTGCTTGTTTAGTTTGCTAAGGCTCCTTAAGGACCTGACTCCCCATCCAATCGACAAATTACTGGTTGCTCGATTTGGCGATCCTACGGAGTATTGGGAGGTTTCATCAGTTGGTCGCCTGAGACCCGTTTTAGCGACTGGTTTGCAAACGTTTTCTCACCTCCAAAAGAGACAACTTAAGTACACTTAAGACATCTCAGAAAGTTGGAAAACTAACCGCGAAGCTCATCATCTAAGCCGTTAAATGGTTGCTTGCTATTTCACTGTGCAGGGACCCTGATTATGTCTGCTTGAAGGTTTGCCATCTTGAAAATCAGCAACAGGCTTGGAGAGTGAAAACCTCGTGCATTTGTCAGGTACGTTTTCGCGGGGGGTCGACCCTACATTATGACTTCGTGCATTTCTCTACCCTTTCTCGCACTGGTTCCTTAGCCGGCCTTTAATTCCGATGATGGGAAGATTGTGCCACTGGATTGAACTGATTGTGTTTTCGGAACCTGTCCCTGAAGATCTACAGAGGAGGAAACCATTTGAGACACTTTTCTGTAATTGCAAGGAAATACTGATCAACCAAAAATGAACAAGACGGCAGGGCCACCAAAGGCGACTCCCTCCTTTTACAGACCACAGCTACCTAAAATTTGTACATCGCCCTATCTGTATCTGGATTGCATTAGGATACCATTAGTCTGAAACTGCCGGTTAGGAGTTATCTGTTTTAGGCTTAGAAAGGGCATTCTGCGTTTGTCTGTGACCATTTCTTGGACTTTCTTTCTGCCTTCTCTTACGGATCGCTCGTTGCTGAAAGTTCAAACACAGTTTGGCCTGCGCGCTGTTCCTTTTGTCAGTGTCAGCCCTTCCATCCTGCCCAAGAAGTCACCTTCAACCAAACTCTGACTTACTCCCGATTACCTACTACCCTTCGGTCAAATTTCTCCTATTCTCTGTCACAGTATAACTGCTTCGCTATCTATCTGTGCTCTGCGCTGATGAATGTTTATCCGAATTACCGCATGGTTCATCCTTAGCTGGCCATAAAATTACTAGTGGTCATGCATGTTCAACCTGTTCTTCTCTGTCTTCGTCAACCCAACTTAATTATGCGTCCTCTTTAGCTGTCCCAGTTTAGAAGCATGTTTAATTTCACTATCGTATTTGGCTAATTCCAAATCCATGCGTATCACGTCCGAAATATACCTACATTTGAGCATTACCCGATATTCCTGACTTCCCCACTTATCTCTAGCGCCAACACCCGTTTCTGCCTACCCATGACCGGTTCTCCACGCTGTGCATGGTCTCCACTGCTGATCTCCATTCTTCAGGATTACTCTTGGCCACCATACCCGCATAAGCTTCCGGTGCTTTACGCCTCTTATCCTCGAAGTCCTACTTCTGGATTCTCAAGACAGTACATTTTATAGTGCTAAGAATGTTGGTATCTTATGTTGCATAAGTGACCGATTTTCTATCCTCCGAGCTACACAGTTTGGTTGCAAACATTTCGTCACCAAACTAGACGACATCGGCAATGCGAAATAAGTTGGTGGCGTGTAGTTATATACAAATTGTGTGCCTGTTGAGACAAACAACAGGTTAAATTTTATGGATGTTTCCCTTTATGCCTTCGACCACAATGCTACGACCACAAGCCACGCATAGGTTTTGTGAAAATAAACTTTATTTACGTGTGTTCTGCTGCACAACCAATCGGGTATTTGGTCGTGCGGCAGGTACTCCACTGACAGAAAACACTCTGCACCATCAATCACGCTGGATTGGCCCTGTGTTATGCATGCCAACACATCGTCTACAGAGACGAGTGTTGTTTTCTGCGCCTTCTTCAGAATGGCGCAAACAGCTAGGTGGACAACTTATGACTTGGAAGAAGGGTGTTGAAGAGATAACTCAGAGTTCAGGTGTTGTTGGTGCGATCCACCTTCCAGGATGAGGTCTCCGTGATCCCTCCTGCGCTTGGCTAGAGACTGCGAGAAACGGTGGCCAGTCGGCGTCAGTGGCGCTCGTGCTCTCAGTTTCTTTCCAGATTGTCTGACTGAGTGCATGGTGGTGTAGGCACCTCAGAATTCTCGCGATAGACCAGCACCAGCTCCCCTCCCTCACCCATTCTTTTGTCTTCTTTTCACTCTAAGGCTTTAAATATAATTAGATAGACTTTGTGGTTGTATGGCAGCGAAGCATCACTGCCAACATTTATGTTGCTGCCGCTGATGATGTTGAGGATGACGATGATAGCAATGATGACAATAATAATGGTGATGATGATGGTGTATTGTGAACAGTACGACCAAACTGTTCTCTTTTCACACAGAGTCAGTCTGTGTGAAATTGTTGTTGGATCCTGGATACACAATCTCGTCCTTGTCTCCCGATTTTTGGTGTGAAAAACATGCGTAAGTAGCTTGGCTTCCGAACTGCGATATTGTGTTATTACTATTGTGTTGACCCGTATTCTAATACATCTTCGTCGGGTCAGTGTTTGTTTTCTCTAGATATGCTGTCCGACTACGAGCAGCATGAGCTATCTTTGATCCCATATCTCCCCATATTCTAAGTTTCATTCTTATCAGCTGAAACCTCTTCTTATGATGGCCACATCAAACCCCATGACAGAATTTAGCATGCTCTGCCTGCTGTTCTGCTATATTTCTGCTTCCCAGTGATGTGGACCTCCCCATCGCATTCTTCTATCTCGCCACTTAACGCTGAAAACTGATTTGTTTATATGCCATGCATTTTTCTCAATCACTTTTTTCGTCAAAATACTACCCAGCCGCTCTCACTAGAATTCAATGTTTTTGCCATCCGACATTTTTAACTGTCCAGGATCACTTTAGCCCTAGTGGCAGTTTCGGCGTTTCAGCTTGGCGTAGTCACGTTCAGGATATACATGAATCCTAAACTTTGTGTTAAGGGTTTCTGTGAAACCTGGTGACGCGTGGCTCACTACAAATGTCGCACACTTTACTGACGTACCGCCGGTGTACTGTAAAACTGACAGAGCTCCTTACTAAAGTGGCACAGATCATTAGTCGGAGTAACTCAAAGCATATCTGGCGCAACAACTTGCGAGACACGACAAGAGCTGTTGTTTTGAACCCAGTTATAGTGAAGATTTCAAGCTGAAGTGGATGACTACTGCCCATTTGGAAAATATAGTGGGTCACACTTCAAAAACCAAATCAAGCAGTTAGAGCGCTGCTAAACATATGGAACTGTACAGTTGTTTTCTCTGACAGACCGGGTAATAGAATACTTTCTGCAGGTGTTTGATGGATGAACTTAGCAATTTCTACGTTGGAATGTCGCTACAGCCATCTTCAGCGATCAAGTGAACCAAGCCAGCCACGAAGAAAATACTCATGTTTCATGCACTTCACGCCGAGCATTGCTGTCCAGGTTCACAGTAATTTCACCCCTCAATTCCCATTTTCTTATTTTTGATAGGAGGGCTTCAGTAGACGCCTCGTACATCACCACGAGATTTTGAAATAATAAACCTTTTCTATCTAATGACAGCAATAATGATGGATGGCCATATTTGTGAAAAACTTTTATGTTGCCCGTGATGCTGTCTGTATTCATTGCTTGACATGGATCTACTAAGGGTTTCGAGTAAACACTCCTTGGGAATGGGCTGAACACTATGTATTTCGATCGAGACAGCGGTAAATCCATTTTCGGGATCTCTGATGGATCGTGTGACTTAGCACCATTGTTTGCTGTTCTACAATCGATTGGTGGTAGAATAATTGCGTTAATTTTCACGTTATCACCATGCACACAGCGCAGAAACATTTCCGTTAAATTATTATCATGAACGCACGGTTAACTGGTACACAGTGTGAATGTGTTTGAAAAATATTGAATGACCTGACCTTGTGTATGCTGACACACGTGATCTAGGTAAACGTGATTGATCTGCCTGCCTTATTTGAGGTAAAGAATGTGAATCATGCAAACGCATGGATGAAAGCCCCTTGAAGTTAAATTGTCGACGCTCGCTACATATCAGCATTCCTAGCCCTGCAGGTTTAGTTGGAGAAACGTATGAGGAAATCTGTTTTGGTTCTCGCATTCATTCAGACCAAATGATGGGCGATGGCTTACCTCTGTTTTACCGTGCGGGTTTTGTGCCGACAATAACAACGGAGACAATCAGACCGTTTGTCTATTCATACACAACCTGGGCTTGCAGGCATCAGGGTTTGGTATTGAAACTGGATATTCGGAACAGTACAGAAGGAAAAAGGACAACCAAAGCTATGAAACGCAAGCCGCCGTTGAATCGCTAATATCTCTGTTTAGTAATTCCTATATTTGTTTTTTTGTTCAGTATTAAGTTGATCTTCTGAGAGATCAGCACATTCAAACTTATCTATTAGCATCGTGGTGTAAATTACCTTATTTCATTTTTGGTTGTGCAGTAATTTTATTATTTGCTTCTGTTCGTATGTGTTCTTGACATATTTCGCACTCATTGAAGCGTATTCATCCGGGTGATTTGTTTATGTATGTACATGTTGAAAAGTGAATTAGGTCGGGTGAAGTCTGCTGAACATTGTAGGAATATAGCCTGTCGAGTGCAAGGCATCCTTCAAGGGATCTGTTGTCCGTATAGTGGGAAACGGATTCACATATATCAAGCGCCTCTCTAGAATCTCTATCTGTTAGGCTACCGATGATCAATTCCTTTACTTAATCGGTTACTGCAGGATAGTTTCGTTCACCCTTACCTACTGTGAGCACAGCGGCATGAGTTTGGACTCACTATCACATCGGTTTGGGAAAAGTAAAGTGTAACCACGATTACAACGATAGTGAATGCATGTGAGAGATACCATTGAGAAGGACTGGTCAGCAGTGGGAAGAATTCTGCGTAGGATTCCTTTTTCACGATTAGGGGGTGCAAAATGGCAGAATTCACATCAAGGAGTGTCAGGAATCAGCAAATTTCTTGGATCATTCTGGTCAGTGACCGCCAAAGTTAATGAGGCCGTATACAGGTTAGTGTACGTTATTTTCCAAACTTCCTTCTTTGAATCTCTCCTGAATCTTTTTTGGTAAAATCGGCGTTCTCGGCAAACAGATGAACAGCTCAGCAAATTGACTACAGCAGCGTGGTTGAGAATTACACATTTGTCGGGTAAAGGATGTCGTCTCCCGAACTTTTTGACTAGAAATTGCCCTTTGTGGTGATGATACCTGAGACAATTCATTCAACCGGCATTAGTACTTGCTGTCTGAAGACTGTCGCCACATTATTTCGGGAATAAATCGAAGCTAAAAACTAAAATTGAGTTAACTCTTGGATACTTCCAACAAATATACTGAAATGCGGGCTGGCGCCAGTTTACAAATGTAACGACTGTGGAATCCGCTATCAGTGAAGAGGTCTCTGCATTTTTTAGTTACGATAAACCTTTTATCCTACCGACTGGTCACGCACATATCCTGGTGAACTGCTTAAATGGAAATTTAGGCAGACCTAGTTTGGTTAACGAAGAACTGTTGTTTCCTTGGGCATACAAATCACCAAACTGGTCAACTGAAAACCTTCGTCAATAATGTTTTCAAGGATGAGAACCCAAATACGCGCAATGCTGCTGGAGAGACAGATGCCATTTGTTGGACTCGGACTCATGCTCTGTCTTTCTGGAGGATTGCCCCACCAGCTAGATCAGGTGGACAGGAGCCCACGCGGCCGGTAATCGGGAGTTAGTGGATTCGAATACCATCTGGCGTAGCCTTTTAGCGGCATTATTGCACCCGGGCTCCTATGGGACTACTCGAATCTCTGTATATCCATTATCATTTTTGCATTCCTTTGGTTTGAATTCAGTACAGTGCAGCTCAATATGATGTGGGCCGTTTATAACCAATGTAAGATTTTCAGCAAGGACTACACCACTCATTTTTCTACGTCCTATAATTCCCTAGCGAGAAAATCATAACGATTGCCCCAGAACATAAGTAGAGACTCATATTAGCCTACGGAAAGTAAGTTTGCGAGGTGTATACGGGGCACTTAATGAGAAACTATTATGAGTTCAACCAGCACCCAGCTGATGGCTATAATATGTGAATATTCGACATCAATGTAAAGGCCCCATGCGAATTTTGGAAAAAAATGACTGAAGGCGCTGCTACAGCACACTGGACGTATTCCCTCGTCATCCAGATATCAAACCAATCGGCAGAACGAGAATAGATCATGAAACCGCCCGCTGTTTTATAAAGTTAACTTAACCAACCTGTTTCGTTGTTTTCTTTAGGTCAAGGGGTGACATGAGACCCTGATACTTTGACGGACAAGCTTTGACGTGCATAGACAAGAAAGACGCAAATTCGTAAGTGAAACTTAATGTTGCAGCTACATGGTGCCTCTAACCTCCTCAAAACCTCCACCAGAGTTGACTCAAAGTGTGGTATAAGTCTGCCACCACAAAGTGGAATGTGCATTTTGCGTTTTCTGCCACTGATTACCCGATCCGTCAGATTTCATGACAAGAACACTGACCAAATTATCTGGCTGTGTTATAGGCACTGCATCAAAGTTTTCAAACTCCGCTTGCGCCTTTCATCGTCACCATTATCATCATCACCAGCTGTAAAAACCGCGTACTGGCCGTACAGCGGTTATAGCTTCCACATTTCGTTCGCCGATTACTTGGAGGTGTGAAGGAGATAGCTGCGCATCGAAGGTGGTAGAAATTTTCCATTCGGTGCACGATAACGAGTCAAAAAACGGTTTGACCTCGTATTTTGGTCTCTTTGCAACAGTAAACTACCCTAAGTTATGTAAGAACATGTGTTATCGCTTCATGGAAGAAGTGATCAGGCCAACATATCCCCATGAAATTCTATTGAACGGGACAGAATATGGGGGTCATTTATGCAGGCTGAAGCGAATTTCCCAGGTCAGTTCAAAAGCCGTGATTGTATGATGAATGATACGCAGTAAGAACTCTATAGAAGGCGATTTCCATGTTGTGACTTGTTGCGTCATTTAGGATCGAATTCGTGTCTAAACGCTCTTGTCACCTTAGACGTTTAGTACACTGCAAAATTGGGCACTATCAATTGGGTTTATAATCCATTCTTTTGGGTTACCCGATGACAGGCTAAATCAGTTGAGCTCTAGTATTTTCTACTAGTCTGTTGCTGTCAATAATGATGAGGTGGAAACACCGGAATTTCACTCAGTATAATGGAGAAGTATATTATAGCCGTACATGACTAAGTGGGAGGCTGTTTAAATTCCTGATGCCAGATGACAAGGGAAGGACAACGCAACTAGAATGCTGGTAGAAAATTACTCCGAAGAAGCTCACAGATAGTGGAAGGCAAGGGGACCACGATAGTGAATACGAACCTTGAGGAAGAATACTGTACACAGCCGGCTTTAATCTTCTCAGTAAAACACCTTAGATAGAACACGATGTTTCTCAACCAAGGGTCACTTCGTTTCATGGCTCGCTATGTTTCCTGTTGAGGGAAGCTGATTTCTCGAGTGTAATTGCTTAACTTGTAAGCTCCGCTCTGTGATGTATGTCAGTCACGGCAACCAATGGTAACCGCAGCAATATTTTACAAACCCCGACTAACTCTGCCGAAATGGACAACAAAAACAAACAAAGTAGACACAAAAGGGTCGCATAAACAAAAGGATATTGGTCATTTTCTCAACCTCATTACTGAAATGGTTTTATCGGCTGTCTGAATAGAGTTAAACGAATTCAGAGCAATTTTCTAGATTCCGCTTATTTCACCGTCTGTTTAAAATGACAGTGGCCTATGTAAATTACGAGAGTAGCGGATCAAAACGAGCCAGGATAGTAGCAGCTCTACCTTTTAAATGAGGCTTCATCTCAAAATACTTTTGGTCTTCTACTTTTTCCGCTCTATTAGTATACTGTACGAGGCAGGGGAACCTATTAAGCTATCCGAGGACGCACCGTAAAACAAATGTCACGCCGAAAGGCATCTCAAAGATTTTGAAGGACGCTCACCTAAGTACAGACTGCACAATAACCCAGAGACATACAGATTAAATTGATTCAGACTGTCCCATTTCTCCGGGCCTTGCTAACTCAGTCACCAGCAACAAGCTGCGACTCCCCTCGTAGCTGTCTAAGTGATGTTTTCGCTTCGGGATAACTACTTTACATTCTATGTGAGAAATGGCAGTAAAAACTTGTCTCTTTAGAATTTATTGAACCTGTACTGTCCACTATCAGTTTAGTGCTTGTTGAGACATGCTTGCCATGAAAACCCAAAATATGCTGCGCTTGGATGGATTTCGCCAGGCGTTGCTCTGCAATATTACAAGGAATGAAGGTGAAATGTGTATGTTAGTGAGGTATCCAGTTACATAACAAAAAGGAAGACTCGTTGCTTAGTTCAGGGTGTTTCGAATACGACTGACCGGTTGTAACCATTTGAGAAGCAGTGACTTATTAACTGCTGGACGCGCAGAGCTCAAATTATGTGGCAGTATGGTGGACGAAATAAGCAATGACATGTTTAAGACAATTATGTGGAATCCCGACTTCATCGATGGCATCTTATTCTGATCAGACGCTGTGGAAAATGTTCACCTAGGGGTTGGCGTAAACGGAGTTCCCTACCACTGATGTACGTAAGACCTCAAATGTAGATGCAATATGGTTTTTAGAGTAGAAAACTCCAATCTTGTAGGTGTAATCCATTTAAACGAAATTTTTCGATTGTAAAAGATTGGTCCCATGTAGTTAACGGAGGATTGTATCGTTTACCATAGGCAGCTTTGATCGCCATCGAGTGAAAAAGTTATGGAGACACTCCTGGTTAAAATCTCACTTATCGATCATGCAGCGTTAAATTTCAAGGAAACATGCATTAATTTTTACGCTGGTTGCCGGAATTCACACCCACTGTAAGCAGTTAGTAGCACAGCATTTCGACCTCGTAGCAGTTTTCACCACGCCTATTTTGCAAGCGGTCAGCGGGGAATTCCTTAATTCTATGTATTACTGACTCCGCGGTTAGTTGTTTCAAAGTGTGCAACCTGGGTATTTGGATGGCAAAACATCCAAAGTTTGGGTGCCACCATTTTCCAAGCTGTCATTCAAACGCGGTAATTTAACTGCTCAGGCACGTCACACACACAAGGCAAGAAGCTTCATATCGTCTATCTTATTTGAGAGATTTACTTTAGAGGAGCATTGCATCTACCTCCAACGCCATAACGTGTCAGACAAGCCTATTTGAAGTTTATGTGATGCTGCAGCAAAGAACTATGTAGTAGATAGTCCACACACTGGTTAATGCGACGGTCAAAGTAGCCAGGAAAAGAGCTATTGGTCAAGTTCAGACATCGGTAAATAGACTGACAGTCGGAAGAGAAATTGTAGCCGAACTCTTCAAAATTTGTTTCAGGGAAGTCGGACGATTCAGACCATTTATTAGAGCTTGGTTTTGAAATACCCACTGCCATGACAATAAAATACGGTGTTTAGCTGTCATCCCGTAATCGTTTGATTGCTCGTGCCAAGCGCATATTTTATATCTCTTCCACATTTAAGATTCGATTCGCATCTAACCACGAATTGAACACAGTACTTCATTTTATTGTAGCTCTCCTTCCTCCGGTCCAGTAACTGACCACAAATGAAAGCAACTTAGTGGGAAGCTGAGTAACATTTCAGAGCTCCGCTTCAATAGGCTTGCATCCGTGGATGGTTCAAGTCAAACTCTATCAGGCTGAACATACAAGCATCTTAGTGTTACTGTATTAAACTTCTAATAAGTTTTAAATCGACCAAGTGATAGAGTTACAGTCAGAACTGCTTTCATTGAAGAAGTCTGTTGAAAATTCCTATATCTTTTGAAACAATTCGTTTTCTCCAATACACATTCGACCTATGCTCCTTAAAACTCCTTATGATCCTTTCGTATAAAGATTCATTTTTGTCAACTTTTTGTACAAAGCCAACAAAAGAAACGGTTTTCGCCCATTGCTAAGCCGAACATTTATGGTTGAAACTGAACACTATCTTGAATAGAATTCACCACAGGGGTGGCAATGCTGTATTGCGGTACTGACAGTCTTGCAAAGATGATCTCGAAGTGTCTTCATATGGAACTAGAGCCTGTGTAGTATACTACTTGTAGCACTTCATTTCATTCGAATTTTTTTGACAAACTGGGAAGCAAGTGCCTTAAGAAACTCACTCTTTCGGTTCCCCCGATGAACTGCCCTGGACCTCGTTATTAAGTGACATCCAACGGCCTTTGAACAGCTCATCTGGGCTTGACTTTGTCATAACAGCTCTTAATTTGAAAATGTTCGCGCAGGGTTCTGGAATTGATTACTTCGGAGGCACGGTTTTGATAAACCACAAAAAGAATCTGATGGAAACCTTGAACAGTTCCGCACACGGTGCACAAGGCTGAAACCGGAATCCACTGGATGCCGAACAGTTTTCAATCACTCTATATGCGGTTCGGCTGAGACATTCTACCGTTCAACGTTCCTAGTCAACGCAACAGATCATTGCTGATCATGTGTAGCTTGCGAGAAAGGAAGAGGATATCATGACAAAGTTAAATTTATAAAAATTAAAACAAATGCAAGATCAAGACGTACTTTAACCAGAACGAACGTACGCGTGGTAATTGTGTGCATAAATCTGATTTGGTTGTGGATGCATCTTTTTTGTATACCGAATGGAGGCGTTTGTAATGTGGTTCTAGTTCTCAGATAAAAAGGCGTACTTTCGGAAATCTTGAAGAAAACAGCCAAAAATTATTTAATTCCGGTGTGAAAACCAACAGAAAAGAGAGTGAAAAATAAGGCCATTCGATTTTCTAGGCGATTGGATTCACGTGAATCGTATCTAGAAGTGGTTGCAAGTTCTTGCAAGTTCTCATTTATGAAATTAGATAAAATGCCGAAAGTTACGGATTCAAAGATGGGTTTCGGAGTTGTTTTGATAGATTATAGCTTAGAGAACGGTTTCACACTAACGATATTGCCGTGGACGAGAACGAATTACCAGAGGAGTCTCATTCTAAATATCTGGCTTTTCCGTGTTGATGGCAAAATATTGAAGTCAACCACATTTAAACGGGCCGAAAAACGGTCATTTTAAGCATGTCCGGGATCAGACTAGAGTTTGATCAAGCGACAGAAACTATTTTGCTGCTTCAGAAGTTGTTAGAACAACGTTCTTGTTGGATAATCACATTATGGAATCGGGTATCCAGTTCCTGCAAGACTAGACGGGGTCACGTGACTAGTGGTAGACTGGGGAAGTTTGTCAAGCAACCATGAGGTTTGTTTTTGAATACCAACGCAGACTGCAGACAGCTAGAATGATAAGTTTCGGCGTACCATTCGTCAAAAGAAATGTATCTATTCTTTGTGGCACAGTTTCCAATTACTACAGGCTTGGAACTGTTCATTCCTACGCCTCTTCTGTATATTTTTGGTTCCAAGGTCCAAAAAATGTTCGTGTTGTACGTCAGTCGATCGTGGCGTTATGTCTCGGCAAAATACTTATCCAATGCATTACAGATATGCTTGATACTGAACAAAGAACGATTATATTTGCTTAGATCGACCGCTACACACGTTCACCGTGAATGAATCATAGCTGTTCTGGCTGAATTCTTGGGATACTGAGGGCACGCTTTCAGACCAAATGTGTAGTACTGATCTGCGTATTGAGTGACTTCGGAAAATGTCCGCACAGTTTATACAACCGGCGTTTTCACTGTACGACTGATGGCATTACTAAGGCCAGTAAGAAGAGAGGTTCCTGTTAGTTTACGGGTATTTCTTTTTGGTTTATTTTTTCACTGTGACTTGTTACGCAGCCTTCTGAGTCCATGCAGGGGCCTGAGGATGTTGTGTCTCAAATCGCCCGCACTGTTCTTGAAAAATGTCCACAACAATCAACTCACACGTAGTGCAGACATGTGCTCTCCAGAGTGACATCTGTGATAATTTTCCGAGCACGATCGCTGAAGGCACAAGGCAGTCAGAAACATCAAGTTGGAACAGGCAACATCAAGGTGAAAACTCGGCTCATGGTGCCACAAATATCAGAATATCAAATTAGCTGTGAAAATTCCTCTAGATTGTGGACGTCCATATGAACTGAAGTAAATGAAGAGTTCTCGGCATATCGTGACGGATGTGCTTTAAGGGGGAGGAAAGAGATTCCTTTGAGAGAGTCCACTACTGTGGAATGAATGTTTTAACTATCCCGGTAACACCATTCCCGATGGATGTGCATTAGACCTTGTACAACTGCAGCGAAGATCGGCGATGATGGTTTGCTTCTTTGGAAGAAATACTCAGTGATCTTCGGTGATGTCTGTGGCGTCTCTTGGTGTATACCGCATAAAAAAATGGTAAATTACTTGAGCCCCGAGTAAGTGGTTCATGCCCATAGAACATACTATGAATCTTAGCGAAATACACTCATTTGCATACCGATTTGGTTTTGGCGGGAGACTCAACTGGAACCCAGCCTAATCTCTCATTCATGATGTTTTTCACATCGAGTTAAACATCACCGAGTAATTGTGCCTACGATCATGTTTTTGCTTCTGGTTCGTTGTTTAAGTTTCTTCTTTGAATTGCCTAATCACCTGCGATCGATCCCGAACAATGGGCCCGGGCTGGTCACAGCCTACCAAGTCTTGCAGAATGATTCAAGGATTTTCAAACTCGCCAGACTCCTGCGGCGTCCATGTTGTGAATCTAAACTAACGGGTTCATCAACAGATGAACTGATACTGAGCGATCAGCAACTGGTTTACAGGCAGATACCAAACGACGGGTCTGATGGTTCATTGGTGCTTTTGACTACTGTTGGGTTGTGAACAGTTTCAACCAGTAGGGTAAAACTAGGCAACAGTCGTCTTCACGTGATGGGATCTTCAGGTAGTCTACGGAGAAAAAAAGTAAGATAAAAGAAGATTTGTTAATTGGTTCCTGTTGGAAAATACCTTAGCGGCCGCTGAGAGTTTCGGCAATAGAAGGGCTAACGAGCGCTGAACTGATGAGTACTGTATCCTATTAATTTAGTAGCATTCTCGTATTTATTGACAAAATGGAAAGCCATGGGCCACCAACAAATCTAAAGGCTTTCAAGAGAGATTTAAACCCACATCGTTCAAACTATAGTCCATCTTGGCTACCCTGGCCTTTGGAATTGATGACATCTTCAGCCAGGAGCGAAATCCAACGTTTCTTTTCACGAACCACGATGGTTGTCTGGTTTGGGCGGAGAGAACAAAATCGAGCAAAGATTTAAGGATTGACCAAACAATTATGAATAGTTTTTAGTTAGGATTTCGTCTTCTAAATGTAGCCAATCCATCCTGGAAGACCGAGAAGCACTATAAAACTGTTTCATTATATTGTGAATCATTAACAGTGAGCATCTCACTCCGGGGTTCAGCCAACATGTAACCACGTGATGTGGATTCCGTGGTTGGCGAAAAATTGGCGCTATATCCTGTCTGAGTGCGAGTTATTCACAGTGCTGTTCAGCTGCTCGTGGTAGCACGGGTAATAGTTCAAACTACTAGCCGGGGGTCGCAGGTTCGAGACTCTTGAGTTTCGTGGGATATGTACCGCCGATAATTCTCAATAAGGACGAGACAGCTGTAAAGTGCTTCCCGGTTTTTCAGCATAGACTAGCTTCACTTATAGGATGAAATCTATTAAAACCTGGATTTTCCAAGGCGGAATTAACCACATCTACTGGCCTGTTTTCCTCAACATAATTGCTCAGCAAGGAATAACCTGAGAATTTCTGAATATAGTTGGTACTTTTAGATTGTTGACACTTGTAATAATAATAATAATATGGACAAATTTCCGACTTAGGAATAAGTGGCGATTAGGGTTACGCATTTGGCCGTATGAGAAGACGACGCTGAGAGTCATCTAAGAACGTCTTCGATTGGCTGAATTGTTATCCAGTGCTTTCCGGTCAATCTGAATGCCTGTGATATCCTGTATAATGAGTGGCCGAATTCTAGAGCGAAAAGAAACACTCCTTTTAGTTAGCACTGTCTGCAGAAAACAAGGCAACTTTCATGGTATTCCGGGGCATTTCTGACCCAAGATAAAACAAATTATTACCTCCCTCCCAATTTGCGTTTCTTTCATGAGTGTACATGCTTTCATTGTACAAAAGTTTACGCCTTATCAAAATGAGAAGACTTTATGAGCGGTTTTGTGGTGTTACACTTCATCCCCTTCACCGAAATGTATCTCCAGCCCCGTAACGTCAATGACGTAGATTTAACTACCCATAACCTGACTTTACATCCAGTTGAAACCGTCTGGGTCTACCACTGAGACGCCTTTATATGGATACTCAACTTGCATACATTGTCTGGATGAAATGAGTGAGATTCGAAGTTGGCAGCTTACGGAAGTTGATTAAAATGATAACCGGAAGATGTGTTTCATGTCATTATTAATATACATCTTCCCATTTGTTCACCTTATGGTTGTTTTGGTAGTCTTTCTTGGGTGACTAAAAAAGCGTACCGCGTGCCTGCGGTTCATTTGTGACGATTGATTAAGTTTAGATAGTTGCAGGATTCCAAGTTTATTTCCTGTTCACGATATGAGACTTCCAAACGAAATTTGACTGGTTCCTGTGGTTAAAGGCTAAACAGTTGCGGAATCTTGTTCAATGCGGTCCAATGAACCTCAACCCAGTCACATCAGTATTGTTTTATTCTAATGCATTCCGGCGACAACACACGGCTGTGAATGCGGATGAAACTTTGTGTACAAGTTGAGAACATTTCGAGAGGAGACGTCCAGATATTATTTCTAAGTCATACCTCTAATTCGGATAGATTCACGTCATGGGAAACAAGTGTTTTTTAATCTGCTCAGACGTAAAAGGTAGAACATACAGGTTATACATAGCGCTGATTTCTGGGGAGGAGACCTATAAAAACACCATATTCTTTCACATGTACAAGAGATTCTCTGTAGAGAGGCTTTAAACTTTTTCACTAATGACAATTCCACAACACTGACTTAGGGACTGAGGGTTACTTACCTCAATTTCAGGTTGTTTCTCGATCGGTTGTTTCTGTTTCTCTATTACTCTTGTTTGAGTAGTTTCATCGAAACAGAGCAACTGTGAATATCCACACGAAGTGAATAGCACTGCATGCTGTTGGTGCGGCAGAAAAGTTGCGGTTCAATGGATTCGCGTAATTTGTGCTGCCGATTTTTGATATGTAAGCTGATCTGTTGCCTCGGTGCAAATATACAAAGCACAGCAATTCAAATGGTTCGCCACTGCTGCTGCCGTCGCATCACACACGCGGAGACAATAGAACACGGCTACTTGACGTTTTGCTTTTGTCTACCCACGACTGATGGATATTGGTCGACTAGTGCGGCTTTTGAGGCTAAGCCTATAAGGGCTAATTAAAAAGGGGAGAACACTGAAGTTGCCGGTAGTGGGTTCCGAATAACATGAAATCAAAATTTATGAATGCCTTTAAGAACATTGAGGATTTTATCAACAGCTTAGCGCGGATCATTAAAGCCGTCTGTAAAACAGTAATGCGGTAATGTGACCAGGCAAAACTAGAGAGGATACGGATGCATTTTTCAGTGTTCGGTACTGAGTGATGCACATTACAAGCCGTGGAGTTGTTGGCACACCCATCAAGGGTGCTATGGTTTACTTAGATGAAAGCGGTTATACTTGGAGTATTTCCAGTGGCCACAACAGCGTACATTGTCAGCACCATTCGCACAATACGGTTTTCGACAAGGCATCCTCTAGTAAAGGCTTCAATAGCGAGAAAAATAGGCAGTTAAACAGCGGTCGACACATGGGGCTGAACGGAACTTCTGTGTGTGAGTTTGGGGCACTTGCCAGCTCTGTTCCTCACACAGCTGATTGAGTGGGGGGCCTACTGCCATTTTGTCAAGCCAAACAACATGTAATTCCAAACTGAGTCATCAGTCCACATCGGTTCTGGTTCAACACATATTTCAGTCGGTCGATCCAGCCCGAATCACAGTGCGCTTTTTCACTGTGAACACGTTCACCATTCCAGACGTTGTAATTCAGCTGTGCCTGGCGCTCACTGGGGAAGCATTGGTAACAAGCTCTCCTGACATGTCGAGCTCCAAATTTGAGTCCAGTGCTTCCCTCCTTGGTCTGGAATAATTGTACCGGGACAGGAGGAGAACTGCTCAAACGAGGGTGATGTGAACGATAACTCTACAAATCCTGCAACCACCTACAACTAACTATTCATATTACCCAACTTGACATTCACTCTGAACACGAATGCTCTTCGCTGACGGAAATTCACTACAATATACTCATGTTATAGTTGTATTCTCTATAACAGCATTCCAACCTCCGGAGTGCTTCAGGCCTTTCATTGCTTGTTGCGTCATCGCGTCTTCCTCACGCTTTTCAAGATCCGGTGCCTAAACTGCTGTCCACTGGTTAGCCATGGCCTATGCGACCATAGTTTTTTTCCTGTTTGACATGCATGACGATAATAGTGTCCTCCATAGGAATGAACAAAAATTAAGTGTGCTGAACTGCAATCCAGTCAACAACAGCAGTTGGTGAGCACTTGGTGCTTTCGCGAAGAATTGCGATGGCTTAGAGAACTTACACCAACTCTCAGAAATAAACCGCGGCAATCCTGTTCGATTCTTTTAAGTTGCATTGTAATATATTAGTCCAAGGGTGAGCATTACCTTTGTACTATGAAGGGCACCCGGACAACGCCCTACGCATGACATTAATGGGTCTTTTCACAGCCCAGATAGCATCTTTAAAAGCCGCACTTTTGACTTGACTACACATCAGGAGTTCATTACCATTATTGTGGTAACTGGAACAAAACAAGTTACCTTCTTCTACGAGAGAATATGGCCGATCAAATACTGAAAGATCTTATGACCAAATTAGACAAAGTCAATCAAAATAACATACGAACTCATGGTTTATTTGTGTTGGATTTCAGGACACTGTGATCGAGTTGAAAAAAATTACTTTGACTCCGGAACAAAGTAGGTTGACGGAAATTCGGTGAATTGCGCTTACCTGATGAGCGCCAAGAAGGGCGAAACTCGTCTTGGGCTGTCGAATAGTCTTCAGCGACCGCCTAAACAACAAAGTACTCATTCGTCAGATAGTCAGCATCATTATTACCTTTTGGGTGGTGGAATTCAATTAATAGGTTGGGAAAAAACTACTCCGAAAACACCATATCGGCACTATTGGTCGTCAGTACTTTCTCCCCAAAACAGACTTTGTCCTTGTAGCGCGGTTGAGACTTATGGGCATCGCGACTTTTTCCAGATTCCTCAATTTCCAAGAATGTAGCCCAATGGTTAGAGATCTGCCGTCGCGTACCATGCCCGCGATCAGTATCGTGTTCGTCAAAAGGGCTTTTCATGAATAGCAATCCGGCAAATTTTCAGTGCAACCAGAAGAATAACATATAAGTTTTCAGCTGTGTGCACATCCAAGTATGTAAAAAGATGAAAATACACCCGGACGCATACGCAGAATTTGACAGTAGGAAACAGCTCATCACTGTGAGAACAACCTACTCGTGACTGACGTGCACAGTTTGCAGACGGGAGAGGTACGCATGCCCGCTTGACCTCACCAAATCACTCAGTCGCACCACACTATTTGCACTACTTCCGAGTTTTTATCTCAGCCAATTGTGGGAGTTTTAAGTGAAGGTTTCAGGGGCATGGACTTCATTATCTTTATTGAAGCAACCTCTACCAGTCATTGCATAAGCCCTTCTGAAAAAAAATTTCTCTTTCAACACTGGCTTTCACTGAATGTATGTTATAGTCATGCTTCACCAGGTGATTAACCCGTTTTCTAATGGTTTTGACAACTAATCAGTCATACACTTTTCTGTACGCGTAATACTGGCTAGCTTCACGTTCACAGCAGCCTCAAGGATAAGGTCTCAGCATAACTAGCTTGTATGAACAGTTTTTACAGACTAGTCAAGGCTGGGTCACACTGATAGACATTACGCTTAGTTGATCAAATTAGGAAGTCAGTGGTATTCCCATAACGAGCTGAAAGTGAAATGTAAATTATGGAGCTATTTGAAGGTAGCACGGAGGACTTATACAACTCTGTGGCTATGAAGCATTCCAAGAAAATTAGGTCTCAGTTTTTCCATTCCAAATCTTTACCTGCAGCACTACCCTGCTAACTGTTTGTACAAACATCAAGCGGGCAGAGTGGAGAATTGGTTCAAGGAAAGCCTTATCAATATCCTAAGATGGGCTGTTTACCTTAGTAGGAAAAGAACCGAGATTTCCCTTCCCCAGTTGAATGAACTTGCGTTACCACAGGCAACGGTGGTGGGATAAGTCCACTGTATAAAGTACACCATGATGTTATTAGATTGTAGGATCATGAAAGAACCAATATGGATGACCTTGAAACCCAGGAAGATAAATGACCTCACCTGGTCTTGTTAAACCTTACTGGTATTCTATTCGCACACCAGCGGGTGGATGACAGCTAAGCATTTTACAGTAGTTCGTGAAATGAGAAGTCAACCAAAATCTTAGGTTATAGTTTTGTGACGGAGCAATGCCCCTTGTTTCACCGCCCTGTCCCAGTTTACGGATAAAGTCCAAGGAACTGTTAACAATACTTGAGGAAGACGGGAACCTACTGACGTGATACGTCCCTTAGCCTATCCTGTAAATAGGTTGTTACACCAAATCCGGCTTCCTATTAGGACATAGAAATCAAATATCAGTACTAAGCAAATGTCATTTTAGGTTGTCACGCCAGGCAACCAAGATGTCATGGCAACCCACACTCCATTATGGGGCCTGGAGGCAATAACTCAACCATCCAGTGAAGTTACTGAACAATTTGCGACAGTCTATCACGACCTGTCATGATGTTTTGCGTCTGATTCTGTCCATCTATTTGGGCCCACATTATCGTAGGTTTTATGTCATGATCAGTATGAAGGAAATTCCCCAAACGATTTTTTTGAATATCACTAACTCTCTTCGCTTCTCTCTGTTTCTCCACTTTTAAGCTCAAATGAAAAAGCTGATTACTAGGCGCGAGTTGTTCACAAAGTGACAAACACAGTACCCTCCTATGCGAGACGCAGTTAAAGTGATCATTTTCCCGGATAATTTCTGTTGAAATGCTGAGTCGACTGGAGAGCTCTGTAGGAAAACCAAATAATAGATTAGTCCTTCTGAAGAATCCATCATCTTTTTTGAGATTTTGAACTTTCCTGCCCTCAGATGATTTCTTTTTAAGTGTCATTTTATCAAAACCAACGGATAAGTTGAGTATTTGTCGGGGACAGAACTTCGACTGTCATTTCGAATAGTGCTTCGGATAAAACTTTTATTGGCATCCTTCCTGCTATATTTTCAGACTACGCTTTAAAAGTTTAGCAATCTTTCTTTGGGCTATTTGATTGGTGCCTTAAACTTTCGTCATCATAAAAGAATATTAACCGGTGGCACTTGATAAGGCAGGTTCACTTGCCATGCCCCAGTAGTTGAAAGTTATTCAACAGCATTGGATTGGTCTTCATTCGGCAGCTGTGCAAACCGGATGATCATGTAGTTCTTGTCCCACATCGGGTGAAACCAGCCTGCATTATTTATCCGCTAGTACAATTTGACTCTTGGTTGCCAAATCCCGTTGGACATTGGTCATAGCGATGAATCCTATCTGACCGCAAGGAAGAGAGTGTATCACAAGCGATCAAGTCAGGATGTTCCTATGGGGAGATATTTGCTTAACCGTTATAATCAAATCAAGCATTTTCATAGAAATTCAATACCAGACAATAAAGTTATTGAAATGCTTTTTCACTCAGAGACAGCCACTGAAACCAGCCATTTATTAGTTCACTAATTCTGAGGTGGTACGGAATGTCTGCTTTTCCGACCCCCTTAGAAGCCGGCTTGCTAACTCCCCTCAGGCAGACAATCAGCCGTGAAGATTTTCTAATGATACTTATCCTATCTTTAAAGGACCGTTCACGTCCTGTGAAGCGGTGCATTGAAATAAAACAGTACACTGTGTTGATAGCCTCAAAAGTGAACATTTCTCAATCGAACCAACACACCTTAGTTGCAATGTGCTGCTCTAAAATGAACATCTGGAACAAATCACTGTCAACTCTACCCTAGCCGGTGCATTTTATAGTTTTATGCAATACACGAGTAACGGGGTTACATAAACTTTTTGAACGAGGCATCTTGAATTCAAGATTCAGCGACGGCAGTGCGCGTTAGAGATAACTAATAAGGCCATACTTGGAGTCCAAACATCCATTTGGATTATGAGTAGACAATCATCACCTTATCTGAAAAACACTATATTATGTTATTTTGGAGGTGAAGCCTCGTAGAATATCAAGTTCCGCTATGCCAAGACGTAACGCACTACTCATAAGGTTGTTGAAAACTCTTCGATAGCCCACGACCGGTTTCGCCCTTCTTGGGGCTCACCAGGTACCAACTGAAACATGAGGCGGCCTGATGCAGCACATTCAGTTGCTTAAAGACATCATAAACGAGAGATTCAGCTGGGTTCCAGGTGAGTCTTCCGTCAAAACCAAATTGTTATGCAAATGAGTGTATTTAGTTAATTTCGTGCAATTTGGGTTCAATTAGAACATATGGCTGGCGGGAACTCGGGGACTTCACCTAACTGATAAGACGCAAGAAGGGCGTAACCGGTCGTGGGTTATCGAAGAGTTTTCAGCAACCTTATGAGTAGTGTACTAGGTGTATACATGTATCGGTATATCTCGAATATCGTACCAACTGGAACATGGGGTGGCCCGATGCAGCACATTTAGTTGCTTAAAATCATCATAAACGAGAGATTCCGATGGGTTCCAGGTGAGTCTCCCACAAAACCAGATTGGTTTGCAAATTAGTGTATTCTGCTATGCCTCTTATGCTATTCCGTCCAAAAGACATCACTCATGCAAGAAAATGTAAACCCTGAAAACCATCGGGAATGTTCAAAATGGATAAAAACGTAAGCAGTAGTGAATAACTTTGCATTTTTCCAAACGAATGCCAGTATGCTTATTTAGTGGCCATGGTTGCATTTGAATATGGTGTGTAACTTTACAGTAACTGAAAATTAAAGTTTTAGCAGAACTGCTTTGAATCCAACGTTCAGCTGAGCAATGGTTCGATGTAAGAAACCGTAACAATGATGGTAGTGTGAGAAGATTCTGGAATTTTAATGGATACTTGGTCTTGTAAGTGAAGCCAGTCTATGTTGAAAAGCCGAGAAGCAATGTACAGCTGTTTCATCTTCATTGGGAATCATCAGCAGTGTGCTCACGAAATTCCAGAGTCTTAAACCCGCAACCTCCTGCATGGTAGTTAGAACATTTAACCGTCTGGCCATCAGAAGCTAGTCAGCAATATGATTGGCTCGTACTTAGACAAGATATAGCGCTTCTCATGCTTCACTCACGACATTCACATCACGTAGTCACACGTGTTAACTGGCTTTACGAGCAACAGCAGTGCTCCTCGGCTTTTCAGCATAGGATAACTCACTTACAGGACAAAATCTTCATTAAAACAGTAATTATGTTCCTCGGTGGTATCACATCTAAGAGGTAATGTTGAATTATTAGCTTGCTAGCCAAAAATCGACCGTCTATTTCTTGATTTGTCTGTAGAACTTTAGACAATTTCATTGCAGATTTTATCATTCAGCGTTATCATTTGTGCACACATCTGCCTACGGCTAAACGCCCAACATATCGCACAAGAGCATTCACTGGAACTCCAGGAAATTAGCTCCGTATTATCAAAGAACTTTCACTTCTATCGAAAAGCTGAAGTGTCCTTAGGAGTTTTGCAAACCATTCCAGATATCAACTTGTTGTTAATTTAATCTATTTCATTGATGTTTCGCTCATAGTAGACGAGCTACAAGAACAAAACTGTGCGCACCGGTTGCAGCCCAGCAAGGAAAAGACGGATCAATCTACTAGAGTTTGTTGGGAACACCAGCAATTCATAACCGGTCAGAAGGATGATAATAAAGGGATGGGTCACTATAACCGAACGGGTAGCAGAGTGACATTGAGATTCAGATGGTCATGAATGGGCTGCTTCTTAGTAAATATACATATGCTTTTCTCTTATTTCCAGCAAGCAAAACAGTCATAAAGGTCCCAAGAAGTCATCTCCTTTTTGGGTAAGCGCGACTGCACCATAGTGTTACAGGTAGAGTCGACATTCAATGCTCAGGCATTTCGACTAATGGGGAAATATGTCATTTCAGCTAGGGCAGGGCGATTGTGTACCACCGAACGCTATGACTTTTCTATTGGAGTAGATTCAAGCTTCGCCCAGTGTGAGCAAAACCTGTTTCACCATCCTCAGATCATTTATGCCGGTCTTCTCAACCGTGTATGTGTGAACACTCCACACTTCATATTGTGGATAACGACCAAACCAACAGTCTAGCTTTGACGTGCGGTCTGCAAACCCACAAATTGCGGATATCCGGACAAGAATCGTGAACACCACTCGGATATTACTACAGCTTGTCAGAGTAGAGCGCGAACAGCCGATAAACATGAAACTTGACACTTCCATAACAGGGCAATCCACATCAACTCTTATACATGATAAACGTAGTTATCAGGCAAGATACACCCAAAAGGAGGCTAACGTACTGAACATCATAAACGAGGGATTCAGCTGGTATTCAGGCGAGTCTCTCGTGAAAACCAAATTGGCGGCACTAGAGTGTGACACACCAATATACCAATCTGGTTTCCAGCTAAAAGCCCATTGTCACTGTCGATAACCAACGAGAAAGTAATCCTCATTCAAGCTAGTCAGACCCAATGACGAAGGGTTTCATCAAGACTCTTACAAGTGAATCCGAAAGCTCGGAGCCAGAAACATTTTAAGAGGAGATGGGGAGACAGCAATCAGTGCTATTTCAGGATGTATGTTCAGCGTCTTCATCGTAGCAAGCGCAGCGTTAACTTGTCGACTTCGCCTTGTTGACAGCACTAATCAGCAACCAGAGGTAGCTATGAGGAAGGTGTCGTGGATAAAACTAGTCCGGTCAATAGACAAAAAGACTGATCGCGAGCAAAATTAAGAAGCTCTTGAGCTGCAGCAGGCGAACTTATGTTTAGCAAATATAAAAGAGACTTTATCACGGATGACAGGCAGAAGTGAGTACAGGAACGACCCAGCAATGATCGTTTCTGTTCTGTGGTGGCTACACGAATACAACAGGCAGAGTTAAGGTCCCACGTTCTGGCGTTTCGACTGGCAGTGAAACCATGTATTTCAAATTTAGGCAAACGCTCACGTTTGGCCTGCCACACTTCATCTTTGGGACTAACATGAAATTTCGACACTTTATCGAAATACGGATTATTGAACCCTAAACTTGGTACTTTAATAAAGTTTACCCAGTTCAAGTAGCAATTCGGGTTATGTACACATATTTCGTTCCATCTGATGCAACTATATTGGTCCCTATCCAGTTTGTCCATTTTAAGCAGCTTCTAATTTAGGCAGTCAAACTAGAGTAAGTCCTCAAATTGTGTGGGACCGAGTACTATTGAAAAGCGACCAAGTTAAGTCCCCGCGTGCAATTTCCCGTAAGTTATGTTGTTACTAGAACAAATCGCGTATCTGGGTTGGTTTTTATGACCTGAGCACCGCTATTCTTCATAGGGATGAGGTAGAATGCAGCAGAAACTTGGTGGACTTTGTTAATTATATTATATATTTATATATATTTGTACCTATTTATTTAATTTTATTTAATTTATATTTATTTATATTTACACTCTTCAAAGGAATAATGAACTCACGCGAATACTGAAAACTGGAAAGTATGGTTCAATAACTGTTTACTTTTAAGTCTGCCTAGGTATCAGCGATTAGATCAGCTAAACCATTTGGCGATGATCACCAGGTAAATGTATCAACACCAACCTTCCGGCATTCCCCTGAAATATTTTTTCTTGGTCACTTTCCACAGGAGTCTTACAAGTGGTCTCAAACCTAATAATCACATTTGGATTCTGTTGGCTCCTAAATCTCTCGGCTTTATACGCTGAAGCCGAAACCACAGAGTCGTCTTGGCCAGTTTATACACTAGGACGATGCCAGAAGAATCACCACGAGTTTAACGAAGCTGAAGCGCATCTATCCATCTATTTTCACCTCTGAAGCACTGAACAGTGAAGTGAGAGTGGTGATGAACTTCATGCCGAAGATCTGTGGCATTGCTGTGACTATGGTGGCTACACATAAACATTGCCAGATTGAGCCCTTCCATGACCAAAGTACATACAAACGAAAAAGTGGTTGAAATAATTTATAGAGTTGTATTACGCAACCGATAGGCTGCTGTTCTCATGTCGCGGCCGGCTACCAGGTTCACAGTAACATAATACAGGACAGCGAAAATCCACGGGAATGAAACTGTAAGATGAAGGAAATGGGAGTCTTTTATTAGCAGCATGACAAGCTAATGGCATATGTTCGTCAACTCAGATAATTCAATGGGTACAAGGATAACAAGCCTGAAGCCGAGTGCAAAACGTAGGTGTCTGGCCAGTTTTTACTCGTTTACTTCCCGACTACAGAAACTTATTCTGCGAACACCGTAGGCATGGAACTTCTAAAAAGTCACAGTCGTTTTACAACTCAGCAAGAAACAGTTAAACATGTGAACCTCATGAGGAACAAAGTCCGGAATCTGTAGTGTGACTCAAAACTCCTTAGAGTTTTGTGTTATTCACACTGCTGATGATTCTCAATAAAGATGAAACAGCTGTACAGTGCTTCTCGGATTTTTAGCACACACTGGCTTCACTGACAGGATGAATTCTCTATTGGAAATTTCTAAATGTCCTCCAGCTACCGATCATAAACTTGACCGCCGGTTTTGATAAGATCAACCTTTATAGTCACCTTCGTGTTCACTTCGGAGCCCGGTTCTCAGTGCTGATTTTTATAACTAATCAAGTGTTTAGCAAGACCTTCGTTAACGAAACAAGTGTCAGTCGACTAAGTGAGATCAACTCGACCGTCGGACCTGATTTACATTGTGGCTGAAACGTGCTGAAACCAAGACGATTTCGTTCAAATTCTCGGTACGTAGTGATATTATGATCCAGACAGGCGGGCGTGACTCACAATGGTCTCTTTTGCAGGCTTAGGATTTTCGTTGGGTCGTTCCGGCTAACTTCGACTGAGTTATTGCACGGGTCAGATAGACCCATAGATAGGAATACACTCAAACGTTGCAGTATATCAAAGATTGAAAGAATCCTTCGCCAAAACATTGCTAACGTGTTTTTTTTTGAAGGCAAGTAAATTTTAGTGTGCTTCAGAAGTTACACGTTGCGTAACATAAAGTGACATCCATTGCCGGATAATTTTCTCAGTGGGTTTGTATATCATTCTACCGGAAAATACACAGTGCTTCAACCTGATGAGGAAATGAAACTCAACCGTATTGACAGACTAGCTACCTTTTTCCACGTTGTTGATACATCAAATAAGAACGTGACTTCAATGCAAACCAGGGAGAAAGGCGCCAGTTCTTTGTAAATCGCTGTTCTAGTCACGGAGAAAATGGATGGGGTTATAAATGTTTAATTTTGACTCCCATAGCAACAAGGAAAGTGATGAGGCACTACTTCTTCCCTGGTCGGTCTGACGCATTTACGATGTTTCACACCCGCTTTAGAACCCTCTGATAACCTCTAGTTTTGCTGGGTGAGCTTGTTGAACTGATGATAGACCCATCAAGAACGTCCGTCTTAGCGTTCACGCTCCCTTGGTTTTTCTTCTTCTCAGAGAGTACCAGCAATCTGCTGGCATGTTCAGGCAACTTGAAGCTGATTCATCGCACGGGCTACATCAGCTTAATCTCAACCCTAACTGATTAAGGTCGAACTATCCTAGAACCAAGCTGTGCATCCTCCTACTGTCTATCTGACACAACGGGCCCTTTGCACCATAGCAAAACCTGAAGGCAGTGATGCACTAAAAGTACCGGTACTTGTCGTTGATACAACAAGGGTGACCGATAGACCAAAACTTTTGCTCAGCTTCTGTGAACTCTTTTGATTGCACACTGATTACATTCGGGCTTGGGAAGTTTGAAGAACGATCGGCAGTCTCGTTCAATCCTTGATTTGGTTGCTGATGCGACATACTAAACTGAGATAGCCACAGCTGCAGATGAAACTCGATTTGCCCTGTTAACAAGAAGCTGTGGAGACAGTATCGTTAGGACAAGATGAGTCCGTTTATTTGCCATCAGGCCATATAGTGCAGATAGCAATGGTGAAGCTGCACTTCCACCCAGTATAACTGTTACCGGTATGTACATTCAGAAACCCGTTAATGCCCCTATCATCTTGCCTGTACAGAAGTAAACGTCGTTGACACCTAACCATTGCATTCGTCACAACTCCCCTACTTGAATAATTCTGTCATTCACGGTGTTCGATCGTAATGCATGAAGTTTCCTTCATCATATCCTGTAGATGAAATGGATCCGTAGCATTTTATGAGGGTTGTGGATCCGAATCCTTTGGTCGGGTTGTCAGTGTTTTGCTTAATCAGCAGTCTCTGGAAGCTGACTCAACGATGTTTTGTTCTCGTATTATTGTGCGTTGTTTGTTTGTACTTTGCACTGAAGTCTCTAACATTGACCTACTCATCCGCATGCACAACAATTTTGCTCAAAACAAATAGATTAGGTGTATCAGATTGCCGCTTTTTGTTTCGACTGGGATTCGTGACGTTCCGCTAGCTTAGACGTAAATATTGAGCCCACGGCTGTTTCGAATTTGTCAGCGGAAATTATTGCCGTCCATTACATCTTTCTTTCCAGGCCATTTGGTGACCATGCATTCCGCCACATCGGTCGATGTGAGTCGGGTCACCCGTATCTCAGGCATCAGCAACATCAGCGACTACGTTAAGTACTCATTGCTTTCTCTCAAGCGATCTATTTTAACTGTTCGACTCCTTGTTTGTCCATACCAACCGAGTAAACGATAACAATTATGTAGGCTCATGTCAAAGTGGAGGTGAGGGTAGAAAGTTAAACAGTAACGACTGAAGTTCACTCAGCTTATTCTGCCTTTTAGCCCAAGTATCTCGGGCGTGTCAAACGAAATTGGAGCTGGGGATTCCGGTTGTTCTTCAACTCAGGCACTTATTATCAGTTCCACGTGGTTTCGTGTAAATAGTGTACGAGGAGAAATTCATCTTCCAGATGCAATCAAATCAAGCCATAATCAGAATTACCGGAAAAATCGGCTGACTGAACGTGATTAAACTAGCTTTCATTAGCAACCACTTGGGTATGTGTAGCCCAGTAATTGACTGAGTGAACTGCAGGTTATCTGGGAAATGGTGATTCCATCATGATATCAGTGCAGAAACTGATTGGAGATTGTTGGTTTTTTGTCTACTTCACCGGAAACTAATCAGATATCGGGTAGCTTAGTCATCCTGGGTTGTTGCACTGTTCCTAGAGCCAACATAGGTCAGAGGTATCACTTCATATAAAGTACCGAAGCGTTATCTGACTGCTATCCTAACTACACCATCTTGCATGCTACATTTTATACTGATGAAGCTGTGAACTTTGGAATCTGCCGTTTTCATCGTACCTTTAACTAAAGTGACATCAAGCTGAGAAATGCGGTGTAGCAGCGCTATACCACCTTGAAAATGGCTGTATTTTTGCTGTAAACGTCGATCGCATCATACTGGGCTGAATTGTGCACATTTTTCGAGACCATGATGAACCCATTTCCCATGACTTGTGAGCCCCAGTCGGCTTGGCCTCTTAGAATTAGGATCATGTAAGAATGTCGTCTAACTTTAAGGTTTACAGGTGTTTAATCAGGAGCTGAATAAATTTCCGTTGTTGTTCTTTCTTAATAGTTAATTTTGCCTATGACGGCAATATGCAAGCATGTATTGAGTTACATGGACACCAAATCACTCATGTTGCCTAAGCCTGATGGTCCAGTAATGTCTGGGCATCATAATGCAATAATAAAGAAGGACGGAATCTAACATCAAATATCTACAAATTTGGTATTGCTTCAGATCTTCATGTTGGAGTCCGTGAGTGAAAGAGCTTCAGTCAGTTGAATAGATTATCAGGCTACGCATGTGTTTGCAGTGGGTTCGCACATTTGGGGTAAATTTCGAAACTTAAAGGCTTGAACAGTGCTTTATTTGGATATGGGTTAGTGATATTGAGGACATGTTCAAACTACTCTATTGGAAAACGGGGCCTACTGTTGGGATGGTTGTTTTTAAACGTAGCTGGGTTAATCAGGAGGATTTCCGTCTCCTTGTTGGTCCTTTTTCGATAAATTCTACTGCGTTTTCTCCGTCAATTCTCGTTTGTTGCCATGTTTAATTTCAAGGCACATCACTTTTGATTGCAAAGCTTCACGCACCGCGATTTAATTGATGGCATCTGACCATGCTTCCGACTCAGGACAATTGCAGCCTTTGTGCGCCCTGAGACATTTTCATCCGGGTCATCTTAAAATACTCACCTTACTCTTCTAAATTGGCATGCTATCAGTTTTTCTCTTTCCGAGTTGTTCACTTGGCACTGCGTCAAAAACAGAGGGTGTTGCACCAAGTCTGCACACAAATCACAGAAACTAAAACCATCCAATGACCGATGAGCGTAATCGACGGACCTGATTGGCCGGCAACGCCACTACGTGATTGACTGAAATCGAATCGGAACAAGCCACTTAAGTCTCAAGAACTCCGGCAATCTGGTCGGTTGGCACACAAAACATGAGCTCCGGTGCCCGGCAAAGACCTCCAAGATTTTTACTTGGGAAATAAGATGGAAGGAACTGCGCAGTCATCTAGGGGTGCAGACGCAGATAATAAATTTGTAAACCAGTCGTTGTGGGACGAGGACACGTACGACCGATCCCCTTCTGTTTCCAACCTGCGAGTGGGCGGATTAAGACGTCGTGTGTCCAGCGCATGCTGCTTGAATGTGTTCCTACTGCTGGCCCTACTAATTGCTATCTCTGTGATTATGTATTTTCTCATCAGTCCGCTCTCTGGTCGTACTCACCCTCCCGTGAAATCTGTGGTTTCTACTTTTTGTGGAATTGTACAGGGTACCGAATCAAATGGTGTTGTATCTTTCCTTGGATTGCCGTATGCTCTTCCTCCACTTGGTCAATATCGTTTCAAGCGGCCAGTAGAGCTAACCACAACCCATTTATGTGCACAAGCATGGGCAAACAATAATTCTTCTGCGAATACTGATTCATACAATGCAACCGCATACAAATCCCCTTGTCTGCAGCTCTCACCAGTCACGGATAAGGTAATCGGAAATGAAGATTGTTTGTACCTAAATGTTTTCGTCCCCGCCATGGCCCTGACTTCTTCCAAAACAGAGCTTAGACCTGTCATCGTCGTACTAAATGGTTTATTTTTCACCTACGGTGGAGCAAGCGGTCTTCCTGTAAGTCAAGGCCAGCAGCCGCAACCAAGGACAGTGGAGTTAGTTGATGCTATCCATGTGACGCTGAACTATCGCATTGGACCTCTAGGTTTCCTGATGCATCCAGAGACTAAGGAAGCCAATATTGGTCTTTATGACCAGCTGGCAGCGCTACGTTGGGTGAGAAACAATATTGGTGCGTTCGGAGGTGATGCGGCTCGTGTAACCCTCTTTGGTTACGGTTCTGGAGCGACCTGTGCGTTGGCATTAGCTTTCAGTTCACTAGGTCAGAACCTTTTCGATAACTTGTGGGTGTCCGCCCCGGCTGTTCGAAAACCGCACTGTTCACTTCAAGAAGCGGTGGACAATTCACGTCGGTTGTATTCTTGTGAACCAGGTAACACAAGACCGTGCTCGAATGGATTGTTAGCAGACCCGAAAGATATCGTCCGTCTATGGAATTGGGCACGTATTGAGTCGTGGATGAAAGACTCTCTCTTCAGTCTTCCATCTTTTGCGCAAATACAGGGCGGGGCTGAACAAGATTGGGTGGACCGAATCTTGATAGTGGACTACGAAATGATTGACCCTAAAAGATGGTATCGACCAATCTATCACCTATCCACAGTATTAGGTCAGACAGCCCATGAAACCGCCCTGTTTGTCAGTCCAATTACTGTACCCTTTTGGGATGAAAGCTTTTATCGACGGTACCTTATAAATACTCTGACCAGTGGGACAAAAATAGGCCAAGACATAATTGATCAGTATCTGATTGTCAGTAATAAAACCACATATTGTTCCCACCCTAGATCGGGTAATTCATTCGGGTTTGACGTTGAGGCACGGATGACCGGTCTAATAACCGATGCACGTTGCACCTGTCCATTGGTGGAGACTGTCCAACAGTTGGCTTCCTCACATGGGAATTTTGTATATCATTACTACCTTTTCGGTCAACATCGCAGATTTGACCCGTATTCATTCACTTCCTTTGTATCCCTATCATTCCATGGTTGGGACGGAATGGTCTATCTCCGTGGCTATACAACACATCCTGACTATATCCAATCTATGCTGGATCAAAATGACCATGATCACATGGAGGATTTGGGAAGACAGAGTGATTTGCTCAACACTGCAATGCATGAATTTTCTCGAACAGGCCGTATTCTTAGTTGGAACCCCGTTGAACCGGGCAATACTCCCGTGAACCTGATTGAAAACGGGGCAGTTTGTAATCCACCAAAGTTTGTCGAAGAACGTTGTCGTTTGTGGAAACTGGTAACAAACGGTAATCCACTGGACTTGGCGTGGAGAAGCTGAACACTATGTATGTTAGTATATGTGTATGAGCGAACATGCGTAGCGATTTGTTGTAAGCATTTTCCTTCTTTCTTTATCACCACAGTCTTTCATATTATATTATTCAACGCTGGAACATGTAGCTTGATCTAGATGGAGATGGTTATAGTAAATAATTATCGACAATACGATTATTTTTATCCTGAAAACTAGGATTGATGAAGCGGGGCTGTATGGCGTAGATGTATAAATCACGAACAGAACATCCAGATGGTCTAGACTAACTTGAAGAAGGTCAGTTATAAAAAAATGACGAGTCCCTGAAGGAGGCCATCTGATATGATTGTGTGATAACAAATGTTTGCTACCCAATATCGTCCTGGTAAGATCTCCACCAGTTTGCATTTTCTTTGGGTAGTTACAGAAGGCCATTCCACACCTACGGTTTTTACACATTTTAATGGGGAAAAATTTAATACTCTAGTGAGTCGGAATGGGGTTGATTCTAATCACCACGTAGCCTAGCAATGAAGAACAAAAACTGTATGAACTTTTGCAAACCACTCGGTGGAAAATTTGAAGCTCATTTGAAGTAGGATACACAAAAAGTAACAGGAGTGTTCTTTTAGTCAGGTTGAAACACTGAGTCCTTTTTATCAGGAAAGAAGACGTGCGCCGCGATATGTATCTGCTCTTTATCTTGACAAAACGTGCTTGGCATAGAAAAGTGCGATGAGTCAGTTCGATTTCTTCTAGAAATTTGATCAGTTGAGAGTAGACACGTGTTATATCCAACTTTTTCACGGTTCTGTAAGATAAGCTGATCAATGACAAACCCGCGAGATCTGATTTGAAAACAAAAGCAGGTAGTCCAGAAAGGGAATCCACTACGCGTTTCTTTCTGAGTGGGATTCACTACTACGTGAAGATTTTGATAACATTTTAGTTGAGTTATCTCCAGGAGGAGCAACACAGTGAAGTGGAACAGAGTACCACTGATGTTGAAGAACTAGCAGACAACAACGAACTTTCGCATAGGTCAAGGAGATTCTTTCATCTTCCACTGCAGGACAGCTGTGTGGTAATAAAAAACGAAACGGAGCTGTGCACAGAAGAAGTTGGTTGAATAGCAGTCCAAATTGAGGCTAAAATAGACTTTATGACAGTGGTTAGGAGGCAGTTGAGATAGATACTGTCCCCAGTGTGGGAGGAACCAGTAAGGAATGGATTAGTACATTTGTCACTCCGTATGATGCGGAAACATTTGAGGTCAACCAGAAAGTGCTGAGCACAGCCAACATTAGTTTATCGCTTCAGAAAGGAAAAAAACAGTATTTATGCAATCGAGGGATCGCTTCGAATGAAGGGACTAGGGATTGTGTATATAGATAAATGCCTTACTAAGGTCTATATAGGTTAGACGATGAGGGAACTATACCCTAGAATCGATGAGCACTGCAATGAAATAGAACCTGCTCAATTTCATGCAAGTTTCTCTGTAGTCTATCAGTCTTAACACTTACTAGCCCTTGCTTGCAAGCAAAATCTCCTAGGCGACACTTAACACTTATTTGTCCTGCATGTAGCAGATCTTGCTGATTGGTTCTCCTTCTGCTTTAAAACCAAGTCACATGGCCTGATGAAACATTTGTGTCAAAAGCGAAACCTCTCCCACCAATAAATCCACCGATTGTCTTCTAAATTTTCTGAAATTCTGTCCTCTTATTTTAGGGAGTCAACGGGTTCCCTGCATATTTCACGGCTTTCCGAAGGATAAGTGTGGTGGACAATAATTCAGAGACCTTTAGGCCGATGACGTTACACAAGTGAGAAAAAACATTTCAGACCTAGCTACAGTACTCCAGCTTTCATAGACCCTAAAAAGCCTGACAAATTCGGTTGTTTTTGAGAAGTCTCATAATGGTGAGATGAGGACGTTTAAGATCGTTCGTTATGGCTCGGTGTTGCACAAGTCGTTTTCCAGCCTAAAGAAGTTATCTATCAGATTGGTGACTTTAAAAAAACCAAGGTAATCTGTCCGTATCAGAGGGGTGGAAGGGATGGTGTTTATAATAACCCAATGCTTTTGAGTACTTCACACGATACTAAAAGCAGTTTGCCATTATAATAATGGTCGGGATTGTTAACAGTGAACTATTGCTATTGCGGCCGACCATCTTCGTTGCGCAACTCCTATGACCACTCCAATAACTGTTGAGGAAGAGCCACCAACATTCGGCCAAAATCCTCTACCATCTCAGAAAGCCCAACAACGGAGTGAGCTGAGGGTTCCATTTCAGAAGAGACAATAAAACCAAAACGGTGCATGAGTAAATGCAAAAAGCTTCATATACGAGTTGATTGATACCTGCAGCAACAACGGAAACGATAACGTCAGACGAGATGATACGAGATAGTGGCATACGTGGGCAAGGAAATACTCCAGAACCATCGTTCCATATGTTTGGAACGCTCAAGAAGTCACAGTCATCGTAAGCGTATTACTGGCAATGTGATTAATACTAAGGTCATGTGTATGCCTTGGCTGAGATGCTGACAACTCCAAATTGTCGCCAGCACCTTGCACTGCATCACCTGCTAATAATCATCAGCTGGTAATTTTAAACAAATGATGACTGTTCATCATTAACTGTATAAATTCCCGTGCTACAGCTTATATCCAGGGTGTCACAATAGTAAAGCAGTGGCTATTACACGTTTAGGAGTTCGAACATTTATAGAAATTCGTGAAATGCTCACTGATGGTAGTTTCCAAGGAGGACATAGCACCTCTAGCGTTTCTTGGATTTTCGGCATAGATTGACAGGACAAACGTGTCATCGTGACTCGCTAAAACAAGTACTAGGGCATACCTTCATATTAATTTCATGCGCAAACAGTTATGTCGACGGTGATCGTTCTACGTAAAATTGTCAAACGCAACTATAGCTAAGAATGCAATAGGATAACCTCCTTACGCCCCTGGTTGAAAACACTACTTAGCTAAATCTTGGGTAACCAGTCTTACAGTCTAGCGTTTTTGTATATACAGACCTCTAATAAGCGATTTCGTTGCCTACCATATGCCAAAACTCACAGCATATGGCTTACGGTACTCTATAAAGGCCATCCGTTTCCTTTGGTTTTCCTCGTATCCACTACATTAGGAACATACAAATTTTTGAGATATCGCTACTGAAATCACTAATATTGTGGTCCATTTTGATTTGGTTGAAATAGGAGTCTAGAAACGCTGTGACCCGCTCCAAAACAGCGCGAAACAAAATTAAGCCCAGTTCCTCGCACTCGTCGATAACCGTCCCTGAGCTGGACCCTACGTGTGCAATGCTCACAGTTCTGGCACCAAAGATCCTAGACTAGATTGAGATCTTGTATTCTTCTTCAATCCCAAGCTGGGTACCTGGGTTTTCGTGGCTTTGTATCGAATCTAGGTTTGAGACACGTGCTATGAATTTCGTCTTACTCTGTTGTGGAATCATTTTTTGGGGGAAAGTAGCCTCGTTGGATCCCCTGGGACAGGCAAAGAAAGTCTTCCAAACAGCGTAAAGATGATTAGTTGTTCCGTCCGCGAATACCGGCACCGTGTGGCCTACAGGCCAACTGTTGCACATTCAGCTTTGCCTCACTTTCATTCTGCTTAGTTGACAGACTGCAGAGGAGAACGTGTCGATAGACTAACGGAGTGATTCAAATACTTACTCCAAAGCTTACAGCGATGAGCCATCGATGGGCTTGTGAGTTCAGCTGAGAGCAATGCGCTTTACTGGTTTTAGTACAGTTTCACGTCTGCACAGTTCTTGGTTGGATCGCCGGTATCCTGACTAATCGTCTGGAAACTCCGATGAGCCTCAGGCTTCAACAGAGTAAACCGCGGGTAGACATACTATCAGGAAGTGTGGGAGTGTAAAGTACAATACAATACAATGCAACTTCAGGGTGGTGTGTCCGGACACAGCGATTAGTGAGGCATCCGTAGAAAATGTCTTTTGAATGCACCTTGAATTGAAAAGAAGCGTCAACGGAACCCGTCGAGCTACCTCGATGTCTATGGGAGCGAGAAAGGAGCTGATTCTCCTGGAAAAAAACCCGGCTCGATAAAGGGATTGCTAAATAACGCCTACAAATACTATTCTAACTAGCGAAATACACTCATTTGCATACCAATTTGGTTTTGACGGAATATTTACCTGGAAACCAGCTGAGTCTCTCGTTTATGATGTTTTCGAGCAACTGAATGTGCTGCACCAGGCCGCCCCATATTTCACTTGGTACGATGTTCGAGATATCGCGATCCATGTATAGACGTAATACACTACTCATAAGGTTGTTGAAAACTCTTCGATAGCCCACGACCGGTTTCACCCTTCTTGGGGCTCACTAGGTACCAACTGAAACATGAGGCGGCCTGGTGCAGCACATTCAGTTGCTTAAAGACATCATAAACGAGAGATTCAGCTGGGTTCCAGGTGAGTCTTCCGTCAAAACCAAATTGTTATGCAAATGAGTGTATTTAGTTAATTTCGTGCAATTTGGGTTTAATTAGAACATATGGCTGGCGGGAACTCGGGGACTTCACCTACCTGATGAGCCGCAAGAAGGGCGAAACTGGTCGCGGGCTGTCGAAGAGTTTTTAACTACTGTAACTACTTTTCAGTCTTAACACTTACAAACCTACACAGACCAACAAAATTTACCAGTGGCACCCAAGGTAAATCATCTATTGAAGAGCTTTGAACAGGAAGATCAAAGACCCAAACTCGATCAAAAATGATTTGAAATTCTCCCAGCCCATCAACCGTAATATTTAGGCAACCACACAAACTGATGATACTTTTCAACTGACATTCAACACTGATGTACTGTGCTAGTCGGAAGAAGTCTTGCCTTAAAACCTGGTCACTTGGCCTGACGAAGATTTTGTGTCAAAAGTGGAACTTTGCCAAGTTGCAAAAAACACCGATTGTGTACCAAGCCCTTCTGAAACAGTCATCATCGCCATGGGGAGTGAAACCAGTGATCAACACTAGTGGTTCAATATCGAACAAATATGCCAGTTTATTTAAATGAAGCCTTATAATGAAATGAAGAAAAATGCGACTCGGACGTGGACTTAAGTTTAGCCTATTATGAACATGTAGGTTCCTACAGCTCCAACGCTGAGTCAGAAAATCTGGATAGAAACTGGAAGCATGAACGGTACTGGCATTGGTTAGCCTCCATATTCTTCGTTATCTTCAGCCAGGAACAGGAAGGGTCACGTAACACCCTGAAGGTGTAACGGCAACAACCCAACCCACTTCGCGTTACCTTAACCTCACCATATATCTAGGTTTCCGCCACTCCGAAATTGGGACGGAAATCAAGGATCTTGTACGCAGACTGTAACTCGGTATGTAGAGTACATGACGGAACCAAATTAGCATCTGCAGAGCTGACGCGGGCATTTAATCCAGTAGACTTGATGCGATCATCACCGAAATTCCGCCACACATCTAGCGTTACGTGAATACTGGCTACCACACTAAGCAAACATATTCTTTCATACGTGATGACGCTTAGTTTCATGATTACAGGAATTCATTTGCGTTGGTACTCGAAATGTACATGGGATTTAAAAAAAAAACCAAGAATACCGAATAGTGTGCACTGGGGTTGAAATCAGCTCACTGTAGGACAAAACCGAAATTGAAACTCATGTATGTGTGTGGTCGATTCTCCGCCCGTTCTCTCAGATTCCGTAAAAATGTCTGCTCACCAAGAAGTCAACCAACTAAACAGTGCTACTGTGATCGACCCAACTTGCTAACTGCAGCCTAGTAGCTTTCCGCACCCGACCCTCTACTGCCGACCGCCGTGTTCGACTAATAGTCACAACGGCATTGGTAAATCTCTGCCTGACCCGATAAACAAGAGTAACTGAGGTTTGTCATGCGTATCCCGACTCTATGTATTTCTCAATAGTAGTGTATTATTTGCAATCCACAATTTGTTTTTGATGTTTGGGGTCCATCGAGGTACGTGTAACTCAGCATCCTGCTCAAGGCATCTTACGGATACGTTGAAAATTTAGATGCATTCAGTTGAGCCGGAGCGGAGAAAACCAAAAAATAATGAACTAACCCAAGAACGATTCGCACAATACCATAGCGGGTTCCTCTTGTTATCCAAACTGCGCCAGTTGTAGCCACAATATGACGGCTAGTCCGTCAGCGCAGTTGATCGAATGCGATGACCAAATATGGTACAAATGTCAAATGCATGTTACCATGTGACAGACTGCTTGGCAGTGTTAAAGTGCGTATGAAACTGAATGCGAAACACGCCTAATTCAGTGGATGGTCTGACACGTGTCAGGCTTGGCACTTAGGCAAGTCGTCTGGTAAATCCCAATTTAAATACAACCGACCAATGACTCCACCTAACTGAAAAACGCCGGGTGGATAAAGTATCAAACGTAATTAAAGAAAGATCGAGTGTGCCGGTAATATATCAAAATATGGATGTGCGTAGGCGTGGGTCGGTGAAACATGAGCAGGAACCAATAAGTCAATAGGTAGCAGTGCATAAGACAAAATGAGGTGGTCTTCGTATATATATATATATATATATATATATATATATAATGATGAGTTCAGTCATTTTCATCGTCGACATGCACGGGAAATAGTCTTGTTATGTTGCACGGACTAGTCAAGTTGTGCTGGACATAATAAATGCCAAGAATACGCCATGTTTTCGGCGTTTTTCCNCAGAGTGGGAGGGAGAATGAGTATCGAAGTAGGCATTGTGGTCGAAATTAAAAAGTAGGATACTGAAAAATAGTACGCGCTCGGACGCGCTATCGTCAGATTTGGGTCACCATGGTTAGCGCGTCATTTTTCCATTGCTTTTTTCCGGTCTGAAACAACTGGTCCCAGACGATGAAAATAAAAGTTAAACAGGTATTTCCTACTTTTTTGTGTGCTTGCAGGGCGCGGGAAGCAGAAGACATTGCCAATCAGTGCGGAGACAATGAGCAGGTTGTACTGTATAAAAGAGTGAAAAAACCACTCGCATCCAGAAAGACGAAGTTGGACCGGATTGGTGAGGGATGTTGAGGGAGGACATTCCTGGAGTGAACTGATGTGGGGGTGGAAACACTTGATAGGATGAAGACAGTACAGGGACGCAGTTGCGCAAGGTACCAGTAAAAATTGGCAGGGTAGAGTGGGTCACATTTATAATCACATTTGAAATCTTGGGTTCTTGTTGGGGCAAGACAGGTTCATGACGGTCTTGGAGGGATTCGAGGGGTGGACGTCACATTTGTCGGTCGTCTGTGAAGAAAAGAAATAAAATTCACGGAACTCCGAATATGAAGAAAAAACACGAAATACTACTTACTCACTACTGGTGACGACGCTACTGAAGAATAAAGATTGCTATTGGTGCATTAACTCTACCATGGGGTGGGTCCCATTAATTAGGGTCGGAGAAGGGCACACCAACGCTTCAAAGTAATTGTTGGGGATTACTTGTGAGTGGTTGTAGGATTTGTACAATTTGTATTCACATCACTTGTTTAAGCAATCTTCCTCGAATCCTAGTTAGACTGTATCAAGAACTGGACTCAAGTTCCGCTCTAACTACAGTGTATCTACTTGGCCGGCATCACCATATTGCTCGAAGTGAGAACATGCTCGTCTCTTCAGAAGTGGTAGTTCGGATTCGCCAAGGGTGCGCTGATGGAATACTGGTATCAATCTTGTCCCGCACATCAGAGCTCCGGACTTCAAACTCCGGCACAGATCAATTTGTGCACTGTTAGTGGGATCTAATGAGAATGAAATTTGAGCCTAATACTGCCCTTTTGCTTTAGACTAACCAGACCCAGTAATGGAAGAGGTCTGTTTAAATGGTGGTGACAAAGGTAAAACTACTGAACAACACCACAATAACAGCATCATCAGTACTGAAAACAACAACAGTGTAGAATACAGGAGCTTCATCGCCACACAACCATCTCAACTTATTTAAATAAAACCCTGCAATAGGAGCAACAATGATGGCGGAGGGAATCAGTACCAGCCGATCATATGCACTCGGGGTGCCAACACCATTAACCTCAGTCAGACAATCCGGAGAGAGACTGAAAGCACGAATGCCATTGACATCGTTAATTGCCAAAGCACTCAGCGTCTCCAGACAAGCAGAGAGAGGGTCGCGTCAGTTCGGGAAGGTGGATCGCACTGACGGCATCAATATAGCGACGGTGATGTACCGAAAAAGATGGCTACAGATACTTTCATCTGGAGTGGGCGCTTTTGGTGGAATTCACAGTCACTTCCGGGACTCAGGTATTTGGCCCATTCGTGTCGTGCACTCTAATTTGCTTACGTCATCAATAAGGCAGGCTATGAGGGGAAAACATGCCTAATACGATCGACCCAGTTTTGTTGAGAACGCTCTCTAGTAATCCAAAAACTACAGTAGCGCATTAATCCGGCATATATTCTCCGCTCCGCACACAATCTTTTGTACTGTTAACAAAATGCAGGCATTTAAGTACCTTGAAAGCCACGTAGGAAAAACAGAGACATTCAGGTATCTTGGATGTCTGGAAATACCCTAAAAGTTCACACACTTGAAGGAAAGTAGTAAAGGGGATCAGAACCATGAATTTGATAGCCAAATGTATTGAATGCGAATGTGGGGATGCATCCAACAAAATTCGTCAATGAAAAAGCGCGAAGTCTAAGTAAGGAATGCGAACCGAACGACTGGTGGGGAAACCAATCAAATCTGAGGTGGATTAACGCGACGACTTACTCAAAATTGGCCATACGGTCTCCGAGGGAGCCAATCTTGGGTGGCGGTGCTGGAGGTTGCAGTAGGGGATCAAACGCTTTCCAGGTAGGATCACTACCCTGACTGACGACACCTGCGCTACCCGAATGGTAAGATGCTGCACCTATTCCAGCTAGATTACCGGTACTTTGCGACGAGTGCACACCATTTGCAAACTGCCCAGAACGTCTGAACAATGAGTAAGCCAGTTACAGAGGATATGAGGGAGCGGGGTAATGCAAAAGCAAATGCGGTAGGTGAATCGTTACAGAAAATCAATCTGAGTGACACCATGAATTACAAATGGTCTTAGAAATAATACTTATTTGTTTCTCAGTGTTAGGCGTCACCATATTTCCTCTGACCGTGCGCACCAGTAAAGCGGAAGATAAATTTATTCTGGTAGCTACGAGTGATTTAGCAAGGCAACCGATGTGGTTATGAAGCGTCCTTGGTGGGATGGTAACAACCGATCGTGTTGGCTCGTTGGAGACCGCGGTCAATCATCGAATTGCTTTACAAAATGGGGGAATGTCTTACCTTGAGTCTCATAATCAAGGTTTACTATCATAGGTTTTTACTCCTGAAAAACATGTATAGAGTACGAAGACCTGAAACAGCTGCTAATTTGCAACATGGGGATTGGTCGAAGAATCGAATCCGAGTCATAGGCTTTTCAGTCCGCAATAAAATCTACGGTACAATCCGATCCTAAATCTCGTGTCAAAAAGCTGAAAAGGCAAGAGATTTCGCCCCACAAAATCCAACTATCAAATTTCGATAGGAATGGAATGTGTCAGCTGAGTAGCAGTGGCGGCTTAACAGCGTGATTCACTTGCAGTCTAGCATAACCAAGACGAAACAGCTGCAAAATCATTGCCCAACAGCACGTCCATAAACCATTCCACTTGCTTCATCGGTAGCTAAGGAAGTCGGTAGCTACCCATTTAGGAAGGAGGAATGAGAGCAAAATGGCATTACTTGTTAAGTAGGATGGGGGTGGGCAAAAAACTAAGTAACCCAGCCATTAAACATAACTTCGATGGGGAAGAGGGAGGGGGAGGTGGAGTGAGGTGAGACAGGGCGGTAATTCCAACAGTGCTTTTCCTGTACCAACCTTAATACCACCTCCAATAGAGCGACTGGTTATATGATTGACTAAACAGCGGGAAAAAATTTTCACCTACCAAATGGAAAACGCTCTGTAGTACTGGTTTGGTAACCCTGTGCGGAGCGTAGCAACGCCCAAAACAGACTGAAAGGATAAGTAGTAGTGTGCACGGAAACGGATGAAAAAACAAAAGATGCGGATGTACAGCGTACAAGTGAGACAACCTTGAAAGGGATGTATTGATAGATTAAGGACAGCAAATGGGAGACCAGGCATGACATTGAATGAAGGTAGTAGTGGTTGATGAAAACTCATTGCATCGATTAGGCTTCTGTTAGCACTTAGAAAAGCGTCATCGGGGATGGGTGGGACATACATTTACTCTGGTAGACGCATCACTAAGGTTCTAACTGGCGACTCAAGGAACCAAAAACCCAGTTCCTCACCACTACGGGCATGCCTGCAATTCGGAGCCGGTGTTTTCGCCGATTGTGGAGGAGGATGGACTGGGAACACATAACTCAGTCGACATCATCCTCGCTAAGTCCACAATAAAAGTTAACTGGGCGAGATAGACAAGACGTACTACCATCCACACAAACGTACTGTGGTAAGAGCGGGACAGCAAGCAATTGTGGGTTTCCGCGTGAAGGTAGGTTGGGAGCGGGTCGCGAAGGTACCGGGCGACCGGGAGCCAATGGCGTACTACCCCCCATGGTAGTAAGTGGTGGGGTAACGGGTCGGTAAGGTGGATGTGCTTGGGCAACCGGGAAATTTCCAGAGCCAGGTGGTCGTCGGCCAGCGGGTCCATTGGGGATAGTGTCCTATTTAAAAATAAACATCATCATTACTAAAATTGTAGAATCTATAGAAGACACAAAACTAAGCTGGGAAAAGATGAAAGCCTACCGGTTCCAACCAGTCATCATCCACGGGAGGTGGAAGTGGTGCACTTTTTGTGTTAGACAGCACATCACGTATAATTGCCAATGCTTGTTTCAACGCCTCATTCATCCGCAACAGCTCATGCCGACGGTTCTTCTCCCCTTCGGATTCTTCCATAAGTAAGTTCTGGAATGAGAGTTAAACAGATATGTGTTGATCTCAGGAAGAGAAGAAAAAAGCTAAGCCATCTAATTTTTTATTTGTAACGCACAGAGTCCTCTGAAGTTGACAGGTGAGAGTGACGCAGTACTAAAAAAGTATGCATACATAGAAGCAGTATGGAATGGTGAAAAAATGTACTGGACTACATGCTGTTGCGCAAATTGAGAAACTTGGTTCTACCAAGACAGGGATGAACACAACGTATGGCACACAGAAGGAAAGGTACGGCAATGCTACTAACTGTGCGAAGATGCAACCAGCAATTAAATTAGGCGAGATGGCTTAAGTGGTCAGAGCGCGAATTTACTGACCGGAAGGTCCGTGGTTCGAACCCGATCTCTGCCTCTCGACTTCCCCTGTCTAGGCTTGGGCAACCTGGCAGTATCCCAGCCCTCGTGCGGCATGGCACCTAGGCACCGGAAGGGTGTTACAGCTGAACGATTTTTTTCCCTACCTGGAAATCGGTGGGAACACGAAGGAAGGACAGTGACTGAAAGGGTGCAATAAAGGCCCGCACGGTAATCGGCACTTTATCTCAGGTCCCCAACCGAGTACAGCTGCCGAAGAATTGAACGATACGAACGGCGTCCGAGAACAGTAAAGTCTGTCGATGGTGCTACGACTTAGAGTTCGGCTGATTGCCCTTGTACCTTGTACACATACCCAAAGATTCACAAAACTTTACGGTAAATTTATGCTGTGTACCGCGTTAACACAGAAACGGAAGACACCCTAACACCAAATTCCTTTCTGACCTAGCGAGATAAAATAAACTGTTGGAAAGCCCAATAAAAACTCTACATATGAGGCTCCGTCCCCTGTTTTCAGTCAGGTCTGATAAAACCGACATTACAATCAGTTAGTTCCCAGGATGGGTATCCCCCTCCTAAGTAACTCAAACACGTAACTTCAATATAGAATAATCACGGAAAAACAGTGTAGCTTTTGGGCTAGTTTGTGTAATTTCATGAAGCCCAAGTTTCACGACTTGTAACGAATAAGATAGCTGGTGCTCAAGCGAGCTGTGGGTGTAGGGTTAAACAGGAGGGGGAAACTAAACAGTACATAGCCTTCATCCTGTTGTTTTGTGAACATAGAAAGTAAATTGCTCCCATTGTACGCTAGTTCTGGTGTAAGCCGATGCGGAACGCTAGGGCGAAGCTGTGGTTCGCAAAACAGCTGCTGCATGTAGGAAACAATGCACTGTTTGAATTTTTGAACTAGTGGAAGGTTTGTAACACACTGCTCGTAAGGTTGCTGAAAATTCTTCGACAGGCCATGACCGGATTTACCCTTCTTGGGGCTCATCAGGTAGGCGTAGTCCCCGAGTTTCCGTCAACCTTATGTTCCACTTGAAACCAAATTGCACGAAATTAGCGAAATACACTCATTTGCAAACAAATTTGGTTTTGCGAGTTAGGCTAGAAACGTTCTTAACTTGAGCGTCCTGTACACAATCAACTACCGTTCTCAAATTCTTGGCCTAGCGAGTGTTCAGTGGAAACACCATACTGATCTCAGAAGCTTTGGGTCATAAGGGCCTAGCAACAGTGCTAACAACAGGTATGGCCAAGCCGTGTCACGGGCTCAGTTGGGGTGAGTAGCTTTCCTCAGTGGCCAAGACTGTGCTCAATGGATGAGATGATAGGGGCTTCGGGACTGATTGAACGGAAAGAGACTGACCATCTTTTGGTTACTTTCTACGGAGCGCCAATTTACATGTATGTACTATGATGTCTACTCCTGCATAGAGGCATTTGCACTACACTCTCTTTACCAATGTGCCGCACAACATTTAACCTTAACGCTGTTTTGCGACAATAAAAAATAACCGTGCAGCTGTAACACACTTTTAGTGCGCATGTGCCATATCAACCGAAGGAAGGACTGAGCTACTACCAGGTAGCCCAACCCTAGATAATTATCCAACGGCTTCTAATGCTGTTCGGATAGTCTGTAGAGGCCGGCCTCTCGGGAAAAGTAGGCGAGTTTAGGATGGCCAACACTCGGATTCGAAATGACATGCGGTTAAAAATGAAAATAATGATTTCGGCGTTCTGGTGTCAAACAGCATCAGCTTAATGGTACCCTTCAATTCCGCTGTTGAAATAATTGTTGGTTCGTTATGAAGAGCTGTCCAATGACACCTTCCTGGGGTGGTTCTGACCTGACGATCAGAATCTCCAACCACTAACTTCGTAAATCTGGCACACTCATTCACCGCAATCGTCGTTTCTTGTAAAGTCTTTATAACTGTCCAATTTTTACAGACGGAGGCAAACTGGCTACTGTGAATCAGCTACCAAAAATACATAAATCGTCATTAGAGATGACAATATTATCAAACGACAGGATTATGAAAACCATAACAACGTTATAAAAAAGCAAAGTAAAGAGGAAGGGAGAGGGTTGAAAGATTAGCTTGGCATATGAAGTCAGAAGCACTACGCTGTGAAACAATTAATAGGATAGCCCGCGCTACCTCCAGCCAAACCTCAGAACAGGTGCAGGAAAGTTCATGAGGACCTCATTCTGGGAGACTAGTGTGCCGAATATTTACCGCCTACATATTCATCTTACCAGCCATCCACAAGAGATTAGGGAAACCTAGAGGCATCCAGTATGGAGGGGATGGAAGAGGTAGCAATCTGTCCATGGGAACGCGTTAGTATTCGGGTGTATTATATTGGTCATCGTAAAGCCAAAAGTAATATACCCATCAAGCACCCTGGGAGCACAGAATACGGAACCACTGGAAGAAATCGATAATTGACTACTCCAAGAAGGGTCTTATACTAGGCTGTGGCCGATGGAGGTCGCTGTTATGGGCTTGCCAAGGTAGTGGTTTGTCTTCAGATTGATCTCCTCGTAGGGAATCACCATAGTTAACAACAAGAACCACGACTGGATAAAGCCTGGAGAGGGTCACTACAGTAAATATAGGCCTAGAAAATTCTTATCACACAGTGACTATAAAGCAGCAGCCTAGGAAGAGAATGAGACATTACGACTGTTGAAACGAAGAGATACCAGAGTACAAAAAGCAAGCGGTGTACATCGTCATGACTTACCACATCCTCGCTGCAGACTACAGGAAGAAGATCAGTGGTCAGGTATTCCTTCAGCTAAAGGAACAGAAGTGGTGGGGAAAGGTTTATGTGGGGACTAGGAATCGTACAGACCGAATGGCTCGAGTAGATGGACATGGTATAAGAAAACGCCCAAAAATACGAGTAAAAAAGGCACAAAATACTCTGATGTGGTTAAAAGGCTTCGGTATCTTTCAAAAAGATCCAAGTTTGCTGTTACCAGAGATGGTCACCAGTGGAAATAATGCTTGTTGGAGTGCGGAGGCAGAGCCACATCTGACCGTCATCCGTTCCCCCAATTGACCCTTAAATACTGCAGTCCATCAGGCCAAGTGGATCCGGACGCGACTCCACACCACCTTAATGAACAGGCTGAACCAGATGAGTTTATACACAGGTCATAGGAGTTTGGTGCCACTGAGCAAATTTAAAGATAGGAAGTGACACTTATGTAATGGGAGAAAACGATCAACCGATGAAGTCGCGTTCCTACAGGTTCTGAAGGGCAGCATACGAATTACCTTGCGCCTTATCCTTCTACTCAGTATTCTGTAGAATGAAAAGCATGTACAATTCTCAACAAGGACGAGATAACCGTACAGTACTTCTTGGCTTAAGGTGAGCAAAAACCTGCTGTTTTACAGGGTAAAAATCATATTTATATCCCCTTCCGGAAATTCCGAAACGAGCTAATTCACTAAACAGCATTAGTCCTTGTCCGGATCTCAGTGATCTGGGTCTGGTGTGCGCCAGATAGAATAAGGGCAAAAACTGGGTCCAAAACATTCGCATATAACCTCCAGTTAGTCGGATTTTTACTTGTACCACTTGCATATCTGCTCTTGAATCGCATGAGGCTTGCTCTAAGGGTTACTGCTGAATACTATGTCGTGGTACTGGATTGAGTCGTTGAATTGGTATGGTAACCCGTTGCTTAATGATCGGGACATTTGCGCACACGAGCGAGACAGCGTTCCAGCGATAGGAGAAATTTCATTTAAAAACGTTCTTTTAAGACTTATCTCAAGGTATGGCAAATGCTAGCCTGTGTGCGAAACACCCTCAAACAAGATGATCCTCAGCGGTTAAACAGTGGAGAAGAGAACATGAAGCTGAATATTCGGGCACCTTCCCCCATATTCAGCCGCCGCGCAATGGGTTAAATGGGTTGGAGGCTTGGGAAGGAAATTATACATAACCTGCTGCGCCATGGTTCGAACTCCACCGGTCAGTGCGACGTTGATACACTGCAGCAATGAAACAGCTGCCTAATGATGATTACTAAAGTCTGGGTCACAAAAAACTCTGAGATACGTGGTCCTGTGAAAGGCGATTGCGAAGGAGCTATCTGTCCGACAAAAGAGACATAAAAAATGGATTTTTACATGCCTTCCCCCTGAAGATTATAGTATACGATTGCAATTAAAAATCCAAAACAGACGAGCCAAGAATTGGCATATCCTTGGTGGTTGGGTTTGAAAGGGGACGATGTTTTGGAAGGAAAATTGTGGCCCAACATAACCCTTTTCAGCCTCATCGATCTAAAACACAAAAACGCAAGTGATCCATTCATACGCATTAGAGGTGAATAAGATAGTTGGTGGGATGTGTGGGATAACACATGCACAAAACTAATTAGCCATTCATGCGTGCAGGTCGGTAGGTCAGGGTTGTCTCCAGCTCCCGATGAATAACTGTGACTCCTACCAGGTCTTTGCATGGACTTTCCCGGGTTAGAAATTTATTTAACTCCTCATACAACGCTTTCTGGTAGCAAGAATAGTTTCCGATTCGAACCCATGAAATCTCTTTAAAACTGTCAAACGTCTCCAAAGCCTTGAGTTTTAGTCCTACTACCGACTTTTGAAACGTAACAAGTTAAAAAATATCATAAACGAGAGACTCAGCGGGGACTCATTTGAGTCATTCGACAAAACCATAGTGGTGATCAAATCAGTGTATTTCGCGGATTTCGTGCAAGTTGGGTTCAAGTAGAACATAAGGTTGGCAGGAAATCGGTGATTGCACCTGTCTGATGATCCTCAAGAACGGGCAAAGCCGGTTGTGGGCTGTCGGAGAGTTTCCACTACCTTCAAGAGTAGTTGAATTCCAGGAAAAGTAACCAGTGGAGCTTCATGAATGCTCTATGAACAGATAATCTTGTTTTCACGTTCCATTGCCGATTTCCGGGACTTTTCACAAGAAGGGTAATTGCGTTCATCATAGCACTTTTCTACCCACCACTTCAGCTTTTCAGCTGCTTACGCATCAGTTGTAAGTACAAATGAGAGTATATGAGATATTTGGGGGATAATGCCGTAAACATGCACTCCAAGCAGAAGCACCAATTTGAATTCACAACATTCACGTTTGAATCGCGTTATTCTCATCAAGCCCTTACCAGTGGTTCACCTATTAATCTTTCATGCCCTTCATGGGGCACAGTTTCAGGTCGATATCAAATATACTTGTAGAGATAACATGTGTATCATCAAATCCCTCATCCGCGTCGTTCATTGTGGATTTCTATCCCCGTCTTTTAATAGCGTCATGTTTGAATGCTGAATACGATCGTCGACTGCAAGCATGCGAGTGACATAACAAGGCCGATTTGCTGCACACCAGATTGTCAAGGTGTTAAGCATGGTACATTGAATCGAACCCAGAAACAGACAATGCCGGTCATGTATGTGCATCTGACCCAGAAAACTATGGGTTTCATAGAGTGCCCAGTGGGTCAGGAAAGCGGGCAACGGCCAAGGCCCGATAACCATCAGTTTAAGTAAATATCTCTCAGAGTCCCTTTGTCCCCACCAGCGACCGATTATTTAGGCGTGACGAAAGGAGTGACAGTTGACGTGCGCGCTTTTGAGACCGTGCGCACGTGTAGCTGCCAGCGTGGAGCCGTAGCCTAGCAACAAACAGGCGACAGTTCCGGTCTTCAAACCACACGAGGTTAAAAATAAACAGAAGTCTGCACCAAGCTAGTCTTGCACTGAGAACCATGAACAGCTATCATGAGGATAGTGGGAATGACAGAGAGGAAAAACATATAAAACTGACACTGTCCCTGATGTACCAAATCGTTGAAATAAACCGGGTCAGTTCTTTAAAATGAAGTGAAAGCCTTCACAGTCACCAGATGTCAGTAATGGGATTCGGCCGAACCACAGCTTGAAAGCATGAGGTCGGACGGTCCCCAAACCACTCACGTGATTCCACCACTCACAACTTTCGCCGCATCCGGTGTTGGAGAAAAACAGCTTCGGTTGCGTCTCTTGTCAGTGTACCACATTCCAATAGCTAGGTACTAGGATTTGATATGTACAACTGACCAATAAAATTGGCTAAGGACTATATACACCAAAATCTCGTCCGGCTACTGCCAGGTGTACTGAGCAAGAACCAATTTTAGGTTTTTATGCGGACCGTAACCTCAACTGTCACTAGCTAACGTGGGTCTGAAAATGGAAGAATCCGGACTGGTTATTCAAATACGGGTGTGTGTATCGACAAGGCGTGACTGGTGACAATTACTATATTCTTCGAGAAAGCAATCGATCGAAAACAAGTAAGTAATCGATCAGAATGGACAATAGGAGTTACCCCAATGCCTAGACCAGACCAAGGAAAACAGATAGCAGTGTCAGCAGTAGAAGGTCGCGCCCTATATACATACGGAGGTTTAACACACGGGCACTAGAGAGGGAGAAAAAGTCACATAAAACAATAGGAGGGGTGAAGGGAAATCAGCCGTGGCGACCCTGGGACATTGAAGGTGGATGATGCTGCCAGAGAATGGGTAGTTAGGTGAACGTGTGCGGTAAACTTGTATAGTGAGCTGACAATAACAGGCACCGGATATGTGTATGAGTACAACCGACACACAAGTTACCAAGGCACTTGTTGTTTAGATCAGCTACGAATTGGAAGGACAGACAGAATAGAGTTGTCAGTGATATGGGGGGAGGTGAGGATAAGGTTACGCTAAACCTGGAACAGGTGCATAGAACTGTTTACGACCCCATTATTGAGGGTTTGGAGTCGTTTGTTCGTTGCAAAGTGAAGCAATTTTTAAGAGGAGAACATAAACAAAATGAACTGAAATGACTGGGAAGCAATATGGAGGTTGTCGATAAGCAGCCACTCCCAATTGACAGACTTCAGGAACAACAACCCAAGCGTGACCCACAAGTAAGGCACATTTGAGTAACAGTTTATCCGCAGTAGCGGTGAAACCTGGGACGAAATGTTGTCACATTAATCGTATCCAAGAGCACGTCTCAAATAAGTGGGATCACTTCAACAGACAAATCGGTCAATGTGATAATATTTCCATTATGCAGAACGAACCGGCCCTGGACGGTGCGTTTACCAGTGAAACCAAGCGACAACTCAGTCCGCTTTGCAATCACCGTATATTATCGATCGGACGGACGGATGAGAAGGTTATCTGAAGAGGCAACGATTGCGCGGTGACCTAATGAGGAATTTATTCGATTGTTGTCTGTGACATTGTACGGTGTCACTGATGGAATAACACAAGAGCGAATGCATCTTTCGCCATGAAAATTGAATCAAGTCATCTAGCTGTTGGACCCTTTCGGTGCTTGGCTGGAGCATGACCCGAGTTCAGCACGAGTTTAAAATGCCGCCAGTTTGCTTATGTCTAACCTGGAGCAAATGGAAAGTCACAACTGAAGTCGGGTGATACACCTTTAGTTCCGGAGCTAGTTGATCTATGAACTATCTTGAGGATCACATTTAACCAGTGTACAGTTGGCAAGTCTTACAGAAAGGCATTAGATGAGTCATTTGCTATAGAGCGCCATCATAGGTTACGGCGGCCAGTAATCAATCGACATGGGGGAAATAGTAAAACCTGATTTCAAAGCGATGGACAGATGGATTATGGAGCAAGTGATTCTCAATGAGAAGCACGTTCTGATCAAATATACGGCTGCCCAAGATTCACCGGCTTATAAATGTTTCTGAGAGTAACGGTTCAAAAATGCTGGCCAAAGGCCAGAGGTTTACGTGATCGATCCCAAATAGGCCCACCCAATGGATGCTCATAGGGACGGAAGCCCTCGTGTAGCCGAGGTTTCTGGATCCGACCGCACCACAACACAGTATTATAACTGATCTGAGTCACACCTAACTCATGCACATCCATTGTGGTTTTCGGTAAAAGTGCAGAGAAGGTATAACCTGATCGAATGAACCGGGTAGACGGTGATCAGCTCCACCAGATGTTGCTTTCCAAGGCAGACCGTTTTGATCACAGTCTACCGTGCAACTTCGGATGAAAGCCGACATACGGCGACAAATGACTTGAGACAAAGCTGGCTGAGCTGTATTATCCTTCTTCGACGGCTGGGAACAACCCCAGTTCACTCGATCAGGACAGAAGGTATGGCTGGGTTGGCATGGCTACTCTCAAAGAACAAAGACGAAGGAACGATTTGGTGGTGTGGTACCGTGCCACAAAATCTTTCAATCAACGAATGGTGAAATCGGTTGGACACAGGTTGTCAGCTCACACGGTGGTTACATGAGGATTACGCGGACGATACTTACCCCATTGACAAGTTCAGCCATTATAATCTTGGGAACCATATCACGTTGGGTTTTGTTGACTATTTTCATGTAGGAATCAACCAAATTGCGAATGATTTCAACTTGCCTCTCCAGCTTTGGGTCATTGGTCTCACCGTCGTTGTCACTCTGAACCAGCAATCGGGAAAACATGATCAGGATAATGTGGTCAGTTAACAAGAAGACAAGACGGAAGAATAATGGAGTGTAGACTTCTGGGAACTGGACTAAACAGAAAATCATGGCAAATAGTCCCAATGTGAAAAGCATACAGTAACCATGCTTTCGTATAGAGTTCAGCCGGTGATCGGTTTCAGCATTTACAGCTTGACTGTATGACAGGAAAGGGGGACCAAAAAAGAACCTGCCTTACAAGTAAAAAATGCACCCATCCAGAAACTCAGTCATTCATATTGTATTGTCCAAAGTAAACAGGGATCAAAAGCAATTCGAAGCGCAAGCTGTTAAGTTCAGAAACGTGATATTAATTGTCTCGACCAAATAGACCATTGGTACGAAGCCGCGTGCGGGTGTCTAAATAATGATTACCTGGTAGGGTTCATAGAGGAATGTTGGTAACTTAGGTTTTTTAATTGGTGTTCGGTTCGTTCGCTGAACTTAGTACCAGTTCTATAAACTTAATAACTTAATAAAGTTAACCACTCAACCATATGCCACTGGACGTTGCGGAGTAGTAGAAGCGAGGCATCCGGCTACCATCCGGAATTCACTCGTCATGAGAGCACATTAAACATTGGCCAACAACTTGTATTGGCACTTCAACGAGGATACATGACCACACAGCACTGCGTAGAAAATAACCGAGGTTCCACGGACATTGCCGGCAACAGTCAATGGGAACTATCTGTCTGTAGAATCATGATAACACCTGACAATGTCAGCTGGCTGCCTAAATTTCAGGGATGTTTTAGAGGACGAAACCTGTCACCATCATCGTCGAGAGGAACACCAGATGAGCACACTGGTGCCTCACTGTCGAACAACCACTTCAATTTGTGTGAATAAACCCTCATAATGGAAACAGGAAGAAATGGGACAAGAGGGAGACCTAGGGCTAACCTAACACAAACAAATACCAACACGTCAGATAGACAAGCTAGACGGAATCTGACAGCATGTTCAAAGATTGTATGTCTCGCACCATTGCTTGGAACTTTGTGGGTGCGAAGCACTGGATGACCTTGGTCAGCCTGTTTAGTAATGCTTATGATTCCTGCTCTTTTTCAACCTTTCTGAAAATGAGCAGCGCTATCGACTCACTCCATTAGGTTGGGACGGTCTCCTCTTCCTAGATAGAAGCAAATAAGTTAGACAAGGACCAACTGGAGACTTCACCTCCATCTTTAAACAAACCGAGTGGGAGTTCGTCAGGACCAGCAACTCGGTGACGCTGGAGGGACAAAAGGCCAATTTCCGAAGCCCTCGAGGGTTGCAATTCCACTGGCCAGGGATCTACTGCGGGTCGGGAACCCGCCTGAGCAGCTGTAGGTGGCCAGTTGAGTTGTTGAAAGTCTTCAACTTAACGACTTTGGCGTTCTTCTTTTTTAAAGGTAAGCGGATCGTATAATCAGTGATTGTTTTGCAATCCAGGGGCCTGTTTTGGGCCTATTGTGCGTATCAGCTGGAATAGTTAACGCACATTCCCAGAGTTTCCCGCCTCCTCCATCATCTCAGCTGACTGGATCCACCAAGCCACCTATAGCTAATGGCGATGTGGTCTCTCTGTGTTGGAAGTTCGCTCACACGTGGGGGCACCATGCATCCAGGTATCTTCGATTGTTTCGAGAGTTACTATTGAACCGGAACAGCATATGATCGTCCGGTATTGTCCGTTCGTCTCGATTCCAGTCCAAAAGGGTTACCCAGTTGGGCCTTAGCAGCGCTAAGACTACCTACTTGCGGATGTATATCCCAGACAACCACAATATCTGAGCTCGTAGTTCGACGCAACAATGCGCTCAAAGGATCGTAAAAATTTTCCCTGAGAATATCAGGGCTACAGTCTGTTGGAGCGTAAGCAGATAAGATAAATGGACACGGCGTTCAAGAGATACTCTCATAGACCTTGTCAAATGATCCGCACATAGGCGACCATCAGCGGCCAACCATTCGACCAGAGACCCTTCAGCTCGGTGGCTTAGAACAATGCCAATACCGGCAGAACCGGATGCAACAGCTTCTGGATCACCAGAGGTGTCCAACTGGAAGCGGGATGAAACCAATGCGAAGGTTAGTTCAACAACCGTCCATCGGTCTCCAATCTTCGTTTTAGCGAGAGGGCAGGCATCAATAGAAAGCGACCGCAGCATGTACGCGAGAGGAATCTGTTGTCGGGCCTGTTTCAAGGTCTGAACGTTAAACACTACCAGATGAACTGAGTGAGAATGCTCGAAGAATAATCTCGAAGTGTCTACAGCGGCGAAAGAACCCATCAGTCCCTAAGAATGGGCCTACGGAGATGTTTCTAACAACATGATATAGAGGGGGGAAGCGAATATGCAAAAGAAAAAGAAGGGAAACGTCAGTCTGTTTTCGCTTACCCTCCCTGTTGTAAGTAAGGCGGCGCGGTGGCCGATATGGCATGAGATTATTAGTAAATGTGCAATTCATTGACGTACGTGGGCTGGTATACAACCAAGGCGCCTACACTTAGACAGAAAGGCGATTAGAGTCCTCAACCAAAGCCTTCGGCTCAAAAGCCTAACCGCAAGGGAACGGCGCTTGGCGTAGGACCATCAAAACAGTCTACTTTTTTAAGAAGCGAGTTGTTACATCCAACCTACCAAATCCCATCCTGGAAAACCAGGAGATTGTGTTTTCCAGAAGTCTACCCACTAACCAAATTAGTATGAGAGGCTCTGTGTCAAGTACACTCCTCAGTAAAGCCTAATGGGTATGGAGGTGGACAAACTATCATACCACGATAAGGCTCAGCCCCTTCGTGAATTGTTTACTTTCAGGAAGAGTTCCTTCAATTCACAACGGGGTGTTCGTCCAATTCCGCACATCCGTTGATCCACTTTGGTAAGGTATACAAACAAGTGTAAACAAGTTGAGGAGAGAAACGAGAAACGGAAAGGACTGAAGTGAGACAGCCGTCAGAAAAGGCATAAAAGGAGTGGAGGTTAGCGACCTTCAGAATGGTGTGCGCACTCACGCCTGGAACAAATCTGACGGAAACAAACACACTGGTGGTGGAACGTTCCATCAACAAGAATGGTACAATGCCTCGAGAAGCACGTTAAATTATTACCTATCTGCATAGTGTTGCACAGCTCATATGGTAACCAAGGTAACAGTCAGAGATTACCGCCACCGTAACCATTCTACCGCGAATCAGGATAAGCTATTGATAACGTTCGTCCTACTCTGTCTTGCAAAAAGAATTATACCGCTCCCTGTGCAAGCAGGATAGACGCAAGTAAACCGGGGAGATTTTCTGACACACCATAACGTCTTGCGAAGGGCACTTGGTTGTAGTAACCACAAATATCGAAAGTTTGCCGTTATTGTCGACAATAAGAACAGTGAAGATGCAGTTATATTACGATTTTCACGGAAAGGCAACAATTTTTTGGCTAAATACACTCAATTGGAAAATAAACTGGCTTTAACAGGAGACTCAACTGAATTTTAACTGGGTCTCTGATGATATTCTTCATCTGGATGCGTTGCACAAAGGCCGCCTCATGTTTTAGTTTTAGTTTACCCGAGATATCGCAGTTTATTTTCCTGATGGAACACACTACTCATGAGGTTACTGAAAGCCCTTCAATAGCCCACGACCGGTTTCACCCTTCTTGAGGCTCATCAGTGGTAGTATGTTCCGTCAAGAACATATACTGCAATGTATTGAATGCCGTACCTGAAACATGAGATGGCTTTTGTCCAGCACATTCGATTGAAGAATGTCATAAACGAGAGATTTAGTAGGAATTCAGTTGAGTTTCCCGTGAGAACCAAATTAGTGTGTAAATGAGTGTATTTCAACAACTGCGTAATTTGGTGTTTAGGTAGAACGTAAGATTGACGGGAGCTCGGGGACTGCGCCTACCTGATGAGCCTGAAGAAGGACGAAAGTGTGGATTGTCGATAAGCTTTCAGTAACCTTATGATTAGTTTGTTCTCTCGTGGAACCCAATTCTCGGGGTTTTACTGAATAAACTAAAGCCCCATGCCTGCCGGAAGGGGATTAACTATAGTTTAAAGAATTCGTGCAGGTATATGTGACGTAATGGAACGAATCATTCAAGCGAAGACTCCCAAGAGCGCTGTTCTAGTCGAGTGAATAGACAACTACAAGCGTAAAATTGATGTGACTATGGAAGCGTGTGAGCGGTACGTTAAGGTCGAAGGGACAGGAAAGGTCTAAAATTTTGGGTGTGACAATAATACCTCTGTGCTCTTGCCAAACTATATTGAAAACTACAGCGGTAGAAGAGTTACTAGGAGGGAGTTTATTGATCGTCATTCGCTTCTTGGATATCAGGTACTTGCATTCCATTCACTGTCACTGAGTAACTGCAAGGTAACACTAGAAGGTATCTGTCGGGAGACTAAACAGTATGCTACGCTATCTCATGAAGTTGAAAGTTGAGAGGTTAGGAAGCAAACTAACATGTTCACAAATGGTTAGCCCAGGTGTGTTGCTCGATTTCATCGGCTTCATCTTCTAGTCCTCGGGCGATATAACTCATGAAATTCAGACTCTCAGGCTGGATCCCAAATGAGTGATTTCTACGGCTAGTAAGAACCGAAACCATTTCCTTATCGTTGTAGAACTGAGTTAAATAATAACAGCAACAGACGAATACAGTGAGCACCAGTAGAACCCTGGCGCGAAAATTGTCGGAAAACAGGCCACACGGTATCACCTTCCATCTTTTTCAAGATAATCTGAAATCGGAAGAATGTGCTAAGTATTTTGGGGATATAAATGACAGACAACCTTGAAGCAGTGGAGGACATAGACCACTTCAAATGAGTGGAAGGCGTAGCCCGGACAGGAAGTCATACTCAGTTGACAATAGGACATAGAAGGCCTTGAAGGATTTTCACGTTTGTTTATTGGGTGACCTACTTTGGATAACGGTAATTCAACGTGTCTTCAACCACACAGGAAGATTTGTGCAAACCACTAGATACATCTGCCGCCGATCCTTAGCCTCTCTGAAAAGAGATCATTTTATTTTCCGAGAACACGTGAAGACACTCCGATTTGTTTTCTTCTTCGTGTTACATCATTCAATTAAAGCACTGCATTAAAATATGTTCAGTCAGCCCAAAGGCATGTGAATCCCAAGAAATATGCTTTAAAGGAGAGAATGCATGATCAGTCTCAACAGTCATCGTTCTCCGGGGGTGATCAAGAGACTCGGAGTGGTCTTTGTAAGAAACCACACGATGATCTATCAAAGTCGACCAAACTCAGGTAAAATTCTGCACAAGTGACCTCAATTGGGGTAAGTTTTGACAGTGCAGGAATAACTTAACAAGATTACTTGACGAGAGATCGCAAGAAATACCACCTTAATTACTAAACTGTTCGTAGCCTCGTGTTAAATTGGAGAAGTGCATTTTAAATGAACTTTGTAGAGGGTTACTAGGGGTGAACTCTCCCCCACGGTACCGGGGCCGTGGGACCGGTCAAACCTGCCGGCTTTTGGGAATGAACAGCAATAACTTATCATATTTAGGGCGTGCACACCACAACCAAGTTATTTGTAGGTTTGTATGAATGAACGGCCAACACAACATGTTTTCTCTAATTACATTCTGAATCACAGGGTAGTCTCATTTTGAGGTAGCAGTTACACGAACGAATCAGACAACAGCAATACCCAACCTGTTTTTCAGGAAGTGTCAGTTATCTAGATTTTTAGCTACCTCGTCGGTACCTATAACACTGATTATATAATGTTGAGTGGTTCCCTACCCTATACCCTATACCGAGTGAAAAGTCTCCAATCGCACTGTATATACTTACTCAGTTCAACTACCCTCAACATTTTCCCACCGCGACGGTAACTGCTCATCGTTTGGTCTGTGTTAGCCGGTAGCCCAAAACCGAAACCTGTCTCTGTTAGCTATCCACAACGGATTCTAACCAACCGTGGTGGAACTGATGCCCTAGTTATCTGCCTGGAACATTTTTTCCTGAGCAATATGTGGCTCATGAGTGCCTATTCATTCAATATGTGGCTTTCTGGTGTCAAAGTGAGACCAATTACCGTGCATTTGCTCGTTACAAATCCATAAATGGGTCTCCAGTTCTTCACATGTGGCATGCGTCGAAGGGACGCCAAAAGTGAATTAGTTGCTCGGGGTAGACGAAAACGTAACATTGTGCTGGAAGTTTGACGTTTTCGACAGGTCATCATTATCAACATTAAAAAGTAGTAAACACTAGCGACTAACTGCCATGCAACAACGAGGTAGAAACGCCTTAGTTAGGAGTGGAATGAAAGGGGGGTGGGAAGGGATTTAGTGCAAAAAAACTCCACATCCACAGCAAAAACCATGAGGAACAAGGTGCACACGCCTCCAGACAGCAATGAAATAGGCACATCTGAGGATCAGTCGGAGTAAAACGCTACTGGCGGGACTGATCCAGCATAAATTGCAAATCCTACGCAACACAAGTCCAGCAGACAAGACCCTACCAAGTTCGGCTATAGTCCGGCCAGCAAGCGAAAACATGTCAGCCACTGGTGACGTTTACGTGACACATCCTGTAGGGCTTCCAGTCATGTGCAAGCAGAATTGCGTGGGCCACAGCCACGAAGGTGGGAACATCTCACCGACATGGATGTCGCATTTTGACTGTAACGTAGTCACTTAGTCTGACGAAACTTTTGTGTCAAAAGCGAAACGTTTTCCGGCAATGAATCTACCGCCTGTTTTCCGTTGATATGTCACGGCCTGTCCCCGTGGTCTTTTTGCTGGCAAAAATCTGGAATCGGAAGAAAGGGTTGCTTTGGTAGGCAGCAGTTGGAACTTCGAAACACCTGATTGAACAACCGCAATCTATCCATTTTTATTCGCTGCACTGGCGATTTCGATTCGTTACGAAGCACTCATTCGCACATCGTTTCGTTGTGTACATGCTACAGTTAGCCAATTCTCGCCACGCTGCGAAGGGACCGCCGATGCGATATTTAGGGGCGTTTAGGGTCATCAGATAGGGCAATGAAGTAGGAATGCTCTTACAACCGACTGGTACAAATAACCCTTCGGCTCAGCAGAACTCCGCTCCACTCACCGCGGTTTGGCGTCACATCAGAGGAGCTGGTAGCCGTAGTATGACGGGGCAACGACTCATAACTGAAGTGACGAGCAGTGACTGGATTTGAGCGTGGCCAAGAAAGCACATAGATACAGAGAAAGCGGTAAAGAGTAAACTGTTGCTGAAAATATTCCGCTCATTGACCTGGGCACTGACTCGTTGCATATTATGTAACGAAAAGTATCTTTAGGTGAGATGGCCACTTGGATTTTCTTTTGCGGACTAGTTGAAACCACCTTCATTGCTTCCCAATTACACTAGTTTTGCTAACTTTTCTGGTTCCACTGCTCCTGTTTGTGTACATATGAGGCTCGTTTGAGCCAAAATCTGACAGTCTAAGCGAATCATTCTATGAGCCTGAGAGATACCGTGTTAAGGATCAAGGAGTGACAGTGATCGTTCTGAGATCGAGTGATTTCTGTGTAGGCACTCGGAAATCACTAGCAGAGCTTCCAGCAATGCGTACAGCTGTTGCTTTTCCATCCTATTTATGACCAACGTCCTGTAACGAGGCTGTAAAGCACTGCGTAGTACGCCTTGATAAGTCATTTTAACTAGATGGATGGTTCGTCTATTAAGTTTGCCGGGGAAGTTAGGTGAGCACGACCTCAATCAGCCTGTGTATTGCGGTGGATCGTATCACTCTGGTTCAGTGCTGTCATTCCAGCCTGGTTAGAAGGCTGAGACGTTTCAATGTAACGAGCACTAGGACAATACCAAAGGCCAATTTTAACTGCTGTTGTTGTACGTCAAGAATCTGAAGATTTACCATTGTGTTCGAAAGGTTTCACTTCTATTCGATTACTAATAATTTTGAGAAGTTGCCTGCAGTTTGCTTTAAAATGAATAACAGTGACATCCGTTAGCCGCAGCTTTGATATGGCTTTCGGTGGTGCTGAGGTCAGACGTTTCTCAACTTCATGTACCCGCTCGAAGCGTGAAATTCACGTACCGACCAGGCATTTTTTGGTTTATCACTAAACCCAAGTCACGCGGAATACATGAATGTAGATGTTTGCTGATCGTCCATAATGCTACAACATGACACGGTGAGTTATGGTGAAATTATTTGAGTGCCTGTTCGATATCCGACCACTGTGAACTGATTGTGACAGAACGAGACATTCGACAGAAGTCCAATCCGATGCTACAGCGGATTGTGCCAGGTTCAAATTACTTAGTTCAACCGAGTCTTAAAAGAAAGATTTCATCGTGTGCCGAAGAGACCGGCCGCGCAAGGTCTGTCATTCATATCGGGACTCATCAAACGGGCAGAGGATATGACTGATTTCCAAAAGACCTTGTGCAGCCGACCGGTTGTCATAGCTTGGAAAACTTAGTTTTAACTAGCGGTTGACGTCTTTCAAGGAGCATCAGGAAATTCCTAACAAAAGAGGACTCCTGTCCAATTCAACAAATCTACCTGATGAGTGCTGATGAGGATGAGAAGCCTCGTGTGACCAAGCTTTTTGGAATCTGCGCATATTCTTAATGATACACAAGGCCAAATGATCAGGTCCGTGCGCAAAAACTGAAATCTATGAGAATAAAGCTGCGGCTGATCGCCAATGATCAGATTATCATCTGCATGAGGTAACTGCTGATTAAAAAAATAATAAATTGTTCACCTGTAACACCCTTTCGGTGCACTGCTGCCATGCCATTCGAAGGAAGCACTACGGCTGAGATGCTACTAGGTTGCTCAGGCCCAGACAAGAACAGTCAAGATGCCAAGGTTCGGTTCGAATCACAGGCCTTCCGATCAGTAGGTTCGCGCTTTAACCACTAGGCTATTTAGAGATGAAACAAACCTCAAACAGACCAAAAATTGCTGACATCTGGATAGAACTAAAAGAAGGTACCACTCACGCGAAAAGAATACAATTCTCATGGGACTAAATTGTCTGTGTTAGAATTTCTGAGCTTAAGTCATGAGCATAATTTCAGAGTTGATTGACGTCTGATTCGACTTTATGCTAGCAACTAGACGGGTGTGGCCTTAGTTGGGAAGTGTTTCTAACCCCACCCATAGCAACATTTTAGGACAGACGGAATAGAAACTCTCCGTTGGTCAAAAATCCATATTCGTTCATTCGAGAATGTTGGCGTAAAGCATTTCCATTAGATTCTTCACGAGGATCAGCCCAATACATTACTCCTTAATGTTGCCCATTTAGTGCTGTGTAAACTGTCGGTTCAAACGACTGACTTTCAAGTTGTACTACTGACAAAAATGTACACACCGCAGAACCGAAGGGGGTTCCCGAATTCGGACCAGATCGGAACCTTGTACTTACCGAGTACTGTCGAGACACATCTAGGCACGCGTCCCGAGTGCACATGCCGTACGTTCAAACATAAGCGAAGATTTCCTAAACAGCGAGCCAAAATGAAACATCTACTGAACCTGGCACGTCAGTCAGTACGTACTGTTAAATCGGGCTCCTTAATGCAACTCTAAAGAGTCAAATGGCAGACCTGATGGTCTAGTCCAGCAAACCAAATGGCTTCCGATTCACCCCCGTTGGCATCTTCATTCGTTAATTTCCACAAATCAGAAAGTTCAAATCTAATCCATCCAGATTAAAGACGATTTCAATGTTTATTGCGCATAAACTATAGGAACATAGGTGATAAAATTATGCAAAAGAATAGTGGGGAATCACGAAGGAGCGTGGGACCGACGGTGAGTAGTGTCTTTTTAGACAGAGCTAAGACCACCTACTGCTGTGGGCTATATCACATAGTGAAAGCTCAGTTGTGTGGCTGAACAGCCCAGGTTCTTGGACGATCACGTCATTCGTGTAACTCAACGGTAAAACGAAGACAGTTTGGTTCAGTCGAAAGTTCATCGCGAGACACTGGTCAGCTGTTGCAAAGACTTTAACGATTATCGATATAAGTTACAGTTACACTGAAAATTAATCAGGCCGTAGTACTTTTCACTTGCAGTTTCCTGAAATACCTCTTAAGTCATGTGCGTCAAAATTCGCACATTCTTGAATCGCATTGGTAAATGTTTAGTGGAATATTCTACCCCCAAATGTCCGTATCAGCCTCACTTGAATTTCCATAGAAGTTCCTCGCTTCTGAATCTTGCGCAATAATGTGTTAGCTTAAAACAATAATGCTACTATCAGACTGATTATCACCTAGGCTGTCTACAAGGTGAATGAATGTTGATAATTCGGGCGTGGAAAAACATCAACACGCCGACAACTTGACTAGTTTCATCCATTTCCGACAGCGCACTTCATCGGCACTGAGGTGAAACCTAATCTTCCCATTTCCAGATTGCGTTCGCCAAAGGTGGTTCGATAGTTGGCCAATAGGTCAGCGTCGGATTTTCGGGAAATTCTTTTTATTACTTTATTGAAGGTGAAAACTAATCGCGTGATCCATCGACGACCAATCATAGAGCTCAAGCAAGTAACCACAAGTAATCTATGGACATAACACATTACTCATAGGGTTTCGACAGTCCACGATCGGTTTCGCCCTTCCTGGGGCTCACCAGGTGGACGAAATCCCTGAGTTTCCGCCAACCTTGTGTTCTAATTGGGCCCAAATTGCACAAAATTCTACAAGTATACTCATTTACATACCGATTTAGTTTTCACTGGAGGCTCACCTGAAACCCAGCTGAATCTCTCGTTTGTGATGTTCTTCAATTAGTTGCGATATCTCGAAT
>SJOL01006489.1:949363-975980 GCA_004794785.1 Opisthorchis felineus
CCTTATGAGTAGTACATTGCGCAAAATTACATGCATCGCGATATCTCGAATATCGTAGCAACTGGAACATGAGGCGGCCTGGTGCAGCACATTCAGTTGCATGGAAACATCACAAACGAGAGATTCAGCTGGGTTCCAGGTGAGTCTCTCGCAAAACCAAATTGATTTGCAAATGAGTGTATTTCTTGAAACCAAACAGGCTTTTGGAGAATGCTAGGGGAAATTAGGTCACAGCAAAAGGCATTTTCAGTATTCTACTGACAACGGTCGGCTATGCAGAATTTCTTGCGCATTTCTTCAAGTTGCAGCTGTGTTCAACAGTGCACTGACTTGCGAAAGTACGTATGGGTATCCCCCTCGGGGATGTCCCATCGAGTTCTGGATATTGCAACAATTGACTTCAACTTCAATTCATCGCAATAATCCTCCGATTTCGCTATAGGTTCTAGACGATTGAACAAAAATTCGCATCTTATCGTCCACTTCAGGTTCGACTATTAGACTGGCTTACTTCAGCGAACTACGTCAGCGCCACACTCGGTACCAATAACCTCAAGGTTTTGTCCAATTTTTCCTCTTTATCATTACGTTCACAGAAGATGGAAGATACTCTGACCTGCAACAGATAAGTTTCCCGGGGCGAAATTAATCCATTTATTTCACAAGGGCTTGGTAAACAATCGGCAGTTTTTAACTGGGCAACGTTTCGCATTTGACACAAACGTTTAATCAAGCCAAGTGAGCAGTCCACCAAGCCAGGTTTTAAGGCGGAGTAAGACCTTTTCAGATTAGCACACTACATCAGTGTTGAATATCTTGACGGTTAGTGTGGTTGCCTAAATCTTACGGATGACGGGTTGGTTCTCTGTCTGACTTAAAACCTGGCCAACTTGGTGACCTGCTCACTTGGCTTTTGTGTCAAAAGCGAAACGCTGCCCAGTTGAAAACTACCCATTGTTTACCAAGCCCTTATGGAACGATGACTAGTCAATGGGCTCCAAACTTCTTCCAATTAATCCATTTGTTCTTCTCTAACCAAAATCCAGTGTCAAAATGGTGAGGAAACATTCGCTACTCTATTGCTTCCCTTACTGCGTAAATACAACCATTCACTGATTCAACTCAATATCGCAGAATATCCTTAAAATTTAGTTAGAGGATTTGGAATGAATCGGTGTCTATTGATTGAAGTTTAGAGATTTTGTTCGACAGAATGAAGGTGGGACGGAAGTGATCCATACTGACATCTGAATGGCCATTTCAGTGATGGCACTCTAAGGTTTTCCGGTGCGATTGTGTTGAGCGAACCGGTATTCAAATACTCCTCCGGTCATCGCGTATTCCCACTTGAACTATGAATGGGACCCACCAGGATCCCGTTGTCCAGATTACTAGTGACAGCATTTTCTCACCAACGTCGCAACAAGGTAATTTGGCCAAGCGTTCACGACCTCCGTTAAATCATATCAGTTTTCACCTTGTAGGTCGGGAGTCTTCAGCAGCAAACAATCGAACTGTCGGTGCATACCCCTTCAAGTTGAAAGTTGAAACAGTGTCAAGCGGATAAGAAATTAGGCCGAACAACTGAAGCTGCTTTGCCAATGCCTTACGCGGATCATTTGCCTCCCCTCATTCTTACCACCCGTTAATAGCTCTCAACCGTGAGCATTACAAGTCCTTTGTGAAACCTTAAACCTGTACTTGGATCGAGATGTTATTCTGAAAAACTTGGGCACACCACTGATTATATTCACCTCTCGTGTCAGGTGGAGACATGTGAAGGCATTAACCACGCTATCCTGAGCTCTCATCATATTGTTTCTTGATATCTTTGCCATGAAACACGCGGCATATGTCACAATGGCTAGCTTAATACAAGTCACGTGACTACAGTCTTTCCATTTCATGTCGTTCATCATTTCTACTCGATGTCACGCTCACAAGACAAAGAAATCTTACGAGCATGCGAAGCAGCTGAGCATAAGCAAATACACATTCGCGAGGTAACCAAAGTCCTACGGCCCGATAATACCAACATAAGCATAGGTCTTGATTCGTGATGTTGATAATTAGTAAAGTTGTTGCCAACCCTAGTCAGGTAAACGAAACAGATTAATACCCATGAGAAATAAAACGTCTGTGTGGTCATGCTTTGCTTTCTTCTCTATTTTCCCTTTTTCCTCTATCATAAACGAGAGATATACCTGATTTTCAGTTGTTTCCTGTTAATATCATGTTAATTCGAAAATGAGTGTACAACTCCATTTACATACAATTTAGTATTCAAATGGGAAATAAGGGTGATAGAAACTCGGGGACTAGTTCTATCCGATGAGCATCAGGAAGGGATAAAGTGGGTTGTCCGATTTTCACCAACCTTAAATAAGGAGTGTTTTGTCTATGAATTAGCTTTTGGACCACGAAGTGCAAGAATCCACTGAAACGAAACTGATGAACGCGTACGGCCCAGTTCAAAATCTTTTCCACGCGCGCAACAACCAACTGGTCAAGACAACACACAGACAAACAGCAATAGCAGCACACACAACCAACTTACGGCATGGCAGCCGTCAGGTGACTTGTGTTCGGTATGTCTTGCGCATGGGCAGGTGTGCGAAACAAAGGCCAGCTGACAGCATAGCGTGAGATCACCTGATATTCTAATCATTCACATCAAACACAATTCAACGGTTCCACAAAGCTAGCTTAGGTTCGATACAGAAAGCGAGGTGATTCGACCGATTAAAATCGAGCGTCCCCAGGGCAATCAGAATCGCTGACAGCAAGGACAGATGCGACGATCAGAAAGAAGTAACTATGAAGCACGCGTTTGCTGAGAACAACAAAGGTTCTCAAACAAGGCCCTCTAAAGTTAACCAACAAATAGCAGCAAGCCCATATATATATATATATATATATATATATATATATATATATCGTCGTGCCAGGAACGTCAACAGAAAGCAGCCAGGCACAGAGCAACGAGTCCCGGTACTAGGAGCAACCGTAATTTGAGACAGTCTGGGATCAACTGAATGCGTTGATGAGAAGAAATTACCGTCAGGTTCGACTGTCGAGAGGTCTTGCTGTGACCTCAGCCAGAAGCTGAGCAGGGCAAACTCTGTCGACTATTATCACATCCACTCGGTCAAGTGATCGCCTGGTCCTCATGGGTAACCGCAACGCCCGAATCAGCCATGATAAAAAGACGTGAGAATGGAATGATCGGGCTGTGTGGAAATACGGCTCTGAACGTTAACGGCCGGTATCTAGCCACGATGTGTGCGAACCGTCATCACTAACAGAAGACAGTGGTGGAAATGCATTCATTGGACACATCCAGTGGATAACACAGATATCTATTGAACTATTCCTTTGCGTGACAGAGGGAACACAAGGGGATCCTAATAACAGAGGTAATGAGTGGTGAAAGTTGCAGCACGCATCACGCATTGGTATGAATCGCAGTGCTGCGCACTCAGGAGAACTCGCGTCGTTGTGGCAGGTTATTATCAACTAGATTTAATATCAAGCAGCTGTAGGGTCCATCAACAACATCACGAAAGCTTCAAGGGGTTGTCGCACAAAGGCTGTCCAACACATACATTGGAAGAACAACAGACAGGGATTGAGGAACACGTCTAAACAACTGTGAATGGAACCAGAGGACTCCAAAGCGATAGGTGGCATGACTAGTTCTGTAAAGACCATGCATGGGCGACGAATTGTCTCCCCTTTGAAGATACAAGTGGATACGTTAATTCGGGCTTCGTTACCTCAGCGTCTTAAACCGGTAAAATTCACCTGAACACAATGTACAGTTGAGTCTAGACACGGTAACATTGACAATCGTAAATGGGTAACCTATAATGTTGCTCGATTTAGAGCTCCGTGATCAACCAGAATGAGAAAGACTTACTTTCGAAAACCGATGAAGTCCTCATGATTGGTGTTCGTATAAGCCAACTGGAAGTTTATTAGTGTTTGTATTTGATCTCTCGCTCTCGATTCTAACTCACGAAGGCGCATATTGACCAACCGCACAACTTCGTCCCGCAAAGCTGGAAACCGTACGATCTGCGTGTTGACCCCGGGGGAAACAAAAGAAGCAGTACATAACAAGGTGTGTTAGAGCTAAAGAACTATGTGAAAATGTGACAATGACACATCGCTACCCAATTCCAGTAGACCACATGATGACCCTGAAACGAGATGGCCGCAAGCAACACGACAAGAATAGCATGGCATCACTGCACAAGCAAGAATAAATTCCATTGTGGATGAAACATATGAAGGTGAAGTGGGTTTTTAGGGCGATCTATTAGCAACTAAGTGAGTAATGGCAGGCTATCATCGAAGGAATTCACCAAGTACTTTATTCAATGTCAAATGTCAAAATAGCTAATCAAATCAGAGTAAAATCGTTTAACCTTGGGTTTCACCAGGAATAGGGAATATTGTTGTCTAGTGTGAATGCGGTGGATAATGAGAACAATACCCGTGAACATGGGAGGTCTGTAGTACTCGCCCTTGTCTAACCCTTCCGAGCGTACAGCATTCTTAGACTCCAGTGACCTTTTCCCAGACAGCGTAGTTAACACAGTAGGCACAGCATGTTATGTTGCTATCCAATGAACCGTTCAATTCCAAGAGTAATTTAAACCCTCTGCGGTAGATAGGTACGTTTGCACACTGTTTTGCCCTCGAATTTATCACTCAACTTCTTCACTGAGATCCGCCGGTCGTAATCGTAATGCTGTGACAACCAGAACGATTACACGAATGGTCAGAAAAATGGACTGAAACGAAGGAGTGGCTCTACATTGGGGAAGGGGCACACACTATATCTTGGTTGAGAGGAGGGCTGTAATGGACAGACAAAGAAAGTGGTTCTCTTCCGGAGGGTTCCCAGTCGGAGGAATGCTGTGTGCGGCAACATTTACGTTCCTAGATTAGTATTCCATTGGACACTGAAAACACCGAGGTATGTTAGTCTCTTTTCATCAGTTAGATTAGCTTGGATAGAGGTTGAATGAAAGCGATCGCCGCGAATGCTTGTTTCTACGTAGCTAATTGTATTATAGATTAACGGAACTTGATACAGACAGCCTCCGCCAAGACATCTAAGTTATCGTACGACCATGAAGCTGTAAACGGTGATACAAAAGGGCGCATAAACACGCATCGTGATGCCACGCGTTTAAAAGCAAAGAAAGAAAATACCGAAGTGGTCCAGTGCTTAAGTTAGTCATGGAAGAGGTTATGCAGCGGAACAGACAGAGGTGGGTTGATGTATGTTGAGAGCAACTGCAAAATACCACAGCAACAGAAATAGAAAAATTTATCACCCTGAATTACTCTTTAGGAAAAAGAGAGGAGGTAGCCATTCCTACTTAAATGATTTAGGCTTTTCCATGCGTAAAGGGATCGGTTCAATGTGTCCAAGATTAGCTGAGTGATGCGGAGTAGAAAGGGCGATTTTTACTAGGAAAGTTGACCAGGGATGAAAGTCAGTAAGCGCACGGTTCATGCACAGGATAAATCGTCACAGTCAGTGACAGCAAGAAACAGAGCAAAAGTTACTATTGGGGCTGCACTATCCTACATCACAGAAAGCAGGAAATACGCTCATCCTGAAACGGTGTCGAAGAAGGTCCACATCCGCGTCCGCAAACGGGAAACAACTTACACCTTGTGTTTTGCCCTTAAATGCAGGCAGTGACAAGAGTGTCAATAAAGCGGAACGAAAAGATGCACTTTGGACTAGTGAATTTCTTCTGGTGCTAACGGAATCAACCCATATTATGCAGTTGTTGACAGAAGTTGAACATACGATTAGTGAGCTGCGGATTGCAGTAACAAGACAATGACAAAGCATTTTCGGCGACACATAGGACGAGAATTCAGTAGGAACCAGATAAATATAGGGTAACTTGGTGGAAGATGGTATGGTACATCGTGATTCAGCAACGCGAAGTTATGTGCACATACCTCGATTGACAGGCATCCGGAAGCTGTGTAGTGATCTACCTGATAAACAGAGCACATTTCTACTGACATTTTGAAAGTGTGCCATAGAAAAAACATACACTAATTGTCTGATAGTTACGGCAGTTCCATACGTACGGGGTGCAACAAGGGATGCTAAAAAGGTGAATTACTTGTTCTATGTACTCAGAAATACTGAGTACGTCCGATGAAAAGTTGCTGGCCTAACGATTCGGTACGAAAGCTAACCTAAGGAACGAGTGTGATGATGAAGTTCCACGCGTGGTCGATACCAGTGCTGGTTGTCTTGTCACTGTCGTACCAACCTCATTCTTTGCAAGCAAGTTGATGACTGGACAGTGTCCTTCGAGGGGAGGCGTTACACGCCGCAAGGCTGCAAAGGTGTAAAACATGACTAGCAGTGTGATTGGTTTTGGGTGGAATTCCACCCCACGTATAGATATTTGTGACAAACAGTCCCAAACTTAACTTGCCACACTACACCAGGTAGTGTGAAATGAATACAGTTACAGGAATGCGATGTCAATCCAGAACTCTTTTTAAGGCAGAGGTGTCTATCGACCGCACATTATTCATCGGGGAAGATAATGTCTTGTTAATTTGTGATGATCGCTAATTTATCACAGCTAATTAATAAAATTAAAAGAAATCGTTTAGATGTAACATCCTTTCGGTGCCTAGCTGTCGTGCCACCCGAGGAGAGCATGAAGGCTGGGATACTGCCAGGTTGCATAAGCCTAGACAGGAGAAGTCGAGATGCAGAGGTCGGGTTCGAACCACGGACCTTTCCGGTCAGTAAATTCGCGCTCTAACCACTGAACCATCTCCAACGTGGATACGAAAATCTTCAAAGAATGCGTCGGGATGTGGCAATTAAGCTCAACGCTCATTAGGACATCTTTAAATTCGGTTTCGAGGTTTCCATAAAAAGATTTAATGAATGACATTGGTGCAAATAAAAATAAGAAGGCATAGACAAGCACCTCTTATCCTCTTATCAGCTAAGACGGGAAACACTAAGGGCAGTCGTGTATACAGTCAAGCGGTATTGAATAGAGGGGGACTATCGACCGGTCTCATAATCCCCTTCCACCATTCGCTGCATGGGAAACGAAATAAGACGCAACAACGTCAACAGCATTGCATAATATAGCATAACATATCACTGTTGACTGGGCGCCACAATATCAGACTAACGGAGGTCGTGAACGTTTAGAAACACCGCACACAACTGGTGTCAATTTGCACAAAGCCTATCGCGATTACCATAGCAACTGAAAAGACGTGTCTGGTCCACGCCACTCAGCACCCGCATTAAAAAGCGTGTGGTTGTCAACCACTACTGTTAAGCTGATTAATTCGACTCGTAGGCGAGTGGTTTGCAAGCAGTGACTGGTAGACGAAGTAAAGGTCAGTGTAGACAGGCACGCACAAGTGGCATTTCGGTCGGAAGATGACGTTACTACCCGAATTACTCGGTAGTCATGTTGATTACATGGTTCACTGCTGTTTCAGTTTACGGCACCATGCTACACGGTAATCCTGCGAGGCTATTGCGCAACGTAGCGTGATGTTAATTCAGCAGCCAAAAACATTCTCGGAATACTGTTACAACATCCAACAAGCTTGCCAACCCCCAAGAAGAAAAGGTAGGAAGAAGGCAGAGAAGCAGAAGAAATGAGTATGTTTAGCTTTAGTCAACATCCCAGTTACAAAGCAACTGGACCTTACCGCGGTGTGACGCCTTGTGCACCCGATGAGCTACACTGGAGGGTTTGCGTGTGACACTCACAAAGCCACCCGCATTGGGCGAATTTGTATAGGTCTGAGAAACAAAGGCTTCCGGTCCTGCCGGTTAAGGGTTGGAGCATGTGAAGACTTGCTCCTTAAAAACTTAGGCTGCTCTGACGGTCTTACGCCAATCACCGCCATCTTGCGCTTAGGCCTTTAAACTAAAGATCCTCCCATCTAAGCCCGAGTGCTCTGGCAGTATCTCAGCCAACGTTTAAAAATCTCACACCACATGGACAGTCACGGGGTAATATCAGCAGTGTCGCCTTACTTGCTACATACAACAGGGCGGGTAAGCGATAACGGGCTGATGGTTCCTCTTTTATACATTCGTTTTCCTCCTCTTTCCCTGGCTAGACATCTCTGTAGATGACCTGACTCATCTGTTCGCTACCCACTGCCGTTAGCTGTAATATCTACGGTAAACTCGGCCGCCAGTTCAGAATCATTCTTTGATCAGTTCACCTAGCAGTCTTTAACGTTGGTACTATGAAACAAGGCACACAACAGATTGCTTCTGCGTGTATGCCTATAAAACGAAGATTTAAGACCAATGGACGGCTGTTTCATCTCGTTTCCGGTTGCACACCTTCGGGAATCCAGCCGTTGCGTCTGGTTCTGCCGGTATTGGGGTTATTCTAAGCCACCGATCTGAAGAGTCTCTGGTTGAAGGGTTGTCCGCTGATAGTCACTCCTGTACGGTTCGTTTGATAACATCTGTGAGAGTATTTTGTATACGCGCCGGTAATCGCTGTATATTTATCTCATCTGCCTACGCCCCAACAGACTGTAGCCCTCATACTCTGAGAAACAATTTTTAAGACTCTTTGAGCGTCTTATTGCGTCCAACTACGAGCTCAGATAGTATTGTACTTGCCGAAAATATGAATGCGCAAATAGGTATACTTAAGGATTTTAGGGCCCATTCCGGTGGTCATTTTGTACTGGAATCGAGGCGAACGGACAGCGCATCGTGTGCTTCAGTTATGTGCTGATCACATACTGTTCGAAAATTTCGGAAAAAATCGAAGATACCTGGACACATTGTGCCCTTACGCGTAAGCCAACAGAGAGAGACCGCACCGCCATTAGCTATAAGTGGCGTGGGTCAATTACTGATTGTCGCTCGTTCTGGAACACCGTTGTGAAACACAGGAAGGGCTCCAAAACCCCGGTGTTCAGATCTACCTGAATAAGAACCTCGTCGACCTGGAATATGCACACGACATTGTTCGTATTTTTGAAAAAGAGCAGGAAACACATTAACTGAAAAGCTGACCAAGGTTGTTGAGCCGTTCGGCATGTGCTTCGCGCCCACAAAGCACAAAGTAATGTTGCGGGACGTACAGTTTTTGAACATACCTCTAAGAATTCAAGGAGTGACAGAGGAAGTTGTGGAGCGCTGTACGTATCTCAGAAGTTGCATTAATTCCGACGATAGGACGAAGTTAATGTACGAATCTCAATTGGTCAGAATCGTTTCCGCCAATTTACGCCACTTGAGGCATCAAAGGGGCATACCAGTCTGTCTCAAGGGACAAGTGTATCAGACTACAGTGTGGGCTGTATTGTTGTACGGCTGCGATACTTGGACAGTTGGAATGGACGATGAGACATTTTAGGTATTTGATCGTACCCCATTTCGTTTGAACTAGAACAGTATGTTTCAATAATTGGTCTTCAAGGCCACGTTACAGACAGTCGTGGTCCGAAGTCCTTACACACCTCGTTTTTTCGGAAGACATCGGATATAACGCGAAGAATGGTTACGAACAAATCTTTTTGAAGTGTTTTGGACGTAAACAAAAACACGATGAAGGTTGGTTGCCATCATACGGGTCGCAAAACATCGACAGAAGGCAAGTGTCATCAGTGGGCTTCAGCGACATTCGCTCGCTGCCAGAAGGATGAACAGCTTGGCTGAGCTGCGTGGTCGAAGATAACATCAGCAAACAAGCGTTGTAATTTTACGACAAAGGCGGCTGCATACTGATACTCACAAATACGGCAGCAAGGCATCAGTGCTGGACATTGAGGTTATGCATTCGATGATGATGATATTCACAATGGACTTATCCAGCTGGATGGGTGCAGTTTGTTTTGGCTTATCCTGGAGGTTCTGGAAGTCATCAGGCGGTGTGGATACATGCATGTCCTATGTAGCGTTTTCTTAAAAAATACCAAGTTTCTAGTTTTGGAAATGTGAACCTTACTTCTTAAGTAGTCAAGTCTTTTCTCCCCGCGAATTTATATAGTTCCGGAGAACCATTTCATTTGATTAATTTGCACTTGAGTAGCCATCCTCCACTGCGTTGATCATTTATTTAGACCGGTCCATTGTGTCATCTCCGGTGATCTTAAGCCGTCCAACTGTTTCTTTTTTCATGGTCCTTGGGTTCTTTAATATCGTACACTTCCCAACAAGATTTGATGTCCTCGACTATGTATTAATCAATAATGCAAACAGCTTTGAAAAGTGCAGCCATGTTCTCTTTGGTTCATCCGATCATTTGATTGTGAACATCTCTCCAAAGTTGCACTCGAAGACAAACCACGGTTATTCTATACGAAAGCTTCACGGATTCTTAAGCGAAGAAACTGTTGATATGAAGATACCAGCCAACTGGGGATGAGCTTTCGGCCATCGATTTTTCACTTCTTCGCTTGGTCGTAACAACAAGATGATTCGATCACCTCCCCATGGATCACACTAATGCTTTTAGAAGCATCTACAGATTGGTGTCGTTGCGGCTTCTCTCTAGAGCTGCTGGTGAGGTACGTCTGGTCCGGTTTCTGAAAGACTCCTTGACAAACTGAACTTGACGGACAAACCTGTGGTCGAACCTCAATATTACAACTGATACAAACGGGTGGTCTCCAAGAGATGATTCTTCTTCTTTGTCTTTTTCCTATGTTATCTCGGATCCTTTCAATCAGTTACGACATGCTATCGAGGTAGTGCCTGCCTGGATATGCGCCACCCCGAAAAGCTAACCTGAATATACCGACCGTACTTGATGTACTCATGGGAAGATCACAGGAGCGCTCACTGTTAATGTCCTGAAGTGTCAGAACCTGAGAATTTCACACACCTCAGGGGGGTCATGGAACACACTACTAATGAAGTTGCTGAAAACTCTTGGACAGCCGAGTTTCCGTTAATCCTGTGTAATACTTGAACACTGAATTGTACACAATTGGCAAAATATACTCAATTGTAAGGTAATTTGTTGAAAAATATCATAAATGAGGGCTTCAGCTGAGTCACCCGTCAACACCAACCTACTTTGCAAATGAGTGCATTCTACCAAGTGCGTACAACTTGGCGTTCGAGTAGAACATAATGTTGACGAAAACTCGGGGACTGGGTCCACCTGATGAGTTCCAAGAAAGGTGAAACCGGTTGTGGATTGTCGATAAGCTTCGAGTAACCGTACGGGTAGTGTTCTTTCAAGGAAATAAGCCGACTGTCTACCAAATCTCTCCGGAAAGTTTCTTGACTTGACTTGAAAATTTCTGCACCTGGGAAGGGGATAACTGTCAGCCCACAAATCCTCGCAAGAGTTGCATAGACGCAGCGCCGGATCAGTTAGATTCTACACTGAGGAGGTTATTTGAAAACCCAGGGGTAAACATGATGGGGATATTGAATGCTACCCACATAAAATGTAGCAGACAGCGGGTCGCCCATACAAATATTGCAGTGAAAGAATTCCCTTATGCTAAATGCGGTTTTGTTGCATAACCAAGGCGGTTGCGTCAGGCTTAGCGGACTAGGTACAAAGTCGTATCTGTACGATTTTCCCCGTTAAAAGACTCAAACAAGTAGAAAAAGAGGAGAACGTTAGTAGCAAAACGTTGGCAACGAAACGTTTGCAACAAAATTGCCAAGCTCATCGAACAATTTGACCAGTAATATAAAAAAAATGAACTACTGTTACTAAGTTTGGAAAATGGGCCACCGAACACAACAATATCAGTCTTTAGACCCTTCCACTCCTTCAAGGCGTAGAGCGAATGCAAATATTCAAACAAGAAGCGATAAATCAGAAAACTACGACAAAACCTGCGCTGGGTTCTTAAACTGTGGCTATGTCACGTATGACCCACCGCGTATGAAAGACGAATAGGGCGACAATGAATATGTGTACACGATTGTGATGCAAATGTGTCTATTCTACATATAGTTTGGAATCAAGCCAGTGCTGACTGAGAGAACATCGGATGTGCGTCCACGCGCGCTTGTGTGCAGAACAAGGAGACTAGAGCTGACAAAATAAGCAACACTTGAATACTAGGTGTGCATTGTGCATTCTACGCACAAAGAAATTAAAATGAGTCTCTTCTCAGGATCAATAGTACCAACATGAGTATTGCTCCTCCTCTTGGTGTAACTGGATTTACACGAGAAAGAGTGTGCGCTTGTGTTTTGCCGAAAAAAATAATAGTAAACACGTGCATACCACCGGATAAAAAGGATCATGAACGGAACACACTGAGGCACGATAATGAAGATGATGAATACAAACAAACGCAACTGACCCTTTCGCCACATTGCTGAAGAATATCCAACAACTTTGTTACAACCAAATCGACACACCGCATGGATGGGGGACCAAGCATTGTGATCAAATTCCGTACCGTTGCATCAAATGCCTTGTCGGGAGTGAAGAGGCCAGCTCTGGAGGGAAATATGCAAAAAACCAATGGATAGGAGGAACAACCAGCGCCATGGGATTGGTACACAACTGACAGGAAATCACCACCGTCAGCATTGATGAAAGTAACACCCGCGTTAAAACGTGAGTACTTAACTGTCATAGAATCACATTAAATTTTTTGAAGAAAAATGGTAGCGGAAAGAAGTCTAGTACAAGCCTGACACAAACGCACGAAGTGCTAATGACTTTAACACGCCGACAACCTGGATAAGACCTGGTTTATTAACTTCGTTGACTCCATTTTGAAAACGCGTGGCAACCATGGTGGTAACCTGGATCATTCGGTCACACGTCACCCCGGGACCCCGTAATCAGAATGGAAAACGATGACTCTACTTGTTAGAAAATAATTGGACATGACCAAACCACCGGATCTTGTTAAGCTCGAGATAGCTCGGTAGTTGAAGCGTGAACTTACTCACCGGAAGCTTGGTGGTTCTAACCCAACCCAAGCATCTCAGCGGTTGCTGTCTAGGCTTGGGCAACCTGGTAGTAACGCAGCTCTAGAGGCTCCTTCAGATGGTATGACATTTGGGCACCGGAAGGGTATTATGGGTGGACGATTACTATGATTTAATGCCGAATCTTGTGACGCTCGAACCAGTCCTGAAGTGAAGCGCCCACATAAACGAGCATCTGCCTCATGGTCACACATCGACGGGAAAACAGCAAACGACGCGTCAGACCATTGTGAATACCAGGCTGAAATGTTTGCACGCTTCTAAACCTGGAATTCAACCACGGGTATTTCAGTTGAGGAGCTTCCACCTTGCCAAAGAACTATTGAGAAATGGGCCATTCGACGGCCGATCACCATTATAATTAAAGGAGGGCGAGATGGCTCAGTGGTTAGAGCGTGAATTTACTGACCGGAAAGTTCCGTGGTTCGAACCCGACCTCTGCATCTCGACTTCTCCTGTCTAGGCTTGGACAACCTGGTAGTATCCCAGCCGTCGTGCTCTCCTCGGGTGGCATGGCAGCTAGGCATCGAACGGGTGGTGAACTATACCACTATAATTAAAAAAAATACAGTCGCCTAACTGGTGGGACGTGGAAAACCAGAGAATTAAACCTTGCACCTATGGTGTGCAGGGGTACTCGAGGGAGGATCGTTGTTGCTTGGTACAACAAGTCGACTTCCAAGACAGTTCTATCAAGATACTCATCAAGTGTCGGAGAAATTCTTGACTAGTGACGTCAACATCAGCATGCAGCCTTTTTGTGTGAAAATTAATTTATAGTCCTTGAACAATCAAGTCTGATCCGAAAGATACCTGGAGGCAGCGGGTGGTTAGAGGGTCCTCAATAATCCGTAGACCACACCCTGACGTTATACTTTGAGGTTGAAACCTGTCGGATCATCATCTTAAAGTAACCGATTGAGTCAACTTTAGTTACTAACAGCTTTGTGATGGTCCCGCTTGCACGCTCAGCAGTTCATATGTGAGCTGCTGACTGATCAGTCCGTCATTCGAACCAACTTCCAGCTCTTCGACTGCTCCTGCCCGGGCCTTGGTAACTCGACCATACGCCACATCTGGTGGTTTATTCGGGTTGAATGGTAGCTATGGATAGAAAAACTGCCATTGCTGAACGACTTGAATTGTGGAGCGCCTTACTCTATTCCTAGAAGTAACCACCGTAGTCTGCAAGCGCCCATTAGGGGCTACCAGCGAGAGGCAGGGATCGGAGGATAGATGAGTTGGGCAGAACCCCTCCGCATCTTTGTGGCAGAACTCACGGGTGTCACTGGAAGACATTTTGATGGACCATAACAAGTCATAACAACGTGAAACTGCAGCATCTCAGCGCCACACAACGAGGGTGAAAAAGCCACGGCCCAGTTGGTAGGATACTATCAATCCACACCTAGCATTTGACGCGTGCACACTTAGAGTAGCACTAAACGAATTTCTCCGTGAACCTGCAAAGTTAGCCTGAGATTTGCATGTACAACCATATGAAACACCGCATTGTCCAAAAGAAAAACACAAGCCCACACGAAGCAAAAAAAAATAAAAGGGAAAAAATTGAGCATTTTAACAACAGTCGATAGCAAGGTACACACGAGAAACGTGGTGGATATGCCTTTGGCGGTGAGTTCCCATCGCTTTCAAATTACTATACAATCCCTCTTCTCGAAAACAAAGCAGCTACAAAAACGCGATTTAAATCAGCATCGTCAGCGAGTAGCGGTTATAGAGCCTCTCCTCTACACAAAGACCTCTATAACAGTCTTTCTATTATAGGGCCGTGCAACCGTGCGTGCAACTTGCAACAGACAAGTTATTCAGCTGTTGTTCGGCAAAAGGACCTCAATAAGGTCTTTCAAAGTGGCTGGAAAGCGTCCTGTTTAAGCAAAAATTCGACTGCATTGTCACACCATCTGCAAGGAGTCTGATAGTGTTTTTATATTAGGCATCTTGAGTGAATGAGCTCCACCCAAAGAATAAACTGAATGCATAATTACCCCTTCTCCCACTGGGGTTTCTGAGAGCGCAGCTTATTCGAATTGCCTTGAACAAAAACTGGGTTGCACTGAAGACCCCAATTCCTCGGAACTCCCAGAAACGCTTCTATTTCATCGTCACGTGTTTTATTCTTTTCAAAAGTGGGAACAACATCAAAGCAATATTAAGCGTCAGGATGCACCTACCTTACAGCATGAATGTTTTGAATGGCGATACTGATTTCCCTTCTCAGGGTCTTCTCGTCGAATTGAATCTAAAACAAATATGTGCAGACAGATGGTAGACACGGACTGTAGCTGTGTTGCGTCAACTGTAATTAGCAATGCTACACAATGACAACATTTCATACGGATGGGAGAGATGATTGCACGACAGAATACAAAAACGAGCCTAGTGGTGACGAAAACCTCTTTGGGGCAAATGATCGGACCACTTGGGAAGAGCGAAATTCTCTTGTGAGGTTAACAGCTAGTGGGAACAGAGTAAACCTTTCAAGTCAATGAGATAAAAAAAGTTCACGGTTGGTCAAATTAACATGCAATGTACTGGTCGTTCAAACTGGTGAGGACCAACTATTACAAAATGGCAACCACTCACTTGAGCTTTAGAACGCTCAACGTCCACTTAACAAAGATCTAGTGATGGCGATTTTCTGGAACCGACCGTCTCAAGATCAGACAAGCATAGGGACTTGGACGTATAAAAGCAAGGGTACTCTATGGATCTACATGATGTGGTAATTATTTCCAAAAGGGAGTAAGAAAGGAAAGAGTCGATAGGATAAACTGGCGCGAAAGGAAGCCAACCCATTCATAATTATCAACCCAGAAGCTATCTTTCAAAAGCTACAACCTTGACACACAGGTCAATGCCATGATCTTGCGGGTTACGTCGTTCCAACCATAATACAAACGCTAAACAAGAGCATCCAGATGCGGATAAGCGATCCCCTCCCGGTGCTGCGAATAATGCTACTACGGAGAGGTATGGGGGTAAGGTCGCACTGTTCTGTGCGATAAATCTGAAGGTATTAAGGCGTTTCCCCAGGTGGCAAGCATCTGAACATCCGGTCAGCAATGTTGAGGTATGTCAGATGGTTTTTGAAGGAACTCTTATGCAGTGGATGAGCTACTCCCGCTCCGATGCCACTTTAAAAACTTCTGTTGTGCATAGTAGCTCTAGGAGTCGGGCATCAATATCTAAATCTCTGCACCCTCATGCCAAGCCAGCTCAATACACCCAAGTGAGCCAGACTGTTGGGTCAATGACATCTGAAAGGGTATCCCAGGTGAACCTTACCGACCGGTGCCTTGCACTTTAGAGGGTGGACACAGGATGTCTGAACATAACCCTTTATTCTCTCACTGCCTTGCGGGCCAATCTTTTAGGTCAAAGGGTTAAGCTACATGACATTCTACAGGCGTCGCTGGATCATTTGACGATCAGCTATCAGACATGTATCTTGTTCAGCATATCAAAGTGAACCAAAATAAAACTTTAATGAATTCACGAGATCTTTTCTACATAAGAACTTCCAACAACCGAACTCTGCATTGAATGAGACAACAGATAATACCCACTTGAAACTTATACTATCTTAAATTCGACATGTGCTGTCTTCGAAACAGGCATACAAAAACTTAGGCTCGGTTATGCAACCTGAAACACTCGGAATGAGCCCAGCTCTTTCACCTCCTACTCATCGGGTTTATGATGTACATACTTCCTCTTGATCAAACACTCCTCTTGCTTGAACCCATTATTTTCTGCGTCTACCTCATGTATTTGATATTCACCCACAATCCCTCATGAACTTTTGACCCCTGACATATCGAACCAATTCTGATGACGCGCTTTTTGACTACTTGCATTACCACGTGGTATGCCCGCAGATTTGTCAGCAATTCACATCGGTTTGTCGTTCTTGCCGGGCTTTCTTTGGACTTGCACCAATTTGTGCAACTATTAGACGAAAATCCCCATAATTCGAGGTTTGTGTACCTTTCATATACGCACTTTGTACGTGTAGTACCGCATTTTGTTGATAAACCTCAAGACTTCGCGATTCTTGGCTTGTGATTTCGCGCGTCACTCACTTGGGCTTCCCAGAATACGTTAAGTAATCTACAGTGGAGGTCCTGAAGAGATGGCATGGCGTGGGTGTTGCAGTTAGCCTCAGAGTTGAACGCGCCTTGCCAGATTGGATTCCAGTGGAATTAGTCGTTGAGTCAGGCGCTTATTCAATTCAGTGAAGCTCAGTGGGACTCGTCATGAAATTTGGCACGTTCGTAGTAAGAACTTGTGACCTCTTGGACTGCAGTTTTGGTGTTGAGACTATCTACCAAGGTCTGTCCGGATTAAATCACCTGGCAAAAAGCACTGACATTGTGATCTTTGTGTCAGAAAGTTCAGATTCCTGAAGATTATCTCAGAATACCCGAAACCTACTGAGACCCTCAAACTCCACTAAACGCCGATCAGACAACCTTGGATCAACGTCAAACAGCGCCCTTAAAAATTTAGCGCGAGGCCGTTGTACCTTCGCACTCGCTTGTTGCAATAAAACTGTTGTGTTCCTTGTCGGCGAGTCTTTTTCCGGCACAAGGCACTGGAGCGGGGACAGCAGTCAGATATAACACTTTTCGGTCAACAGCCCTTTGCAATTAATTCCTCGAGGTAGATTAGGGATCAATAGTCGATGCCCAGACAACGCGGGGGGATGGGTGGGCGAATCCTCCAGTTGTGCGTTAACCACTAACTGATTCCGGTTAAATGGATTCTAAGCCACAGTCGCCTATTGACAGCCGAAATTATTCTTTCAAAACGTAAAAATATACCAGGTGCGGACGGATTATAACCGGTCATCCTCATATAAAGCGGAGAAGCTCGGACAGCCTGTCTAATGAAACTACTGGTGCCACATGGAGAGGAAAAGGCATATGTGGAATGCGGCAACCTCAACATTGTCTCAACCTTCAAATGGAGTAAACTAGCACCGTGAAAACCACTATCTGCTATTGAGGGAAAGCTTAGTACAACAGGTTGTATAGATGAATGTTGTATCGTTCACTGAGTTGAGCAGTTGGGTTGCAGACGTTTCGATACCAACAACGATAACATCTTCAGTGCGTAGTAGGTTGTGGCTCTGCGTAGTTGTTCAGCACTGACTCGTTATATGGGTTCATTGTGTTTTGCCCTGCACTCGCTGTCGTTGTTCCTCAGGGATGGGTTGAACATCAGGCCAAGTATTGCTCTGAAGAAGGATGTACAGATAACTCTGTTCCCCGACGGATTCTGGAATAGCAACACTGTTTCCACAGACCAACTAAAGGCATATTCCGTGACTTAAAACTGCGTTGGATTCTGTTCATCATCAGGCAGTATGGCAGTGTTAGTGGAGCAAAAGTGCCTCCCACGGATTCTCAATCTTTTTTTAAGACGTTGCATGTCAACTCCCGGGGACAAGATAGGGCCTATGACAGGCTCTCCCCTTAGTCCATTGCATTCAGTGGTGATAGCAGAATCCGTTCTCCGTCCAACTTCCCTTCAAATGGTAATCAACGTGGATAAGGAAGACTTCTTCCCAGTCTCTGATGCTTAAGGGGTCGAAATGCCTCCAGGGCGTCCGCTCACAGACATCTAGTATGCGGACTATATAGTCTTTCAACTGCAAACAATAGTAAACAAACCAAAAAAATTTGGTGTGCATTCCACACTTGCAGAAAGATGCTGCAAGAATGGGTGGGATCAAACCCGAAACTCTTGCCTGCAAGATGAGCCGATTATTGTGGTAGGCATCTGTTTTATTTATTGGTGACACTCACATGGCTCTCGTTTGAAAAATCGTCCACCTGTCCTGGCACAATCTTACTGGTGAGTGCACACCAAACGGAGGAGGAACTGGACTCGCTCTTATCACAGCTCACGCCATGCCGGGGAACATCCGATGCGAGTGTTACTACTACACCAGCGCGCGCTGGACGCGTCTGAATTTTTACGTCTGAACAGATGAACATGTTTCCGCTTTAGTGATGGGAGCGGAAAGCCCGAAGCCTTGAAGGACGACCCAGTAACCCCTCAGCTTTGTCGATCGATTGGCCCGCCTGTGTCCATCCCGGTAGTCTACCTAGGAACGACACCGCCATCCGGAATGGGAAGATCAGTGGCTTTTGCCAACGACAGTATCTGTGGCATGAACGTGACATTAGCTTGCCTCTAAAGTGTTAAGATTATACTGTTGCAGTACGTTCCATATTGTTATGTGAGCCAAAGACCTGGTCATTTATAACTGAGGACTACAGTAAACATTCCGTGTTTGACCTCCGACGTTTTCGGACCGTTGCCCGATTCTGGTGGGAACATCGGATCAGTTATACGGAAGTGTGCCCTGTGGTCTTCGGAGGAAATAATTCGGGCAAAATATATGGGCAACACTGGAAAGACTGTGCTGGCTTGGTCATGTGCTTCACAAGCTAGTCGGTCGACTTCCTAGAACAACCCTCTTCGCACAATCGTGCTGCCATAAATTGGCAGCAAGGGACGGAAGCAAACTCAGCTGCGTTGGAAGTCATCGTCTCGTTGGATAGAGATCCGAAACGGGACAAATGGATGGTTTGAGATACTGGCAAACATGAACTGTCGCGTGAATCCGGGCTATTTTTTTCAACGCACAGTTTATCCGCTAGAAGTCTACACCGATAAAAAGACCTGCTGCTATTCCTGGATTCACCCGTCATCAATGTGTAGCTACTCGCTCTTGTTTCCTTAGTCATCAGTGAACGAAACTGTGGTAGACAGAACCACCGCAAAGTGCGTAAGCGCCTGATAGTGTTGAGATGGTTAGCTAGAGAAAGGAAATCAGCTTGGTTTGTGATAAGCCTACGAGCAGAACCGAACTGTGTGGATACAGTGGCCATTCACCACGGCGCAACGAAATCGTCTTGCAAAGCGACATAAGTGCCAGTGACCCAAAGTCAAAACCATCTGCAACTTTTAAGGGTCATATAGGGGTGGGGAGAAGCCCCAAACTTTGACGTTTCGCTAGGTCGGATTAAATGGTAAGTTCAGTATGGAATTACACTGTAAATCTACGCGGTTAGTAACTCCAAATCAAAAGTTAACGGAACCCAAAAAGTGCTTGACATCCGTTTCAACTTTGCTGGGAATCATCAGCAGTGTGCACAACACGATTGCTGAAAATGACCTGTGCCTTAGCGATAATAAACAACAGGATAATAAACAACAACACGATGATAGCTCACCTTGAGCATATCGTAAGGAAAGCGCTCGTGGAATATCCGTCCAATCTCAGCACCACCTGAAAGTGATTGTGTATCCACATTGCCCAAATTGCCATCGATGATATTGGTAAATTCAGTCTCGAAAGATCGGACCATCCTAAAGTAGGTGAAAAACCAGATAAATCTAGACTGAACCGTTCGAGTTACACAGAGTGTGCGATATAGAATTTCCGAAAAAAAAGTCGGGTAACCATGCCAGGCTGTCACAAACAAGGAATTTAGGCGAAAATAGCTAATGCACGTCCAGAGAACGCGGGTCAAATAACATTTTGCTATGGTAACTTCATCTGACGTACAATGTAATTCATGAATAACGCGCGTAGTGAAATCTTTTTGGCAAACGCGACTAAAAATAGATAAGCACTGAATAAACCAATCCGTAATCACCTTCACCATCAACATTTTAACGTTGAGTCCTGTCTATGGACTCATCGTGGTACTGGGTGACTACTGACAAGGAGAACCAAAAAAGCGGAATGAAAGAGAAAGGTGCAAAACGCGATGACTAACAGATTCAACCAGAGATGGTTGAGGGTGATGACTGTAATATCTTCAAAAGTAATTGGCACCCAATGATGAGTTATGCTTCCTATATGAACAAACCAGCAAGTCATTTGGGTCAGATGGAAAATGGCGCGCGCATCTCAGCTATCGTCTGTGGATAAGGAAACCATTTGTGTCTAAAAGAGTGTCGGAATAGCGATTGTATATGTTGCAACGAGATTTGTTTGATCGGAAATTATAATGAACAGTTTAAAGGCTAATCTCTCGAGATAGGGCAGTGTAAAGTGGAAGTTGCCGACTGTCGTACGCAACCGGCTAACGAACATCTTGAATAAAGTAAAGCCCCTGAATTTGGATTCGATGGTCAGGTGTGTCGGATAGATGCTCCGCGCATGCAAGAGACTTCTTGACTAGTTAGAATGCACATGAAGCAAATACATTAACTTATGGAAGCGAAACTGGAAGGATTTGGTGCTTATTGACGTTAAAAAGTAGGATCATGAGGGTTCGGACGGCTGGGTCTGTTGTTGCTAAGGCAGTCAGGAAGAGCAAATTCACAGTGGTCGAAGACAAAATGAACTACTTTTTTATGGTTTTGGATTCCACTTCTCTGATGGATAAGTGTAGTCTCATTAAACCCGATGGAAGAATGCGACTTCTCAATGTCCATCTATTTTTCAATTTTTGATGTGAAGGGCAATTCATAAAGATGATATGAGAACGTGAAAAGCCTTTCATCCATGCTGTCCAACCTACGACACCACTGCTGCTCTCCCGCCATATATACTTGAAAGATCGTCGCGGGCGTGGTTAAGGATATGAAACCAGTCGAAAACATATCACATTGGAAAATGCGATTGGTATGTAGAAAGCTTTCTGATGGTGACGGAAGATGAAGAACGTTGCGCAGTTTAAGCGTTTGATTTTGCACCGAACTTTGAGGTGGTTTCAACAGTGCTGCGTAGTCGAATGCTCCAAAAATAAACGGGAGCAAGGGAAATCGGGAAAAACAGTTGGTCCTAAGTGTTTCTCACATTATATCAAATAGGGCTATAGAAACTGGCAATCCATGCGCCTTAGAGAAGATCCATCAATTTGCGAATACAAAATCGCTAATGACTACGACAGTTTGCTATGTTTGAAGATGTCTCTCACTGCTGAAGGAGGCTGTTGTTTTGTACCTAATCAGGTAGAGAAAGTCTAAGTGAGGTGAACAGGACTTTCATAGCTCGATAAAATGTCGTCAGCTGGCCACCACGGCGGGGGCCGTGATGACAGAAAACCCGAGAGCTCATATTTATATTCTTAGTGAGGTCAAGTTTTCGATTTGTGCAAAAGAACTGAACCCAAAGGACTCGCCTCCGGGCGACAACCCGACAACTTTCCGACACCAGTCGACGAAATTCAACGTGCGCAGAGCACGGTGTGCTCGTTCCGTAGTTAACTTTATCTGTAGTATGAGGACAGGATGATATATTTTCCACACAAGGACTTCATCGACAGTGTCGATCAGATAACCTACCATGTCAAGAGTCGAAGAGTAGCCCCGATCCAGCTTCGTAGCATGAGTTTGCACTGTAAAGGGATAAAGCGTACCCCAGACTCAATTGTTTGCATTTGGGAGGGTGAAAAACCGAGCTTATCCGCTTATCCAACCTCGGAGGTTATACTCTAACCGACCTGGAGTCCTTTGTCATATCGCCAATTATGAACTTGAAGAGAAAGGAGATCGGGCATCCATAGCGAACTCCCCTCTACACAGTATTGTTACGTGATATAACACAACCAGTCTAACGCGACAACCTTTCTGTGGGGATATTGGCCAGCCGTGACAATGCGGTTATTATCCTCATGGACTGCATTCCGATCAAATTTAACTGCATTATTTCTCTGAAATCAAGTAACGAACGCAAATGTTCTATTAAGGTACGTTTTCTTTCACGGACAAGCGCACCCACTACGGCGTCTAGCCTTGAGGAGCGATTGTTCTTGACTGATCCCGTTAGTGCGTGCTATGGAGGGGTTTCATTACACATCGTTTTATCACTAACGTTCGGTCTTCAAATGCTTGCTGAAATCTCTTCGACAGCCCAATACCCGTTTCGCCCTTCTTGGGGCTCATCAAGTCGGGATAGTCCTCGAGTAACCGCTAACGTTACGTTCTATTTGAGCACAAATTGGATGCAACCCGCGAAACATACTTATTTGCAAACTAGTTTGTCTCTAACCGGAGAACCAATTGAATTCAAGCTGAATCTTTCGTTTGTGGTATTCTTCAACCGAATGCGCTGCACAAAGGCCGCCTCGTTTCAGCTGATACGATATCCGAGATGTCGGAGTATATTTTCTTGACGGAAAACTACTCAGTTGAATCTCTCATCAAGGAGAGATTCAGGTGGGACTCAGCTGAGTTCTTCGTTAAAACCTAATAAGTGTGCAAATGAGTGTTATGGTTCTAGTTTCTCTAACACTGCAAACTGATATCAAACCACTTGAATTTCGCCTTCCCGTATGAGATTGGCGTTTTCAGAAGATATGGAATAAGCCCCTACCCTTCCCTTTTCTTCTCACACTTTCTCTTTCCTCATTGTTGTATGGCAGTTAAGCACCAGTATGTATTACTGGCATATTGCTACCGGTACCAACACCACCATCTATCATGGTGTCAGGATGTCCATGAGGTCCTTCGAAATGGATGCAAACTGTAACACGCACCAGTGATGGAGACGTGCATCACGTGATGATTCATCCAGCAGAGAAAGTGCTGTTTTGCATCAAATTCCGGGTGGCATTTAAGGATAGATCTGTCACCACTGTTGATTTGGTAGAGTGCTACCAGAAGATCTAGGTAGAACCTGAAACTTGAGAGACGACGTGGGTGCTTGCCGATGGAAACAACATACTTTCCGACACTTCTTACTAAGATTGTCTAATCATCTTAGTTTCAAAGTCAAATGGAAAATCAAATAGTTCATAACTGGTGCTCTTTCGGTGCACGTCCGCTACATCACTCGTAAGAAACACAAAGACACAAATATACTACCGGGTTTCCCAGCTAGAGTCAAAATAAACTGAAAAGTCGGAATGAACAGGAAGCGCGAAGCTTCCGGTTAAGAGATACGAATAATAATGAAGGGGCAACGTCAGCTGGCATTCGCAAGACGGCTGATACGAATAGCAGGAGAAGTAATCCGTTCCAAAGATAACCGAAGATGCAGTGAATCCATCAATCACAGCGGGATGATGCTGCAAACCCTATCACAAATACACGTACGCCCATTTGCCAGCTAGACGTACGAGGCAAACAGAGGCGGGCCTTCATGCACAACACTACCCGTTATCTGAACCACTGGTTCAACCGAAAACTCATTTGTAGCGCTCTTTCATGTCGCGCGTTTGGCGACAACTGACTTACAGAATTGTGGTTCGAACTGCTTGGTATGCAAATCAGTGTGGCTGGTTTAGCCTGCAAACAGGCACAAAACTCATATACGCTGGTCAATGCACATTCATAAGCACGCATACAATCACGCTGAGCACCATCAGTATGTCACAGCATTGGCGCAGAAAGTGGAAACATTGTTGCAACTACTAGACAGTACGGATATCAATGGAAACTGATGAGACCGGTGACGTGTGAATTTGGAACGGTAAGGGTGACAGTTGGACGCCGCATGGTATTCTCACCTGCTGGTCATTAGTAGGACTCTTGTGTGTGGACCACGAGATACAACAAACTTAAGTAAATTGGCATGATTTCTATTATTGGGAAGGAGGGCAGCGCAAAAAATCACACGACCACATACCGTAGTAGCGCAGCGGTTTTGTAACTTGGATCATCTGGTTTTAGTGCCATAACCTCATTCACCTCTTTTTCGATGTTGTGCAACTGTGATTGAAGTCGGTTGCGCATACTTGGAAGAGCATCGCGAATATGAGTGGTCAGCTGCTGGTTGAGGGTGCGTTGCAAGTAAGGAGTGCCCATTTTGTCGGCCAGATGTCGGTAGCCAGGATGCCCGAGGAAAAACCTCCGTTCTGCGGCCAACGCAGCCGCGATGTCTTTCTTTCCGTCAATGTCTCGCTGACTTCGGTTGACCACACCAACATAGCCTTGGAAAGTCCAGAAACATGAGCATCAGGAAGGAAATAAACATCAAAACGGAGAGGAATAGTAATGTTGTGAATTGAAAAACAAGCGGGTCCAGGTCAAGACTCGTTTGAAGTCCTCCCTTTTTTAGTGATCACTCTCGTTTCTCCCTAGAAGGAGGCAAATAGATCAGACAAGCACTGACTGAGGACTTCACCCCCCCACCATTGAATAATGCGGGTAGGAGGTCATCCGTACAAGAAGCTAAGTGGTATCATTGAGAGAACATACGAAGTCATAAACCTCCGAAGATGTAGGAAGTTCCAGGTTCCACCGTCCAGGACCCTACCGCAGTTCGAGTGGCAGCAGGCAGCCACGAGAATTGTCGATCAAAGTGCTTAGCCCAGCGGTCAAGATGCAACTCTTTAGTGAAGATGGTCGCGCCACTTTGATCCTTGGTGGATTCACTCAAATGATTCCCGAGGAACGGTTGCGCTGATCAACCGAAATAATGTTCCCGCACCCTCGGCACTCTGCGCACCTTCCATTTCCGTAGCCTTCTGTGTCCACTAGGCTTCACGGTGAGTGCGAACGCCAAGTTTCACTTGACGTCGGATAATTCGTCAGAGACCGGCGGGAACATTCCTCCGAGATTCGAGCAGCGCCCTGTTCTGTCTGATATCGTGTTTGAAGCTCCCGGCATTGTTCAAGGATGTGGCGATCTTGGTCCAGTAAGAAGTGACATCCGTCGCGAAGAGAGACCTTACCACGGTGTGGCGGTTTTTGTGCCTCCGCGACCCATTGAGCTACATCTGACCTAAGACTGTCACCTTGGTGGTCGAGATTGTGTCCTGCAATGATCCTGCAGGCTCTACTGGTTGGAACTTAGTGCCTGAAGGCACAACCATGCCAGGAAGGCCAAAGGGGGAGCATCTTAAAGTACAGCGAGTCCCCGTCGTATCACCAGGCGGTCTGGAGGTCACGTCGTAGTGTCTCATAAGATTGCAGTGTGAGGCATGAGGCATTTCCCTAAGGCGACCAGCATGTCCATATCTATGGAAGCAGCGATGCTGCTGTCAATCAACTAGCCGTTGCTCTGTATCCAAGTTTCTGTCCAGTAAAATAAATAAAAACAGGCCCTCATTAAATTTAAGGGATCTGTTCCACATAGCTGCTTTCAACATCCGTACTCACCGTCAAATCGAGCAACAAGTAGCTCTTTCTGAGACCTTGTTCTCTTTTTCGACCGATGTATGCTGCATTTTCCGAACACACATACAAGGCCGCAGTTCGGTCATACGTCTTAAACCGCTCAGTACGGACCCAGATTTCTCGCACTTTACTCGTTGGGTGTCTGGTGACTGGTGTCTGCATTTGGCTAGCGATATCCAGAACGTGGAAGTTGTGCTTAGCCTGAGGGCTGAAGGCGCATTACTGGAGTGGATTCAAGTAAACAGCCGTTTTCGCGCTGTTACTTTGAGTGATTCAATAAAGATCGATGCATCTCGACTAGGTAAACGGTGTTTGTGTTGTGCCCGTGTAAGTTTCGACAAACGGCAGCTCTGTGGCTGAGGAAGACAGCTTCTATCGAGATTTGTCACATTATTCCATCATAATCAACGTCATCATCATCATCATCACCATTGACAGCATGACATCAGTATTCAACACTGATGCTTCGCTGCCGTACAAACATGATCTATTGGAAAGCCTTATTGCGAAGAAAAGAATAAA
>SJOL01006489.1:983956-1004615 GCA_004794785.1 Opisthorchis felineus
ATCGCCCCAACGGTGATTCCCATATTCCAGAAGGGTGCAAGAACATCGTGCGAAAACAACCGTGACATCAGCCTAGTGGATATAGCTTCCAAGGGGTCCTCTGGTGCTACCCTACACGGGTTGGTCAGTCAGTAGGAGAGTTCGGTTCTAAAGAATCACACTGGTTTCCGCCCTGTTTATAGTTGCATCGATCACATCTCCACTTTGCGACAAGTGCTGGAACTGCGCCACTACTTACAATGACCAACAATGATTGTAATTCTCGATCTCGGATCTGCTTTTCACTTCACTGATCGTCAGAAACTGTGGCAGTGTCTGGCGATGAAGGTTATTCCTTGTAAATTCTTGTCTTACGAAAGTTGTATGTGCCTCCTCCTGGACGCGTACTTGTCTACTGCAAATTCTCTCCAGAGTTCAACAATTCTAGTGGTGTCAGGTAGGAGTGTCCTCTATCACGCCTTCTATTCGACTTCGTAATCGATATGCTACTTGAGTCTTCTTTACTTGTCTATCACAGTTTGGATCAAAATACTCCCCGGGGTGTTCACTCACAGAGAGTGAGTACGCCGACAATATTGCTCTTCTCGGACCAGAAGTACAAACTATCTCAAAATAAACTACACAACCCTGTTGCATATTTTGGTATGCGCTTTGCACCTGTAAGGTGTAAAATGCTGTTGCAAGATTGGTTGTCATCGAACCCAAAACTCATGCTTGCAGGTGAACCGATCAATGTAGTAGATACGTTTGTCTGCCTGGGTAGCCGCGTAAGGCCCAGCGAACCGGCGAAAGGCGAAATCACTCCCAGATTGGGCAGGCCGGGATAGCCCTCACCAACCTCCGAAATTTATGGCGCCGACGTAATATTAGCTTGACTGTCAAGGGCAGAGTGTACAATGCCGCAGTGCGATCTGTCCTACTCTGAGTGAGAGACGTATTTGCTGCGTGCGTGGGATCTTCGGAGTGCCTCACCACCGTTGCTTCCGAAGCATTGCACGGGTCTGGTTGGAACATCCTGTCAGCAATGCTGAGGTACACAAGACAGTTTTTGGGAAAACCCATTCTTCCTCGATAGATTAGCTGGTCGCAATCCATAGGTTACGCTGGTTAGGTCGTATGCTCCGTATTAAAAAAGGCCGTTTACCTCGTACAGCCTTCTTCGCCCAGGCTGGCATCATATGGATACGACCCAGGGGGTGACGAACCACGAAAGCACTTACTAGTCAACCTGGCGGTGTTGGTAAACGTCGTCTCCACGACTGGGGTCCCCGGGACGAGACAAACAGCTATGGCAGTGCAACATAACCAATGGCACTCTTGCATTAAAGCTATCGTCTTTACTGGGTATCCGTCACTCCCTGATGTATTGGACAGTCGGGACCATTTGATGTCGATCACCAGACTAGGCCTCCAATGCATGCCTGTCTTTTATTCTCATCAACCTCGGTGAACGAAAGTGAGGACGTGGAACCAATGCACGGTGTGAGCTGAAAAAAATTAACTGAACTGATTCACCCCACCTCGCCTTAAATTGAACAAGCTCCCTCCAGAAGAGGAACCTTTCAAATGAACTCTGGATACACATCTGTAGTCCAATGGGAGCACGGAATGGACAAAGTTACTGCTCCGGAAAATGAATAGGTTGCCGTAATGCTCACCATCCGGCTTTGTACAATGAATAAATGAATACACGAAGTGACCGTTGGAGAGGTGCAAGTGACAGTGAATTCAGTGCTGCCGGACAGGCAAATACACTTGACTGTGAGATAATGAGAACGAAAATGGCATCAGGATAGCCATTAAGAGCCACCAACCATGATTCAAAGGTTACACAAGATATGTAGGTTTTGAAGAAAAGCATGAAAAACTCTGACAAACTATGTAAACAAACCTCTGCGTAGCGGCAGCAGCCGGTTCTCCAGTACTTCTCTGGCATCAGTCCCGTCGTCCATCAAGTCCAACTTTGTCAAAACGCCAATGGTTCTCAAACCTTGAGGATCATATTCCTTCGCCAGTTTTAAAGCATCCGAGTTGGCTAGATCAGTGTTTGCGGGTGTAACAGCAAGGATGAGGCAGTTGTCTCTCTCAATGTATTCGACGATCATATTGCGTATTTGAATTTCTATATCCGGCGGCTGATCTCCAACAGGGACCTTGGTCATCCCAGGTAAATCTATTAATGTGAGGTTCAGGACTTAAATCGAAACATTAAAAGGACACATTAGCGAGTACCATGCGGGGAATGTATCCGGAGATTGATAGGAATGTTTGAAATTCCTTTGTTAGTTCCTGTCAGCCTATCAGTCTCTGCTTCGATTTCATGTCTGATTTCCTCAAAGTTAGTAAATTTCTTATTTTTCAGATGCAGGAATTCACCATACTCTGGTAGGAACAAAGCGGGATAATCACACAAATAAACACGTCCTTACCTGTTTTATCGTATACCAGTTGAAGAACAAGAGGCCTTCTAGTAACTATCCCTGATCCGCGCGGTAAAAAGTCTCTGTAACCATACGCAAGGTTAAAGTGCCAATCACAACAAACCTGCCAACAAAATTCTCTAGCACTGAGCTCTTTCCAGCACTCTGAGAGCCCACGACTGCGATTTGCGGGAGTTCCAGGCCGAGCGGCACATTCAATGATGAGAAAGCATCCTGTAACTTATTCACCAGTGGAATAAGCTGCTCCATTCCATCATTCCCAATCATGGTCGCAAAAAGGGACCTGCGACGTTGGAAGGATAACAACACAGGATGTTTCTAGGTCACCCCAAGGTCAGGCTCCACGGGTCTACGGAATCACTCATTCGCTGATTCAAGGGCTCACGGATTTGTACACAGGATCGAGGCTTTCGCCAAAGTTTCTTGGGTCATGTGTGTTCTTCTTGTTCAGCGGCTTCTGTTCACTTGAGGGCAACAAGCGAGAAAAAGGTGTAGAACTGCTCTTTAAGTTCGTAGTTGTGAGTCTGCAAGTGCGAAGACTCACATTCACGGATTCACGAATCCATGGATTGATACACACGGTCGAGACTTTCGCCCAAAATTATCGGATCGTTTTTGTTCTTGTCGTTCACCTTTCCGTTCACCTGAAAGGCACAAGCGAATAAAGGATGTACCACCGCTTTTTAACTTATCGACGCGGGGCAGTAATCTTGCCAGCACGAGGACCGAACTAAAAAAACTTCTAAAAGTGCTTTGAACCGGGTACTAGATGCAGCGTGAACAACCGTTGGAGGAAGGTTATTGCACACACTAGCTAACCAAAATGAGAAAAACTGTGGCCTAGTAAAAGCGTGCGCTCTGAGCTTGAAAATCTTACCATGCCCCGCCGCGTGTTAGTTGTCATTATTATCACCATCGTCATCATGACATCAGTATTCAACACTGATGCTTCGCTGCGGTACAACCATGATCTATCTGAAAGCCTTATTATGAAGAAAAGAATAAAGGTGGACGGGGAAAGGACTTAGTGCTAGCTTGCCACAATTATTCCGAGGTGCTTCCAGACACTCATTCAGGCAACCTGCGCCTTCCCCTCCTCTTAGAAGACGAGAACGTTATTTTCTACATATTCTAGATCAACCAGATTTTCTTCACGGGCCACTTAAACACCGGGCTTTCGGAAACCTTCCAGCGTTCGTCTCATAATTTCATCGATCACGAATTAAGTAGGAATTGAGAGAGTGGGTACATCTGGCAGACACCGCTTTGTTTACGGAAGCTTTGGAGAGTTCACAGTATACTCTCACACGTCAGGAAGTCTGAGAGTACAAAGAGCTTATTATGTTCACGAACTTACGGGGCATTCCTTGGTGGGTAAGCGTATGTTAGTTACGTCAACGGTGAGAAAAAATTCGGCTAAACCATGTTCAAACACGGCAAAATTAAGTATTAGTTCTCTTCGGAGGTGACGAAACTCCAGGGAAAATAGGTCAAGCACCGCGAGACGCGGTTCAACGGATCTTAGGTCAGCAACCATTTCCGTAGCAGCTGCTTGGACGCGCTCAACGAGTGTTAAATCTTTCTCGCTTCCTCAGAAGAAAACTTGGTTGGCGTATTCATGAGGCTGCCTGACGTGGGCCCAATAGATTGTCTGGAAGCGCATGCAAGTGATACTGGGGAAGGTTCGCCGAATCATCCATAGAACAGAGAATTCCTTTTGAGCCGATTTTTCATTGTGCAGTGAGGAGGACATATTTGAGGAGAGCCAGATATCTAAATTCAGTTTAGTATCTATCCCCGTATTGTCGTCCAGTCAACTATCGCCATGCATGACAAAGGAGTTCGCTGAGATTCCTCCGAATGGCATGGACGAACTTTTCGTCATTCATGAGCAGGTGCCAGTCCAATGACCACTGCGTTACAACGTCTACTGGCACCGGCATTTGAACCACAGTAATAATAATAATTTAAAATCGTCCGCAAAAAGTAGACATGGGCTTGAAAGAACATGCGGAAGTTCGTTGACGTAGGTCAACGACAACATTGGTCCCAAAATAGAGCCTTGGGGAACTCCAATGGAAGGCGGCGCCTAAGGAGATTAGGTCGAGCCCACTTTCACTCGGAATGTTCTGTTCTGATAAGAACCCCTTAATCCGTCGTGGAATTTCCCCCTGAATCCCGTAATGCTATAGTTTGTGGAGCGCCAGGACGTGTGGGACTCGATCGAATGCCTTTAGGAAGTCGAAAAATATGAAATCCGTTATGAGTTATTCGGCATAAATCATCCATAAATACGAGTTTCTTGGTTACGCAAGAATGGTTTGGAAGGAATCCGTGTTGCTCTGGGGATATCAGGTTCTTGGTAGTGAGGTGATTTAAAATGGTCCGCATCAGAATGCTTTCCATCACCTAGCACGGCACGCTAGTGAGGCTAATAAGCCTGTAGCTGCTGGGCGATATTCGGTCACCGATTTTGTAGGTTGGTGTGACAATCACTTCTTTCCAAGCAGGGGGGAGGTTGCCTCAATCGAGCTACTGACGAAACACCAGGTAGAAATTCTTTACCGGTTTCAGCGACGTTTACTCCGGGATCCTTGGATGAAACTCGTCTGACCCTAGTGTACTGAAGGGGCTTGTCTTGTGCAAGGGTTGGCGAATTTCCTCCTCAGTGAAGACAACTTTGGTAAGAGCAGTTTGCAGTTACATTTTGACAACGTTGGATGTGTCGAGGTCGCTGAGGCCGAATACAGGCCTGCATAGTGCTCTCTTTAGACCTCAGATATCACTATTCGGTTACTTGTGAGTCCCCCGTTTCTGCCTCTCAAGGATAAGGCATTTGGCTTGTTTCTTCGTTTTTTACATATACTTAAATTACACATTTTTTGTTTTTCCGGGGGAGGTCTATTATCATGGCTTGTTTTCGTATGTTCCATTGGCAGATGTCTGATGTACAGCTGTTCCGCATTTTACAAGATGTCAAACCGTCTTCTTTGTCACTCGTAGTGGGGACCTTTTTTCCAGAAGATACTGGATCTTTTTAAGTAGCTTTTTGTTCATCCGGCTGCGCGCTGGCTTCTTTTTGGACGAACATTGCGTCAGCCTTGTGAATTTTCTGGACTGTGGTTTGGTACAACTCTTTCACTGAAGCTGCTCGCAGTTTTAATTGCTCAGGGAAGCTACTCATTTCTGGGAAGTCTGCACGGCAGAAGTTCCGAATCCACGTCTGTGGTTCCGGATTTCTGGCCCAGTGGTGGATGAAATCCAACGTCAGCGCACAGTGATCACTATGTCCCAGTGGGGCTTCAACTGACACTTGATCAACAGTGTCTTTCGTTGGTGATAAACAAATCTAGCAGGGATTGTGAGTGCAACGACATTTTGGGTCTGAGCGTTCTGCTTAACGACTTCGGTCAGAGCCGATGCAAAGTGTCCACTAGACCTGATACACTGAAGTTTCATCCAGGAGGCCTTCAGAGCGTTAAAATCGCCTAACAGCAAGGCATGTGTGATGTGGTAGCTGGGGGAGAGTTGCTCAAAGGTTTGTATGAAGTGTTGATTGTCTTCCGGTGGATTCGAGGAGCAGCGGTAGAACACGCCGAGAAGATGAGAATCGGTTCCCCGCAGCGGGATTCGAATCCACATCGCATCACAAAACCTGTGTGGGTGGTGTTGGAAGAAACATTCGGGATGGTCAGGGCCGCATGTAAGTGTAAAGCAATACCACCTGTTCTCCCGCATTGCGAATGAGCTCGGAAAATGGAACAGTCGTTCAAGGCAAGCTGACTGTTTACTATCGCAAATTTTGTTGAAAAGACTGAGGTAGTATGTGGATAAACACTTCATCACTACTTCTGCTGCGTCCGAAGGTGGCGAGCTGAGAGGTGTGCTACCAGATGGGCCGGCAGATTTAATAGCTGTACGCTAAGTTTAAGTCCAAGGCTCCGGAGGGGCCTCTGGGGGTGTCTTGCTTGCTTCTTATTTTTGTTTTTCCGAGAACTGCCCTTTGTTTCCAGAAGGATTTTCGCCCCTCCTCCCCGAGAGTCCGTTTTGCGCTGGGATTCCGCCCCTTGAAAACGTATTTTTCCCCTTGTGACTAAAAATTTCGATGGTTGCAACTTTTAGGTCATGCAATATCACCCTTCGGAGGTCTGGAGTTGTTGCTGTTCAAGAATTTGCATTGAATATGCGTGCGTTTGGCTTCTTGCGCTTTTGGCGCGGTCTGATCTGTAAGGTTCCTCTGTGAAGCCTCGTCAGGTTGCTTGTGTGTCGCATGGCACCAGGAAGGGGTATTTTTTGTTGGCACTCCCGAGAAGCTCATTTTTGCAGAGGACTGCACATTGAATCTAGCCAGGAGCTTTTCGATGGGGTGGGATGCACGTGGCTTATTTGACCGCAGTCGCTTTTATTTTCTGTTTGTGTGGGCCCCCAGGTCGTCTGCAGTTAGCGTGGCCAACTTGGTGTGTCGAAATTTTCAGTACACTGCTGTCGGGTTTTCGGCTTTGCCCATCGGGGTGCTGAGGGACCACTGTGTCCACGATCGGAGGGGCTTCTTTTGATGGAATGGAGCTGGAGGCTAGCAGTGTCGAATCTTCCGTGGTTGTGGGATTCTCTGAGCAGTTCCCGACGTCGTGGTCAAAGCTTGGGATTGGTCTCTCATTAGTCTTCGCAGCCTGTCTCCGCACTACTGACCCAAACCGGCTTAGAACTTGTGAACTGGATGTGGAATTCACTCCCGGGCCTACGTTGTCCCGTAAGGAAATAAGCCATGATAACTCCACGTACGTCGGATGCCGCGTCCACGCAAGGCTTTTCCCCCACGAGCATCTCCTTCGTTGGTAGTTGAGCGGTTTTCGTCAGTTAAGTAGAAACTGCAATCCTGAGACGCGGCCGATCGCGTCGGTGTGCTTTTAGGAGTACATAATTTCGGGTTTGGTTGAACTGTCGTCAAGCGGGAGTTTGTTACGTGCCTCCGCTCTAAGACTGTTGTGGCCCGGTGTTCATGCTTCTAGAGGGCGGTCCTTGGCTGTGCGCTTGATCTTTTGATAGGCCTTTTGAATGCTGTCGGTCCGCGCCAAAATCTTCTGTACGGCAGTTTGCGAGGAAAGGGTGACTGAAAGCCTTCCTTTCCATTCCACACAACCATTCTGCGTGAAGATATTTATTTTCAGGCTTTGTGACGAACCCACCAAGGAGTGACTGCGCCGATTTTGTGTGCTTGTTCTGGAGATTGACCACTAGACTTTTAAAAATACCTTGAACTGGGTACTAGATACAGCATTGACAACCGTCGGAAGATCGTTATTCTCCGCGCTATATACTGAAAATGGGGGAACTGCTTGCCTGATAAACGTGTTCACTCCAAACTTGAAAAATTTTTAACACTTCCCCGCCTTTGGGTCGACGGTGGAAAACGTTGGCCAAACTTCGTTCAAACAGAACCCACGCAAGTATTAGGTCCCCTCGGAGGCGACGATACTCCAGATGAAAGAGGCCAAGCACTGCGGGGCGTGTTTCAAGATCAATTCATTTATGGTCGGCAGCCAATTTCGTAGCAGTACGTTTGACACGCTCAGTGAGATTTACGTTGGTTTTGCCTCCTGATTAGAAAGCTTTGCTGGCGTATTCAAGAAGCGGTCTGACCTAGGCATCAGAATGTTTGGAGGTCCAGGAGAATGATATGGGGGAATGTGCACCAAATCACCTGTAGAACAACGAACTCCTTTGAGCTGACTTTCCTGATGCAGGGAGCAGGACATGTTTGAAGAGAGCCAGATACATAAGTCAATTTTAGCATCCATCCTCATTATGTCCTCTAATCCATTCTTATCCGACATGACAGAGGTGTTCGCTGAGTGTCCTCCGAGTGACATGGATGCAATTTTTGTCATCCAGAGGAAGGCGGCAGTCCACGGACCAATACTTTGCAGGGTCCACATCCATTTGGAGGATGCTGGAGTTAGAACTCCAGGATCACAATTTGTCCGCAAAAATTATGATGAGACCTGGAAGAACATCTGAAAGATCGGCGATGTAGATAACAAACACAATTTGTCCTGAAACGGAGACTTGAGGAGCTCAAATGGAGACCGGTACCAAAAAAGATTAGATCGGTCCTACTTCCTCTTGGAACGTTCTATCTACGCTTTAGTCCAGCGTAGAATCTCGCCTTGGATACCATAAAGCTTGACCAGGAGGAGCAGTGGAGAGTGTGTGAATCAATTGACTGCTTTTCAGAAGTCGAAAGATATGGTATCCGATATGAGTTCCCCGTCTTTGTCTTGAGTGAAGCTGCCAACACTTGACAGCTTACTTGTAACGCAAGAACGGTCCGTGTTGAGCTGGGATATCGAGTTGTTGACCGTGGAGTGATTTAAAATGGCGTTCTTCAAAATACGTTCCAACACCTTGCATGGTATGCTAATGATGCTAATAGGCCTCTAGCTGCCGGGCAACATGAGGCCACCGGATTTGTATTTCGGCGTGATAATCGCTTCCTTCCAAGCGGAATTAAGGTTGCCTCCGTCAAATGCTTGACGAAACATCATGTAGGCATGCCCTGTCGACGTGAACAATCTTCTCCTCAGGTTACTTGGACGGATCTCATCTGGCTTCGAAGCGCAATAGCAGTTTGTCTTTTCGTTTTTCACTAAGCCTAATTTCCTCTTTATACATACCTGGATCCATAATCTATCCGAATTTATCCGTGGTTCTGCTTCGGCTTGATTTCCACTGTGTTGGTCGCCCCTGGCTTACTCGATTCCTGCTGACCACAGAAACACAAATCCCCTCTCGTATCCCTTCATCCATGATGACTGTTATGAGACTGTAAAGAAACCGAAGCATGCCTTTGCAGCGATGGCACGGCGCAGTCATACCTAGTCTGATGGCACGCCCGCAACTATTCTCGTCCTACAAGGGAATGTTCCTTTTAACATCTCGGACTCTTACTTGGAACTACAAACAAATTGCTTACCTTCCCCGCCTCTGAGGCGGGCTGGTTCGCCAATGGGGACGCCAGTAACATTATCCAGGCTCGCGCACACCATAATTCCGGGATTCCAACCGCCACTTACCCCGAATAAGAATGTCTCTTATCATGCCACTCATGATTTTGGGTTTGGTGACCTTTAGACCACTGTCCAAGGTCACCCAGCGTTACACCGAGCTCCAGTTTCAGCTAAGTTCAGCTAGCTCTGGCACCGAAATGTGCACACCTCTCCTGCCTAGTTGTTCAAGTTTTCGCCCCCCACAATGTACAATTACTTGTCACATGATGATCATTCCCCATTGATTTTGCGTTCCCTCAGATTTGTCGTTGTCAGCCGCACTGTAAAGACTCGATCGTGCATCAATTGTTATGTACCTTACATGTCGGGGGACAAATCTATATTAGTAACAATAATAATAGTAATAATTAACGCACTCTTCCTTGAAGATCAAGTTGAGTGTGTTCCGTAGTTTTACCTTGCCAAGATTGGATGTGACGAGGTCTCTGGGGAGAAGTCAGGTGTTCTGTTTGGACTTTTGAAACCACTATTTCCCCAACTGTGGGTTCCTCTATTCCACCCCACAAGAACCGGCCAAAACATCATGCCACCGGCAAGAGTATCCATTGGGTACGAGTATCATCAGCAGGTGCAACAAGGGAGAAGCCGGGTCCTCAGGTCGTGGTCTGGTGAAAAGTGGGTATCGGAGAATTAGGAGGCCGATGAAAAACGGAAGAACTAAGCCCCGCCAGTTGCTTTACTGGGTCTTTGGCGTTATCCATAAACATGACATTGGCAGGAAGGATAATGGCGGCAATATGGGGCAAATTATAGTCGCAAAGTGGCGTGAAGGTAAGTTCAACTTTGTCCAGTTGTTGAGGCAAAAGTTTGGATGAGGTAATCTATGGTTAAGAGGACCCCCTGAGGCTTCATTTGGAGGAGTTTTAGTGTTACATGCTGAATCAAAATGCGGGAGAATTGATGGTGTCGCTTTTTACTTGAAAATATCGCTACCCGCCAAGTTGCCACTCTGCCACCACTTTTGCACTGATTTATGATGCGCTTTCGACCGAAATACGTCTGAAAAAGCGCTCTCTTTCATAACCTGAATTAAGCAGTTTTCAAACCTTTCCTAAACATTAGATACATGTTAAAAATATCCTTAAATTCACACCCAGAAAGCTACTGAAAGATCGGTTCGAAAAGAGAAGAAGTTTCACATAAACTTATGGTGATTGACGGTATTCATTAGAGATTATAAACTCTCTCAGGCTATCGTGGTCCTGTTAAATATTTGACTTGCGCGTGATTTATTTTTTCAGCGGCTGCCGTTACCCAGCTTAATCGGTGTGTCTTTGTGGTGTATGAGTTTCTGGAGAAGCTAATTTCATCACGCTTTTCATCTGTATTACATTTAAGAATGCTTTGGGGGATTACACAAAAATAATGACGTTTGTATCCGCGTAAACCCAAAAATGATATGCGACCTGCGGGTAACAGAACCCACAGTATCCTATCGTTGCAGAAAACATCCCGTCAGACAAAACCAAGGAACAGAAATTCGGCCCGACTTGTAATTTCAGTGGATATTTTGACAACGGGGAGCACATTCTTACCGGATTTTTGGTGAACTTCTGTCTTCGCCGGTACAATGGCTACTATGTGGGGAGGTCCTACCACCTGGGTTACAGCAACACAGTCAACACTTTTGACAAGCTCCCGGGGCACCATGAGTTAAAAGATTCCAGCGCTCTGTCAAGTACGAACACCTTCAACGGAGGTTTGGCTTTATGTTGCGGATGAAGTTGTGAAAGTGCAGACCACACTAGATGTTCACAACCAACACGTCAAGTGCAAACCTCCACTGTTAAGTAGGCTGAGGTTAACGTTTTGCTCAGTATAGGATGTGCCACCGGTTCTCGAGGGGCCTGTCGAATGTGGCCGTGTACTAGTGATGGAATATAACGGTTGCCAGTTTAGCCACATTTGTATTTCCCACGCACGACAAACAGCTCTTTTCCGAAATTTCCCATGACACTTTCATCGTTATTGCCACACACGGCACGAGTCGTCTCGGCTAGATTCTTCTAGAGCGTCCGACTTTCCTCATGTAGGTACAGCCTGTACACATTCCTTTTGAAAAATGGTATCGGAATCGGGTGACCTTTCGTTAATGCCTCTGTCAGAAGTAAAAATAATGCGCCTGTTTGTAAACTATCTGGCTTGTTAAAGGAAGGGGCCAGAAGACAATAAGATATTAGGACGTTCGTGGTGGGTAAATTGTCATTACAAATTTCGAACTGCGAAAGCTGTGTTTGGCCATGACAAAGTTTTGTACTCCATGCACGCACACGGAGCCATCAGAAGGCTTGTATGTTCCATAAACAATTTTTCAGTTTTCTTGGAGAAAACCTTCAATAGCAGCCAACGCGTATCCCGCCATATGGTCAGCTTTCATACTGCGGTTGAGTAAGTAACTATTCTCTGCCTAATAACCATGTAGATTTCGTCACGATTTGGAAATCTCGCTGAGGACCAGCCCTGGCTTCATCTCTTATCCAACTGCCTACTGGTTGTCCATCACTCGCAAGTAGGCCTGTCGGGCGCGGCGAAAGGCTTCACTTTGGAGAAATAACCAATAACCGTCCGCATGTGGGCCTTTGGAAAATGTGCTCCACAGCGGCATCCTGCAGCATGCCATCGTGTGGGTCTCGCGTCACAACACGTGGTTTATGTTTGAGCATGAGATGCACAGCGCTTGCCACCGTCACCGGTGAGAAACTCAAAGGTACACAGATATGTTTTTCGTGTGTCTTAACGCACGATGGCATATGCTGTAAACCATGTTTTCCGGCGCATTTGCACAGGCACGACAAAACTTAAGTACTACCAGGTTGACCTACGCAGGGTGAGAAAGCGTTGCTTGGGACACGCAAGACCACAAGAAGTGTTAAGTACGTAATCATGTACACATAGCTCAGTTAACGCCTCCATTCGACCGCTGGTATAAACAGCCAATTGTCGGGGTTGAGAGGCAGTCTTCTGCTGCTTTTCCGGACCAGATTCAGCATCAAGTATCTGATGACTCACTATTTCGTCACTGCAGCGACACCGGTGAGTGCACTTTTGAAGAAGCATGAGTCATCAGATCCCTGGGGTCAAATTCCACAACGGTAAATCAGGATCGCCTTTACGAATGTTTTGAATCTATTTCTCTTCAGCTACAAATACAATTACGTAAAATAATACGCGTGATCCTTGAATCTCAACATCGCCTCGCCACTGTAGAGGTCGAAACTCCACTGCTGACAGTGAGACTAACAGAACAATCCGTAGTTTAACGTTTAAGTCAGTAACACCTTTAAACGCTTGTGCGTAAGAAATATACGAGGTCAAACTGTTTATACCCTTTTCCCTTTAGAATAATCACCAAGTGAAAGCAGCTTGCTTAAAATCAAGAGACGCAGTTACTGCTGACTGTGTTTAATCCAGGCACCAAAAATAAAAGGAGATTCCTTTTCCGCCTTGTGTTAGCCGAAACACATGTAACAGCGGTGTGTCTCTTTATTTCTGTCACCATCGGGCGTCCGCTGTTGCAAAGCTTAGCCGAAACTGGGGGCAAATTATCTGCGAGGCTGACAGTCTGGTCGTTAGAATATTTCTTAACAAACCAGGTTGATAGTTGCGGCAGCAGCTCTTGATGGCCTCATTCTCGGAAACGTTTATGAAGGAGTTGGCTACAGGCTGCAGCTCTTTGGGCGGTGGCATTCCTTGTTAGCGCAAAGTGTTGCTGGTGTTCAAACCTTGTTTGGTTAGCCGTCGGTATGGAGGCAATCAGTGACACAAACATTTAATTATCTCACTGATGTAAACATGGTTAAAAATGTGGCCAAAGGATGGTTCTTGTGTCTGTCTTGTCAAAACTGGACTGGAAAGCCAGTGCTTTGCTTACTGCTTTTCATTGAGAAGCGCGCTCACCCGACTGGTTGACTCTCGCTTGGTTTCAGTGGCCTTTTGCCACGCTGGTGTCACAATCACTATTAACCTTCCTGACAACCAGTTGTTCATAGACCTCCTATAAAGTTGTGCCGGAAACTTGCTGTGACATGGCAGCGCGCCAAACGCAACCTGTTCACCCTCCCCAACCGCCTGCCGGCCAACTAGTTGCAAAGGCCACTGTGCCGGGCTCCGTGCATTTACGTATTACACTCCCGTCGCCCATACCGGGATTTAGAACAACCACACAACCCGTTTCCAGGGGTGCAACACCTAGCCAGTGCACTTTCCCCATATTCACATATAGACAAACCCGTTTGCTTTGATTGGTCATCGCCATTTCTTGCCATATCCACCCGAATAATGACTACCACCTTCGAGGTCTGGTACTGTCGCGTTTCTACCTTAATTGGAAACGGCAAACTGTGCTCTATTTTAGAACCCAGTCTACTTGCTAACCCTAACGCTTTCTAGAATCTCTTTTACATATTTTTCTCTTTTCTAACTTTCGGGCCTTCAGCGCACCCGCGACTGCCTTGCTGCTTTGTCTAGATAGCAGTAACAACACGTGCTGCGCCCCCGATGGACTCGGAAATACCCTTGATCTATACTGGTTCCGTTCCGTCGCAACACTTAAGCAATTACAGATTACTTCAGCATCCCAAACCTGACTCACCCAGAGCGTCCACATACGGGGCAATCCAAGAATGAACGTATGAGGTCTAGATGACTTACTGCGACTGCCATAGCCAGTGCGATGTTTTGCACCTAGCTCACCATATCCCTGCTATTTCCCGACACATCTAGTACCTTGCATACACAAGACCGCCTCAGCTCGCAAAAAAGTCTGGCCATTCTGCCGTGTCATCTGATCGTGAACCCACTTATTCTTGTCATGGCGACTGCCTGGTACTGTGCGAAACCAGCTCTTTACCTACCGCCAGAGGTCCGGCTAAATACTCCACTTCGCACTCCACAGAACAAGACCCACTTTCTTCCCGATCATGCGTGAGCATTATTCGTCATCCTCAGTTTTATGCCTTAGAATTGAGTCAATACCCCGACAGCTTAAGGTCATTCGACTTTTGCAACAGTCACCAGTTTAAGTTCAAAACTGTAAAGTTTTATTTATGGCATGCCATAGCGGTCCTACTTACGTGATCTCATTGTCCGCAATACTACACCGTGCAACTTGCTGATTTTTTTGAGCAATCAGATGGGCCACGCTGAGTTATGCACAAAACTTCCTAAATCAAGTCACTCAAATGGATTTTTTCAGCAACTGTGGTATCGTGAATATTATAGTGCAATAATAAAATTGTAAAAACCTCAAATGGTGGGGCTATGCCGTCTTCTACGTACCTAGTAAAGTATTGCCAATTCCAAATTTGATCATGTACAAATGTCTACGCAAGAATCGGGACGCCTACCCAAATTTCACATCAACTCAAGCCAAGGTGGCCACAATGTAGCAAAACATACGTGGTTTTGTTCAACTAGGCACGCAATAATAGGGTAAAGAGCGGTTTAATTTTGGGTCCAGAACAAGATAAGAGGACGCAGGCACAAAACGGAACCAAGGAAACGTGGAATTCTGCTGTGCACACATTTGGACACCGTGTGCAAGTGTTTAGGGAACCCTGCATAGGCCGGATAAGGATAAGCAGGGGAACCCGCATTTTAGAGTTGAAACAAGATGGGTAAGTTTAACTAGGACGCAAAAGATTTTGCCTGCCGGTTAATTGTTCTGCGTCGGACGGGCCTTGGGCCATGATGCAAAGCGCGATCTTGTAGAAAATGTGAAGGAACCGTTTTAGATACCGGAGAAAACAAGGTTTGAAAGGAGACAGTTTGTGGCGCCAACTCACGGGGTACTGAAGGAGAAACAATTTCAAACCTTTCAATCCTATCAAGTGCGGTAGCTTACAGAAGAGGATGCCTTCTCTTTCACTTCGCGCCAAACGCCACCAAGCAGTTTTCAGCCGCGTTTCACCTCGGGCTGTAAAATACAGGGGCAAACAGAGACACGGAATAGAACGTGCCAAGGGTTTGAATGCTTGGCCAGCAGGAATTTGCCTGAAGTGGCCGATCAAACTCATCCTTGTTTATGAAGTGCTCGGGAACCACCAGTAGCGGTAAAAGCTCAAAGAAGAGCCAAGCCAGGGTATTCCTCTAGAAGCTGACGCACTGATTGGCTGCGACAGAACATAGTGTGCATGGCAGCCCGATGTCCTCAGATGGAAACGCCAGTTATTCTGAGAAGTCTGGTGACCTTGCGTAGTATATGACAACAAAGAAAATAATATCAAAGTTTTGAGTAGCTGTGAGGGCAATGGTGAACGCGGAAGCAACATCTTGCTTGGAAATGAAACACTCCCGGGACTTTACGAGTCTGAGGCTTGCCACTTCGCCCTTAGCTACGAGCTCCTTTGTCTGCAAGAATAGTTTAAGAGTGCGTTTTATCAGGCAGGGAACCGTTCTGTTCTAGGGTATACAAGATATGTTTGGGATAATGACGCCTTCTGGGAGCAGCGCAGACTTCAAAATAGTAGTTGCATGGCGTTCCGGACTATCTAGCTCAGGCTATTCATTTCGGGTCGAGTAATCAGCCGATCCGACACCGGTGACCGTTTTTTGGTACGAACGTACAATCATGTGCACTCCGTTGTTAATAACTTTGTTCTCTCTTAGCAGCATACCTAAATATCACTCGGTCACATAATAACTCATAAAGCCATGATGCATTGTGAGCAGAAACGAGGAGAACAGAATAAACGGTGCCACTCCGTACAACTCTGTTGACCTTAGGCGTAGCAAAGTGCAAGGCATTTAAGGTTCATCATGCTGGCCATGTGAACCCATGAGCAAAAAGCTTACTTGATAATAGTAGAATTATGGCAAGTAAGATACAGTTTTCCTCTTAGCTCTAGGGGGTGGGTCGATCCCTATAAATGGGGTTGTGTAACCCGGGAGCCAGTATGTGGGAGAAAAGTTTAGCTCCATACATGGATGACACAGTCAAGATTTCGCCTGGTGCCTTACACTTTTTGCTTTATTTAGCTGCCTTTCCAACAAGAAAAAGGAATGCTTCAGTGGAGTAAGGCTTTTCTGGAAGTTTTGCCAATCAGCCTACTGTGTGCTGCTCCTCAGGCCCTTTTCGAAGGCAGTCCGTTGTAAGATACGCGGCTCCATATTGCCAGAACTCAGGTTTCTTTGACAAACCAGCAATCCGACATTTGGTACTATCGTATAGTTTAGTGTTTTCGACTGGCCACCTCTAGAGTCAAGATCAAAGCCAGGCTAGAAGGATAAAACTTTGGCCCTTCACCAGACAGCTGCTGGCGTTTTCAACACAGTTCCAAGCACGACAATCCAGAATCTTATTTCTTTCGATTCAGAAGGTTTGGTCAATTTTTGTTCGACCTGTGTGGGCAGGCTGGCGATCCTCCCCTCTTGCTTACCTCATCCTTCAGGCTTGTTGAGTTGGTCCACCTGGAGGACAGGAATGGTAACAGGGCGACAACTTCTTTTGTTTCTCGAGTTGTCGTAAAGTGTGATTAGGGTTGTTGGTAGGCTCAGGTGCAGCCTAGAAGCTGGATTACTTTCAGAATCCTCTTGGCTGGTGCACGAGGCGATTATCCGTTTCACAGTTTCCGATCCCTGGTAATCCGCAATATTTTGAGAAATAGTTCAGGATATACGCTGCTTGCTCTAGAATGGCCGAGTGAGTTGAGAGATACACGATGAGCTCGGGAGGCTCTTTTCTGTTCTGTGATCAAAGCCACAAAGTGGTATGTGGTGTTCCTGCGGCAAACTGGAACTAAGTATGCTTTTGTCTTCTCCGTCGGTGTGGAATTGTAGTGAAAATTTCCCACTGCATAGCCTTAGGTTCGCGTCTGATGCAGTCGGCTAGACAGGATGCTACAACCGTGACACTTTGGTCAGGAAGTTATAACATTGTGAGCGCTTGAGTGACCTTAGATTCGCAAGAACAGGCACTTTTCCAAACAGCAAGGTTTGCTCCAGACAGTCTGACAGCTGTTTGCGCTCTTAATGTTCGTTTCTTTCAAGGTTCCGTACGGATCCATACATTCGGGTTCCAAAGATTTGCTGCTTTCGTAACACTGAGGGTTCCTTTGTAAGGTCCTCTAGTGCTCCATCTTGAGGGTAGTCGTGGATGGTCAAGTGGAGTGCAGGCTGGTTTCGCTGGCATGCTGCTGGAGATATCAACTGTACGTGAGCGATCCCGATATAATTTTGAGTCTCTCTATCTGGTGTAGTGCATGGGTACAGTAAAGCTGCACCATGGCCAGATGTCTAGATTTTCTAGGATGACGCCTATAAACATGTAGCTTTTAGCTGTGATGGACCAAGGGGAACTCAGGTCGAAAGCTTGAGGGGTTTTGGAAACTATTTTGCGTGTCTCATCCGGAAGTGCCACCGGTTAAATAAATCAGAACAACCAATCAAAGGTGGGAACCAGCGAACACTTTTAAGAGAAACTTAGTACTAATAGCACAATAGTAATATAACTCTAGCAAATTTTGGATTTGGAAGTACAAGGACAAAAAATATCAGATTTTTCCTAATGGTCGCTTCTCAGCTCTTTGGTTTGGGGACCAAAGTTCTAGAGAAGCCTTAACGAAAGTATTGAAATCAGGAGATTGGTGACGAATGTATGCAACTATAGGGTGGTTTGTGGAATGCGATCACAGAAGTTACTGAGTTGAGGATTATGATTGGCCATTCAACGTGAAATTTTGGCCAACCATCATTCACTTGACCCCTCAGAGCAGCATCACGGGTTCACCCCCTTCTCTCATCTGTGCCAGCAGCCCTCCAAAGATACTTTTAAATGTATATCGACTCTACGTAGAGGACCAGAAATCTTGTAGATTCAAATGTGCTCTAACTAGAGGCCAAAAGAACAAGCTAGTGGTCGGTGAGCTGCACCCACGTCTTAGTGATGAAGTGTATCCACAATCCTTTGGAGAGTATCTAATGGAAAGCTTCATCACACATGGTGAGGATATACCAGGAGATCGCACAAAATCACATACCAGATTTGAATGAAGCCTCTAAAGTTCATCAAGCATACGTTTCCTTTTCTACCACGAAGGATCGGCCGAAAAAGCATTCGTTGTTTGTCGGGTGATTTGGGGCTGTCTGCTTGCATAGACTTCGGAGTCTCCATTGGATCCACGTCAAAGGCTTCTTGAGTACATCAACCAGACTGCCCACCCGGGACCAAAAGAAGATTAAACACTCACTGAGCCTGCCAAACTGGTAGCTTCAGAGTCAATCGCTCTCCTAAAATGCATTGTCTGAAAAGCGCGACTGGAAATTCCTAAACTCTTATCTCAGCCTGTCGTTGCCATCAAGGGACTTGACATCCATTCATGTTTTGTTCGATCAAGGTCTTACTACTTAAAAAATCAACTATGATTCCATTAACTTACGGTGTGAAAACAAAGTGGCTTTTTGAATTTAGAAGGCGTGTCTCTATTTGACAGGTATTTGTCATCCTGAGGGGTTAGTGAATACGCTTTTCTTCTCTTTGTGCTTGGTTAAACTTTATCTAAAACCAAATTTGGAACAATTTCGACCAATTTCTTGAAGCGGTAACCTGAGTATTAATTCTAGGATGTCCTCTAATCCCTATACTTTCATCATGGGTAAACCAACGGCATTTTCTTAGAAAATTGTTGCTTGCGTTAAAAATGGCTAACTCTACCTTCTTGTCTTAGTATACCGTTTCGCCATATATAATGCCGAATATTTCAGCGAAGCGTATAACTCATAATTTGAACGAAAACTGTCTTCGGAAAAGTTCAGAAATTACCACTTGGCTGGCGGCATTCATGTAATAAGTGGGACGAACGTTAAACGCACACTGGTGTATGTGACCCAGGGCGTAGGTAATATAAAGTAAACTTATCAGGAGCTTTCAAAAAGCTAGAGGATTCCATCGGAGTGTCCACCAGGTTTAAGTGGGGGTAAAGAGAGAGGGTGCAATTCTAAAGCATGAAGATGCCTTTTCGTTCATTGTGTTTCAAATTCCTGGAAAGTGCTGAGAAAATCACGCCCGTCCAAATTTTATCGGTTTTCCAAAGTTCACCTAAGTAGCCGGTGGGCTGCAGCCCACTTTTGTGAGTATCCACTGCTAAATGTAGTACAATTTGTTGTTTAGAGTGTGTTAAATTGCGGTTAGCCTGCATAAACGGGTCCACAATAAATAGGCAATAGTCCTTAGTTTTGAGTATCATTGTGGCGGTGATGGGTTTTGGGACAAAATAAGGGGCAAAAATGACGAGACTATTTTTTAACCGTTATTCGAGTCTCATTATAGTCCAAACAAGGCTCTTTCAGGAATTAATTTAGGAGCACCAGCGCTGCTCAAGCGATTTCTTGTTTTATTAGCATTGATTGCCCTCGGATTGGAATTCGGTGATTTTAAAGCTTTCATCTGAATGTCAAATTACACACTTGTTGATGTATAGTACCGGCGCGCTGTTGGTTTTCCGGGGTATTTTAGGGCAAATTTTGAGCGCACGATTCTCAAGGGTCAGCGAATGTCTTACATTTGATGGCACAGGTATTGACGACCTCGGAAAAGACAGCTTTATCCCACCCAACAGGTTCACGATGTTTGCATGAGTTACCTATGAGAATATCTGTCTGAAAGATAGCACACCAGGGCAAAATTGATTCCTCTGTGGGAAAACAGTATTTCTGAAGGGCTTAAGCAGACAGCGCACAAACTATCAAGGGATACGCACCATTCACTAAAAGGATAAGCCTCTAGTGATTGCACACATTTACGTTGCATGCAGGCGCATTTTATGGGACTGAGCATGATTCCATTCTTCTCGAGTAGTTTGAATAGCCGACGTAGTGAGCTAAGTCGTTTTCCATGATGATACTGAGAAGACGTTAGCAGCTGGTGTGCGGAAAAAATTGTAGAAACCAAAATAAATGCTGATAGTCACTTTGGAATCTTTTTTGCCCCGGTACCATCAGATATCAGAAGCAGGGTCTGCTTCGAAATGGGTGTTTCAAAGTCATCTCTTTTGAGGCAGAAACAGTTCGTGGGTATACCTCAAATTGGTGGGAAACAGAAACTCAAATGTAGGGTACGACTGTGCAAGCGCTTTCAGGCTCAGGAGAACAACCTGTTTGCAGTAGCTGTTGAAACCTCCTTTTACCAAGGCACCGCTCGCCAACGTGCATGGATAG
>SJOL01006489.1:1020110-1094345 GCA_004794785.1 Opisthorchis felineus
GCTTTTTCGGTGGAGTACAACGCTTCCATAAATTTGCGTTCTTTTTCCTTATTTCTTGAGCCAATATGTGAAATCGTCACAGGTAATCCTTTACTTGAACGTTTCATCGCTCAATATTACACAGGTTATCCTCAAGAATAATCAGTTGTCACGGGATTTCCTTTTCAGAAAGATTTGCGACCGATCCTTCTCATTAGCGAAGCGTAAAAGGTGCCTTAACAAAACTCAGCAAATGTAAATGGGTATGAGGTGGGGGGCTGTCCCTTGTATTTAGTGTTACAAGTTTGCTTCGTGATACTTGTTACAAGGCATGATCGTAAACAACCCACCACCACTCGTGACCTAATGGTTAAGTGTTGAAACTACTAGCCAGGAGGTTGCGGGTTCGAGACTCCGAAGTTTTGTGAGATGCGCACTGCTGATGATTCCCAATAAGGATGAAACAGCTGTACAGTGCTTCTCGGAATTTCATCATAGACTGGTTTCCCTTACAGGACGAAATCTCCATAAAAATTCCCAGATCACCTCACACTACAAACAGTATCACATCAGTCAGGGAGTCTGCATTGGTTGCATGCATTTAACTCGGCGCAAGTCGACTACATCTCGGGTGTAGTCATTGATTCGATTACTGAGGCGGCCTTGTTAACCTAGGCCACTCTGTCAGCGAGCAACTGTTATAATTTGGGAGTTCTGTGCATTCCAAAACAAAATTTTTAACAAGTTACTTAAGGAGTAATGTGTGTCGAAAGTTTGGATATTTCCAACTGAACCGAAGAAGTTGGGAACAAGAAAACCAGTGACCTTAGTAGCTTTTCGCATACCATACCGTTGCCGTCTGTTATACATAATATTAGGTGTCATGTTTTACGTTTTGATGATGAGAAATTTTGCTGCGTGATTTGACCAAAGCTTGGCCTGAATTTGTTACCGTCCTTGTTAGGTTGCCAGTTACTCAAAACTACTCTTACACGGTATCAGTAATAATAGTAATAGTGGTAATAACAGCCATACCAGTGAGATTGATAGACTAATCTTTCAGCGACACAGCCTTGCCTGCTGCAGTCCTTTCTTCACCAACAGTGGGGCACAGCATGGTCCCGCGTAAGCAATCTCCCTTTTATGTTTTTCTCTGCTTTTAAAAAGCTTCCGTTTTAGGTAAACTCGGCGACCTCTTGCGAATAGTCGGATCGTTGACCCAAAGGGAGGTACTGATTCTCAAGGTGGGGAGCATATCCTACTGGATATGCATTACGAAAAATGTGGTTAATTTCGGAAAAGTTTAGCAATGCGAAGTCATCCTATAGCTATGACGCATATGGATGCGTTACATGATAGGACCAATGGGGACGCGATACCAGGGTTAGAATATTGCACTTGCTAGCCAGAGGGTCACGTGGACTACAATAGGGGAGAGGAGCTACATAACTTCAGGCTGATGTCTGACCAGAGCTTTCTATCCTAATATGTTGCACGAGATCATATTCCCAATTCCACTTGAATGAATTGCGCAATTCTTCAATTATGTTTATTGCACTGTTGAGTAGTGTATAACATAACAGAGTATAACTCAATCAAAATGTCGATTGGAGAAAAAGATAAATATAGGGGCGATTTCCAGGGGGGGGGGAATATCATAAGCTTAAGTGCAACGGGACAAAAGAAAAGTAGGAATTTAGGTCGGTCAACTTCTAACAGCTTTGTTGGAAATGATAAACCACGCTAATCCGGGATTCAGCGGTGTACCTTTCTGCATAGTATTAGTAGAATGAGTATTAGATATGCCGTGACTTGCGGGGAGTGACTTTGATAAAAAATAAGTCAGACATTCAGGCCAAAGGTCCACGAGGGTCAGGCGATTGTTTGGAAGAATCGACCCGATTATGAATTTGAACTAATATCCTTGATGATAAGGATCTGTATTCTGTGGGGTATAGGTCCTCGCGTCTGGACTCTGCTCATACCCATACTCACGTATTCCATCCTTTTGATCATATGTGTTGTAATGTTCACGTTCCAATGGTTGATTAATGTGTTGGGCTGGGAGATGTGTCGCAAACCCCTTCTCTCCATCTGGAGGCAAGTCTGTCGGGGGCTGCCAGTTAGACAAAGCTTCGTCTGGTATCTCAGCCCATGGCTGCTTCTCACCAGAGGCAAAGATTGCGTAGAAGATAACACCCGTAAAGTGCACCATACTGGCTATTACAAACACAATCGTCCAGCCCTCTTTGCGCTATCAGAAATGTAAGTAAATCAAAGGTATGTAAGATAAATGAGATGTGCAATAAATGGCCTATGTAATCTTATACTTTTTGAGAACTCAGGTTGAATAAAATGTGATCAGGATGAACGAATCAATTTTGTGTAATCATCATGTGCGTAGGTTACACAACTTAAAAGAAATTTTCAGCGGTCAAATTGCGTTGACAAATATGACATGTGTAGGAATAAATTATCATGCCCCAGCTGTCCTCACGGCGACTCCCAGGACTACACACCTACACAAGTCAAAGATGTACTTCGATCACATTGCATCACAATATTGTCTAAGGTTGCACGATTACAGGTGGTTTTTTTAGGACCAGTCTAAAGGTGGAACTTCCCGCAATACACTCCGTCCTGTTTTCTTCCAGTGTGACAAATGCATTTGAAATGCGTGAACATCACACATAGTAGTAAGTGGTCTTAGCTCTCCTGCAACTCACTCAAGAAGTAAGTGTAAAGGGTACTCATTTTTACGAAGTCGCTTATTCAGCAGAAAACATTACTAAATGCTTTGAATAAACGGTTGGATATCCTTCTTCTATTCTTGTAACTCACAATACCGGAGGCAAAGCAGACAACAGGATATGAACACAAATTGTTCAAGTGAGTGAACAATATACAGTATGTCTCATATATTCCAATTTTGTCGGCTGATGAATAGGGGGGAATGTGTTATTCTGAACACCGCCACGTACTGAGCAGGTGGGACACCAGTGAGATGCATTTCAAGCAACAAATTGCAGCATTCCTTAAGTGTGAGTAAAAGACAGCCTATTTGTATGATGGATCGTGTGGGTGATAGGTGAAAAGTGAAGTTAAGCTTGCGCAGTGGTAATCGGCTTTGAGAATTTTACCAAGATGTTTTAGAAAGAGTCTTGAGTTTCCAAAGCAAGCTTACGTCCAGTTCGCTGGATTTGAACCATCACGGGAGTAGTTTGAGATGATCACGAATTTCGGATGATAGGTTATTATGTCTTATCAGTTTTGGTTAAATGTGAGTACACAGACGGAGCGGACGCTCGCGTGTGCATGCAAGAGCAAATAATTTTTCACAGTGGTTCATTCATTCTTCATGCGTTTACATATTGTATTCATCCGAGTATTTATTTGTTCGTTCGTTTATCCATTAGTTTACTAATTCATCTTTTCATCGAACAGAACTGTCATTACACGTGAAAGACCTTTGGACAAATACTTATGTACGTTGCAACGGAAATGCGCGGTCCATAATAGGGATTCAAGAAACGGAAAAACAGCAACATGTCAGGAGTAATCGCCTGCAACTCTGTCACTTTCCTCTAGTACATACTCCAAGGACATATGGCAAAGAAACTGCAGCAGAACTTCTAAATGCTTTGATGCGACAAACACTCATTGCTCGATTTAGATGTCTTTTGGAAATTAAAGGACCAAACATCCACGAAGTAGGTCACAGTATCGTGCATTATAAGGTTTGCAATGCATTCCTGTGGTAACAACACAGAACCGGTGGTAAGAAGCTTCACTAAGTGCAGTTTGTCTGGGTTGCCTCCGGTGCTAAATTAAATTATGTGTCCAACCAATTCGGGCGTCTGAATCAGTTGTGGTGGTTCATCAAACAAAAGTTAAAAGTGTCTTGTTTAGGGTGAGGAGCAGCTGTGATTTGGCTTGAACGTACAGTTATTTAGAGTCCTACTACGGCTATTCGACGAAAACATAACTGGATATAGCACACAGATTTCAGCGAGAATAATTAACGGCTTATCGACAGGCACTATCCGGATTCACATAAACATCAGCGGTTCGACCCGGTGTAAAACAAGTTTATGAGGTTGTCCGGTTACTTGGCGTTGAATTCTGGCTGGTTGTTTGAATTATTACCACACCGATTGTTGGTACGCCGCGAATGACCGAACAAATGAGGTTTACATATACAACATGACATATACCCTTAGCTTGGTCAGTTATTGTTGCTCATTGGAACTGGTATGCACTTACTCCTCCCTGTGTCAGCAGTTCAGCAGTCAGTGGGCATATCATGCCCGAAATCGTTCCCACACCGTTTGACAGACCCATGAGTATACTGGCATACCTTGGCGCGATATCCAAATGGTTGACATTATATCCTACAATGAAGAAGTAACCGTTCAAAAACCACTAACATAAGCACTATTTTACCAATGTTAACAATCAGCCGTGCGCACAGATCGGCATCGATAAGGAGAAGTTAAAATGATTAACATTTTCAGCATTGAATGTCTGCATTGAAAGATTTTTCCGCATGAAGTGCTCATTCTTGGTTGGTTCATTCACAAGACGACATAAACTCATAAGAAAATAACATGCAGCAAAGAAGCTTGGTTTGGGCAACACCTGTCGGACTAAATACCTGTAATGTTATACATATTATGCATAACGAAATATAACCTAATATAAATACGATGATATGATATGGTAATATGCCATGCTGGTTGTCAAGATAAGATACGAATCAAAAGGCAGGCATAAACGGATACCAGGTTCGCTGCCGAAACTGACAAGAAATGCAAATAGAAAAAAGTGGTTACAACCTAGTGCTAGCCAAATAATTTAAGTAGGACTAAGGATGCCGTACGTCCCTCAATAAAAGTAATCAGATAATCGGCGTCAGACACACGTCCATTGGAAAGTCCACCAAATGGGATGGACGCATAATATAATCTATGAAGCTCTGATGCAGCTTATAAGTGAAGTCAACTGCCATTAGCTGCAAGGTGATAGCTCAGATTGTCAGGTCGTTGGGTGAATGGATCAATCAGCCTGGTTAGTGCGCCACGACTGTTTGTTTCATCATCAATCGAGTTGACCTCACCCGCACATCTTTACGTAGAGGAGCTGTGCGATATGCCATTGAGTGTATGTGTGTGTGTGATAAAAAATAGAGTGGGTGCATGATTTGAGAAGAGAGGGTTTTTGATAGTGCTTGGCTGATCAGGCGGACCTGTTTCACGTAAGTAATCTGTAAGCTCAATTTCAAATCCCCAGGGGCTCACGTTTAACCGAGGTTCATAGTTGTCTCTCTTGTTACGTCTACAATGGCCATATCCACTTGGTTTTCCCAAGTGTGACGTATTAATACTAGGTGAAATCTAGATATACGGGACAGAGTAGACAGGGAACGGCAGACAGTAAAGCAAACGAACTCTTACTACGACGTAGCTATCGCCAGAGTAAAGTGCACTGACACGTAATAGAGAAAGTGATCAAAAAGTCACACGTAAAGTCACATATCAATCTAGAGTGTTAATGTCCATGAGAGCTCGCAAATTTGACTAAATAGAAGCCCTTTTGGTAGCTAACTAACAAGTGTTGTTGGTTGTGCATTAGCAATTATCAACATATGTGTGGCTTTGTATAGAAGCCACATACTACTCACACGGTCGCTGAAAAGCGATTTCAGCGTGCATGGGTGAAAACAGCGTCCGAATTCTTGGATAAGTGTACACTGCACGATTTATCAGTCGCTTATCTACCTAGGTTCTTCATTGTTCAGCGTTTGTAGCTGTAGGGATTGGGTAAGTACTTGCTCAGTTACTGCAACGAAAGCAGAGGGTGCTGACGGAGCCGGAGGAGAAAGTGACTGAATCGAAGCACTTACAAGAAAACATAGCCACTCCGACCACGTTGAAGAGAAACTTGGAGCAGTACTTGGAATCCAGGGATTCCACTTGATTTCAGTAAATTTTACTTCATGGTGCGGGAGATATGGGGATATACATTTCTCACTGTTGGACAACCTTTTGTGAAGCTTTCAGAAGACGCAATATCGCAAATGAATATCGCAACCGATAATCCTGGAGTCTTCAACGTGGCAGGAGCCTATATCCAAGCTAAGCGTAATTTTCAGTGGGTGCACCTCACTCATCTTCTAATCATCGACAAACCGCTTGAAGAAGATATTGTGTCACAAGTCAGCCTGATGAACCGTGACTGTAGAAGAATCCAACGACTTACATATAATTAAGTCAAATAACTCGTTTTACCACTAGTCTCACAGCAACCAGTGATGTGGAAATCGGAAAAAACAAGGAAAATTGGGTTCGGCATCACAATGCTCTGTGAGGTAGTTTAGTGCAAAGTAATTAACCTTTTAATGTGGAGACAGTTCAGTGGATAAAAAGACAAGGAGCGGAACACAAGCTTACTGTCCGCCCCATCGGCGCCTTCAGACCATCTGAAAAGGGAAGACTAGGATTACGTAGATTTCTATCCACCCCGCTATCATCGGCTTCCAATTTTCAGCCAGAATGGGCATGCAGAAAGTCCACTGTATCGTGCGCGTAACTTCGGAAAGCAACGAAACATTGCGTTCACAACTGAAAGTAGAAGCTCATTAATTTTGCAAATTAATTTCCGGTGACGTTTTGAACTGATACGATGTCAGCCGCCTCTAATTTTTCTGAGAAACGTTAGAAGTTCGTCAACAACCAGCAACCAGGTTGTTTCGCTTGCAATGTCAGGGGTGACGCAAATCTATTTTTGGATGAATTGCATTGCAGTTTTCCACTTCGACATTCAAAATCTGACGGTCGACGGATTTTCTGGCTAGACGCCCCCTAATTTATTTATCGTAGACTGAATCTAAAAGATTTATCTTTGCAAGGTACCTAGTAGAGTGATTCACCAACAGCTTTATAGTACCTTCAGCTCGCATACACATGAACAGGTCTGTTCAACGTTGCAAAGTTTTAGCCAGCACATGCGTTTTATGGAACCGCGGGCTTGTTGCATTCGGGCCCGTAAACTAACTCCGATGTCACACGTCTCACATATCACAAGCAACAAAAGGCATTTGAAGACTTACTCTCTTTGATCCTGGTCAAATTTCAATTTGCCAAAGGCTTCGTGTCACCTTACTGGTTTGTCTGTCTGAGTGTGCAAATTGTTTTCTGTTACCATGACTCACCTTGGTGTGGCCTCATGTTGCTACATAACTGGGTTGGTTCATCTGACAATCCTAACAATTTTGATCAGAGCGCCATTTGCAAAGCTCTTTAGGTATTTCATAAACGACGGCTTTGATGTCGCTTATCGGTTTAACACGGTAGGCGATGACGTGTGCTTTCCCAAATGTACGCGGACATTTGCCTAACTACTTTTATATTCGTTGGCCGATAATCACGTCCACACACTGCGTATTCTCCAGAAGTTAGTGTGCAGCGTTTTCGGCATGACCGTAGAGGGCTTCAGTGGCAGACACGTGTGCGAAACGCGATCAACCAACGGTTGGAATTTTTCTCAACAATGGCGGACAAAATGGGAGTGATTGAAGCGGAAGATAAGAGCGAATATTTGCTAACATTGGCTGGGGGGTCATGGCGTCATCAAAATTTAACCATACTGTACTTCATGGCGGACTAGCAGGCTGCTCAAGCAGTATATCCGTGAGCTTTGCATCAGCCCGGGTCGTTTATTTCTTGAATGGTTTTCAGTTGCGCAAAACGCAACATGTTGATCACTGAGACACTTTCACAGTAAAAGAGCACGAAGTTCGCTGGTTTCAAAGCAATCACCTGGAGCCGATACCTCATAAGTCCTGTTGGCCACACTAGTGAGGCAGGAGAGTTTTACGGGGAGTTTTCAGCAAGAGTGGAAATGCGACCTGAAGTATGCAAAAGATAGGAAGAGATAGGTACTTCTGCTGTTCATGAAGCTCGTCTGCTATTTTGAGCCTGGAAGTATGCAAAAGATAGGAAGAGATAGGTACTTCTGCTGTTCATGAAGCTCGTCTGCTATTTTGAGCTGTACCCTACAAGGGCCTCGTTGTCAGAAAACATCACTCGTTTGAGGCTACAAAGCGGAAAGAACGCATGGCCTGCAGTTCCCGTTCCCGTTGCTGGAATAAACGAACCGGTAGGATGCCTTGGGAATGTTAATTTGAATGGGCTAGTCAAGGAAATGGATGAATACGAAAATATCCGAAGACTGGGTTTTTCAACTTGACAGTTGGTTTCCCGAAGAAAAACAGTGACTGTTATGTGAATCTGCACTTTCTACCACCTGAAGCTTTATGTTTAACCTAGAGATTGAACACTGGACCTATAAAAACGGCCAAGGTGGTTTACGGAACGGAATTCCTGCGCCATAGGATAACACTAGGAAGTCTTCGGAGAGTTCAAGAAGGGCTGATGCTTGTTTTGAGGCTCAAACTCTGGGTGATCATTTTTTATGAGGTACATTGGCTTAAGGAGACTTAGGAACAGTTCTGCCCAGTGAATATTTCTTGTTCCTTGATGACTGTTGCTTTGCCATGAACAGTGAGGTAGAAATTACCATTGATCTGGTAATAAAAAGGCTCGGAAAAGATGTTTTTCGTTTACTCCCTAGTGAATTCGCATCAGAATCTTATGTACTTGCAGGTTAGCTACCCCGCTTGGAGTTTGGGGGTTTCACCTGGACAGATTACTGCGTGTGGGAAAGTAACAAGCTTGTCCTTGGAGGGTAATGAAGGTGGAGGTGACGAATCCTGGCAAACCATTCGTTGTATCTTTTGCTGATGTATCAGTGCCTTGCTCTGACCCGTAGGAGAGATGACCCCGACAGATAATTTTACATTGCAGGACTTCCTCAGCTTGGCTGTCCATTACGAAAATTCCAAGTCAAACGTGCATCCTTTTCAAGCTCTACTGAAAAATTTGTTTAATAATAAAGCAAAATGATCTTGGTCACCAATATGATAAGGTGATTTTGAGCGCAATAAAATGATTTTTACATCTGATTTCTTACTGGTACTGCAGCTGACTCCTCTGGTTGCAGTGTTTGTACGGTTTGTTTACGTACGGCAGAGATGTGTGCCTAACCCCCCACGCACAATCAAATAACTAGAAATAAACTGCAGCCATATCGACGAGGGAGGTACTGGTTTCGTGGTTGCAACTAAGAGTTTCTGTATGCTAAATGGAAGAAATTTTACGTCATGAGTGTAGCAAAAGTCGCTTCAGTTGATTTTTGAGTTTAAAAATGCATACGCACAGTAACAATCCACTTCAATCATAGGCTGCGAACACATCATAACACAAAGTTTTGCATGGCCACAAGTTACAGGTGAATGATTTTTTGCTCCGTAAAGATGCTTTGGTTGTCGTAGACAATGGATCAAACAGCGATTCTGTAGCGGCTACTGTAGTCCGGACATCAGTGAACGACATGGAAGAAAGCAGTGGCACACAGCTATTAGAAAACTCCACTTTCATTTATCGGCCGACTGTTAAATTATGTTGGCTATCCGAAAGCCAGTCCTAAATTGTTGAAGATTTTACAGGGTTAGACATTCCACTGAGAAACATGGGGAGTCTGGCCACTTTTACTATTTAACTGGAGGGAGAAAGTAGAAGGACATCTACATATTTGACCTCTATCAAAAGTTCAACAAGATGAGCCCACAGCCGCAGAGGAAGCTAGTGGCTCCAAATGACTCATTCCGACAAGAACTCCTCAGAGAGGAATGTAACTGGTTTCTTTAGCTTGCTACTTTAAAAAGGGCTTACTGCTGAAGCATAGAGCATTCGAGAGTGTCTGAGGTCAATATGACCCCATGACTTTGTCTCGTTGAGAATTATCAATGGTTGATCCATATCTCTGCATCACAACTGAGTTACGCGTCGCGTCTCATGCGCAATAATAAGGATTTCCTGGGTGAAAAATCACCACTAAATGTCAACCACGATTTTAGCCCAGAATGCAGCCTCTACTGTTGGCGTTTCCATCGCTACATTTAGTAGCTTCCAGTCTCGGTGGAAAATCCGCTCAGAAGTATTTTTCAAGACAGATGTTCTCTTGGCTGAGGCCATCTGAAGCCAAAGCACAAAACAAAAGCCAAAGTGCTGCTAACTTAGTCTTCATACCACACAACAACGGTTATTAATTTTCCGGTTAGAATCAACCTTTTGGAAGCCCTACGTTTAAATGAGCTATGGTATTAAAAAAGAAAATGACCTGTACCGAAGTAGCTTCCACTATTTCTTCAGGACTGTAGCGTGGTTCCTCTAGGTGAGAGACCGGTGTTGAAACGCAATTTAAGGTATTTTTATCAGTAAACACTTTTTGTTGGGTAGGGGTGGGGTGAAATTATAATAGTGGGAAAAAGTACCCACCGGAGAAGAAGCGCTTGTTAGGACCTGAAACCGGCCCCATCAAAACTCATAACTTTGAAACTAATTCACGTTAACGACATTGGTAGAATAGTCACTAAGCATACCAAGCTTTGCTGAACGCAGCTATTATGCGCAAGCCAATTTGTCAATTGCTAACTCTGGTGTCGTTGCTTGGTTCATGTTTATTAGTTATTGACTGGTATATTCCAACTTCCACATTTCGATGCCCGCTCAGCACGAATGAATCATATTCATCATAGTAAACGTCATCATCAGCTGGGAACGGCTCATATATTGTACACTGGTTATAGCTGCCGTAGTTTTATTCGTCAAGGTTCCAAGAAGAGGAGGGCAGACAGTTAACCGCTGGAGGCGCTAGCTGATATTGCTGACGCCTGAATCCAGTAACGGCAGTAAACTTTTCACTAAGAAGACCTGGAGGAGAAAGCTATGTAGTGAAGGCGATAAGCTGGATACATGCGCACCACTGAACCTACGTCTGACAGTTTCTCTAACCATTGATGTATCCTGTCTCACGGCCCCCATCCAAGGAGACGACAATGACCGGCGCAGTTGAGTTTGTTGATAAAGGCTTTCACGTTTCGCTGCCAAACCATTGCTTGACCCTCCCGTGGTTGTGCGAAAAGAACTTACCTACGAAGTCAGCCACATGAAATCCAGAGCACCTGACCAAGCCACCAAAACCTATGGAGTGTGATTAGTTCGTCTATCGCGAGGGAATTATTTCTTCCGGAAACTCCAGTACTATCGATCCGATGTTCTTACAATACTCTGGCATGCTCCGAAGACACAAATAGCCAGACAATTGAAGGTTCCAAAATCCTCATCTCGCAGAGACCAGGTTTCTGACCCATATAGCAATATGGAGCGCACCGCAGCATTATAAATTCGATCCTCGACAGGGAAGCTGGTGTCCCATTTGAGCCACATGTGATGCACGTTGGCAAAAGCCTGTTCGGCATTCCCGATCCGGATGGAAATGTAGTCTCTGGCTAGACCATCAGGTAGGCAAATTTGTCTACCTCCTCAATCTGCTCATCCGCAAGCATGCGTTTCGGGTTTGAGCCCACCCAATCTTGCAGATGCACTCTAGGGTGAAGTAGAACTATATAGATTGTTTATTGTCATCTATATTACGGTATCGTCAGATACAAGAAGAGCTGTGCCGTTTGCCTGTCAGCGAAGGACTTGGGAGCATTTCAACGTCAAACACATCAGAGGCTGGGATTGGGTCTTTCATGGTCATATCACCGACGAAGTTGGGGGAAAAATTAAACGAGGACAGCCTCGCATGGCACGAATTGATATAGTGAACTGAGGCTACAACTCACCGTATATCTTCACGCGTCCAAGGCTTACAGTGCATAATAAAGGCCAAGCAGTTATGGGGGAAGCCTTAGCTCCACAGACAATGCTATAGTGCCTGACGGTCCACAGAAGCGAAGGCAACTTTCAAGTCAAGAAAGATCACCATTGTTGACTGCTGGAAGCAGTGTCGCTGTTCCGGAATCGGTTTGTGGGTATGTGATCGATGCATCTCGCTGGAAGGAACCCAGCTTGGTTTTCACGGAGAGGCCTCTCTCTGTGCCCAGTCAACTTTCAAAGGGTGACACCAGAGGGTACCTCCAGTACTATAATGGTTTTCATGTGTGTGTGGCGGGCATCAACTGCAGGTGGCCGGCCCAGATGTAATTCCGAAGAGCTCAGACGACCGACTTGGACATTCATATTGCCCGGAAGAATGGTAATGTCAGTCACGAATGAGCCCACTTAAATATCGTTCAGCTCCAGAACTGCGGTCCGTTAGGGCATATGCCAATACAACAACTAGGCACCGATTTTCATGTCGAGTGGCACTGTGACTGATTGAGCTGGATACACAAACGGCGAAAAGACGACCGTCGCTTGGAATCTAATCCAATGTAGCCCTTGGGCGTTTGCACCTCCCACGCCACATATTTTACGAGTAGTATCTTCTGGATCATCAGACGCACGGAGAATAAAATCTGAAGGAGCTGTGTTCGGCTATGTGTCGACGTATTGGTAGCTCGTTCTTGATCATAGAATACATGACCACGCATGAGAAGTATGTTCGGCTCATAGACGCAAAATACATAAACTTTAAGAGAGCATACCGTCTCGGTAAGCATGGCCTTTTTGCCAATTTGATTGACTATGGACACTATAAAAAATTCCTATGAGAAACGAATCTTGTGTATTTAGCCGTGTTATTGTGTTTTTGTTAATGGACGGCAAGGCGGATAAGGCACATCGTTCGGAGCACTCAGACTCAAGTGATTCAGTGAGGTTTGCATGTGGAGTGGCATGGGTTTGGGCAGAGACATCGGTAATTAGGAGGCCAGTGTCTTGCACCAGTTTACGTTGCACGATTTGTGGGCGATTCACGCACACATAGCATATCATTATTCTTCTTTTTGGTTCACTAGTTTCTATTGCAATAACTATAAGCCGGGGTGGATAGTATATCGGGGAACAGTGGCGATATCAGGGGAGACGTAAATGGAAAACGGTTTAGTGGAGGTACCTAGAGAATGGATGGATAAGCCGACGTTATGGTGAGTGACGGTACTGTGACGGTAGGTTGCGTAGCTCTAAAGCGAATTTCTTCCGGTAAAGTCATTCTTGGCTCACTGAAAGCGGGTGTAAGCAACATCTTGACACCTCAATGGTGTGCAATTTGTTACATTCTGATTTTGACTGGGTTCAAGATATACAGACGCCACTAAACGTTCAGTCTCATGTGATCACCGATTCTGAACACATGAACTGTATTACAAAGTATTGTTTCTGTTAGGAAGATTTTTGTTCCTTTTGTACTGTTCCAACCGTGTTTTTGGCGACATTTCCATGGATTATTACCACAGTTGTGTGAAAAATTGTGTAGCTTCTCCGAAAAACGACTTGAGACGCTTCACACTGTCGAGGCTGTAAAACGATAGATAATCCAAGAAGAAAATTTCCATTCATGCTCACTATCCACCCAGACGCTGTTAGAGGCCATAGACAATTGCAGTTCAGAGCTAAAACGTTAGGCCAAAACAAACTGGTACTAATCTTTCCAAATCCACCTAATGAGCTCCAAATCCGAACTAAACATATACGTGATTGCAAACGTATGACTGACCATACTTCATCGCTAGCATTAATTACCGATATTTAGTATCAGTGAGATGTATGAGGGAGTTCTTCTTCAGAGAAAGGATGATGGAAAGGTCACACTCCCTTCATCTTGGTGAATGAAATGACGACCCGACTCAGGGCTAATTAAAGAGTCCGTGGAGAGTAATATTTCAGTCGTCTCTCTCTGGGCCAGTCAAGCAGTACGGTCATATGATAATAAGGCTGGTGAGAGAAAGTCCAAACGTCGCCCAGTACACCATCATTTGGCGAGTGAAAGAACAGCGAATACCTAACTGTAGTTCAGGTTGCCATCAGGAATACACGATGCCAACCACTTGTTTCTGTACTAATACTTTTTCCCTTCGCGGTTAATTTAGAAAGTCTTGGAAAAGGAGAAACCATTGTTTTTTCGATAACCGTGAACGGGAAATCATCTCTGTGGGTCAGTTATTTGAGAACTAGTTATTTAGAAGTGTTCAGTGAAGTTAGAAGTTCAAGTCTTGCAATTTCCTCTTGTGATAAAAGTGTCCTCGAATTTCTATGTCTTTGATTACACACGTGCAGAGCTAAAACTACTAATGTCTGAAGAAGCAAAGAACCAAGCGTGATTTTCCCCTTCGTAACTGGGCCGGAAGAGGTCTAATGAATAAGCTATGCCTCACTGTAGATGGCTGTAATTGCCTTCCTTAATCTCTAGTGTTTACCAGCCACGAATGTGTCCCCCATTTGTGATAAAGGACTAAAAGGTGGGTGCCCAAAGACGTTCCCTAGTCCCAAACTTCCTGATATAATGTGGAGCATTTCTCAACTACGAATGACACGATAATTCACTCTATGATTGGGCTTCATGGACAAAGCCTAATCTCAGTTATCTTCTGAAGAGAGAGCATCGCGAGAAGAAGAGACGTTATGACCTCTACTGGAGGGCTGGTCCTCCTCAAGGAGACTTCACACTAAAGCGTAGTCGGTTGGCCTCGGCGGAGGTTATTCTACTGCATCTAAAATTCCATTGACGCATCTTCCAGGTAGATCAAAGTTGCCCCTACTTTTCTGTAAATCTCAAATTCTGGAAGTTGTACTAATTTTAGGCTGAATGTTACTGGCAGACGTTCGCTACACATCCAAGGTTAATACAGATTGGTGATGGACTGTCTTGACATACTGATTATAGCTGTCGGATTTGAGGTGAAGAGCACATGATCTCAGTTGCCAGTTTCCACCGGCGGTTAGCTTTCCACCTTTTATGGCGATTGCAGTTTCCATTAAGGAAGTTATGGGAATTCAGCTTCATATTCTTACCTGAAATGGCAAAACCGCTGAAACCGACGGCCAGCACGAGACAGGCGAGAGCCGAAGTGGTTGTTTTTGAACATCCAACTCCTATAAGAAACACAGCCTCCATTCCAAAGCCTGTGAGGAGAAAAATAGGTGAAATAGGTTGATCTTGTTGGTCTTTTAGTGACAAACGGAACACCTCCATAGAGATTAAAGTGAATACGAGCATAATAAACTGGGTTCAGTTGAAGAAAGTTAAAATTTCTGGTCATCCACCGTATATATGCTCTATATGACCTATTTGAGTCTATCAGTGAAATTACTTCGCATGGGCCCACAGATTATACAGTGCTTAGGTTGAGTGAGTATTAGGAGCATTCTCCCGAGAAATTCACCCGCTCCTCAACAAAGGACTTGTCTCAAGTTTCATAAGAACATGCTTTGGTTTCGGTCGATCACGCGATACAGCCACCTAAGCAAATTGAGGTCATTTTCCAGTTAAGAACTGATACATTCTACTGAAGGAATGTGTGGGGGCACAAGTAAAACATATATGTTACCTTCTGCATCTTACGGTTCTTCGTTTTCCATTTGCAACAATCCTGGTATCATGATAAGTCCCACCTCCCTAGAGTTCTTAAAGCACACTGTGTATCTGCCCCATAACGAGCAGTGGGCAACTCCAATATTTCGAATGGCTTTCTTCGAAAGGACATATCTTTCATACTATACTACACCCAAGGATGGTGAAGTTACCAGACAACCCACTTCCGAAAATGCCCTCTTTGGGGCTCATAAAGTGAGCAAAGCCCCGAATTTCCGTCAATCTCTTATCTTGATTGCCAGGCCTGTTACTGGAATTTATTTTCTCAACCCTTGGCCTCCTCGATGACACGCTAATGGGAGAATGCTGAGAATGAGTCTTATCAGTAAGGATTTCAGGGATCCATTGAGCGTCGCATTGCTGATACACAGAGAAAAGCTTTTACAAAACTATGGACTTGAACGCATAGTCTAGGTCGGAATTAGCAAGAGGTCTTTTCGCTAGTCGCGAACAATGAAAACTTGGAAAAAGTCACAAGGCCTGGCCTGTAAACACATACGTACATGCACGTCCGTTTTTCCAAGACAGCTGAAGATTGGCAACGGACAAACCGCAACCACTGACTTGGGACGATATGATTAGGTCTGAAACGTGATTAGTGTCCATCCAGCATCCGGAGTACAACCTTCTTCTGTAGTATCTCCTTAAACTCCCCGAAAAAATTCTCCTCCCTAGTATCAGGTCACACGATATGATTCCAGAATGCGATGGAATACTTGAGAATTGTAAAGCAGTTCATGGGTTTTCGTCAGTAAATGCTGGTTTCGCTCATCAAAACTTCCAATAAGACTAACCTTCTGATCTAAACGTCTGTGTTTTACTTCAAGAAACCCCTTCTATAGATCCAGAAATAGCTGGAATGATATTAGGTCTGGTTCTCCAGCTTATTTATTGTTTCAATTGTACCCATGTCTATCCAGACTGTAAAAGAACCACGGTAGGTTGGGAGTAAAATAATGTCTTGAAAACAATGAAAGGGTAATTCCTATTGGTCACAAATCAGTTCTGTCAAATTCAACAAATTCCTAACCAGAACTGTCCAATTTTTAACATGAATAGTAAGCAACACGTTTAAATAAGTTCGATACCCCGATTTCTTTTACTTCGTTGGAGCAAGCCCATAGGTTGCTCCATTTTTGTTTGTACTATGCTTTCCACCAAGATTATGCCATGATCAAAGAGTGGATGGTAACTAACTGGTCTGTGACGTATCGCGTTAAAGCACAAAAGACGAGAAATTAATTACTTGCTAGGATGGAGACGCACACTTGGCGTCAGTCAAGGGCTTATATACTGTAAAAATAAGTTTACAACTGCCACAGCCATAGACAGCTGCAGCTCAACCAAACATTAATCATATCCTCACTTGAGGGCCAATTTAACTGGAGTTTCTCCGCTAGTCTCATCCGATCTCAAGAACTGAGGCTTGCAAATTTATACTACCTGCTTCAGTTGCTTTCACGATGTACACGTACGTCTTTAAAAGGACGTAATAAATTATTCAAGTCAATATAATGACCACTCCTACAGGAAATAACAGTACTAAGGATCCAAGGTACAAACTGATATTTACGGCCGGTTTTGTTTCACTATGACCATAATTACTCCAGCTAGGTATTGAAAGGCGATCTCACAAGCACACTGTCTTTCATGCATGCACAGAGTGCATTTAGAAAGGAAATGAGAATTAAAAATCTAAAGTAAGAGGAACTCTTTTAAAGTTGGGGAAGTAAACGGATTTCGGTTTTCGGTTCAGTAATATAGCTCAGAAAAGTTCTTTGTTTCTACACAATGAACAAACGTCTAAGCTGTAAACAGAGATTTGGCGACAGTGTTATTGTGCAGACGACTGAGCAACGTCATAGAAGACTCATTCCATGGCGCCAAGTTGTCCTGATTCCTCGCAGGTTTGCTGTTTGCTACCATGCAAAACAGAGACGATTTGCTGCTGTTGATCTCATTCACACCTATTCATTTGGAACCTTTGCAATGTTGTGGGATACGGCAGCTTCTCGGCTGCATAAGAAAACTATGCCACACCGTTTGGTTCACAGTTTCGGGATTTGGCGGTAGTGCCACATTCGCGGTCACCACTGGAGGTAGTAATCGATATTCATTTATCTTTATTTCGCAACGTACACTTGCGACGGTGTGGGGCTACATCGTGATTCACAGCAAGGACGATTAGGCTGGGAAAGATATAATCATGATAAATTACTTACTACCTTTTCTCCAAGCGATAATTGACGAGGCTCTCATCGATCCTCCTGTGCATTAATTTGATCCGGTCTGAAAAAAGCTATTCCAGATTGAACGAGATAGATGCATTTTTACTTATTTGTTTTAGCCGGGACAATGAATGACACATGTTCCGCGCACTCAGTTGAGAGAAAACGGAAGCACTCTCTTGTTACCATTGTTATTCAGCCGTAAATTCGTCCACCTCTTCCGTTTATCCATCATTCGGTCCATCCATCACTCTAACAGGGCGCGAAGTCTGTGAAAAGGGTTTCTTATTTGATTGATGAGATGGATTCAGCTGGATACACTCAAACCCCATACCAAAACACAGTTAGGTTCATATTAGACAGTTTTCGGGCAAGTAAACGTGCTTACGAAAAAAGTTGTGCGTCAGGAAGTCTGCGGTAACTTCACTTGGCTGCCAAAATCTGGATAGTGGAAGAATGAAATCCGCCCCTCCCTACTGAGGATGCGAAACGATTAGGGTGACGAAGCGTGTAAATGACAAGACCTATTCCATCAAGGCCCTCGGGCACTTTCGAAGATGATGTGCAGCTGACTATCCATCATCTAGAAAAAGGGTCATTCGTCGGATTCATTGCCCTAAAATGTTTCAGATTTGGGTTCTGTGGAAATTCGTGCTAAATGCCGGTATTATGATCATGCATTTCGGGTCTGCCAAATAACATTATGGGTTACAATAGTGGGCTCAGTTTTATACGCTACACACCCCAAAGGTATACGCCTATTATGTGTAGATTGGGAACGTTCGCATAAAAGGTGGATCACTCTGGATATATCCTTTGGCGTTTCTGTCAGTTATGAAAACCGCCTAACTAGTTACTTGAGAGCCGTCCTCCCCGAAAGAATACGCCTCAAATGTGAGTACATAAGCATAACGAAGATCGTAATCCTATTCGGTCGTTACTGTCCTACTGTACAACCACTACTCCTCAGCCCTAACAGTGAACATAATCAGGTACTCAGTTGTTTTCGCCCTTGTTTGGTGCACGCCTTAGGGTCGCTGGAAAAATTCTGAAGTTGTATGACTCAAAGCCTTTACTTTCTGAGGGACGTAGTTCCAGGTGATAAGTGACTGGCCCCTCAGAAAAGTGCACCCCGTAGGTCGGAATCACTCTTCTCTAAAGAAAGCCGTGAATGGTTTGAATATGAGGCGCTTGTTCGATGACAGTGTCCAAATCATAAGCAAGTTAGACTTAGCCGGTCGATTTTCCACTGGACATTTTTAGCCAACACGAAAATTGATCATGAACCCCAACGTAGTTTGAGTTCTTCGTACAGAACTTCCCATGTGGTAGCGAATCTGTTAAGGACGGTTAGGTCGGCATCAGACAATGAGTCGTACAGGTCAGTGACGTAGGCATCCGAATAGACAACCGTTGGCCGGAGTGTGTTCGACGGGTTATGACTGTAGAAACGATTTGCCGCTTACAATACGGCTGTTCACAATTAGTCTTTAAGGCAGTGGGTTGATTTCTATCCGCAGCCCAAGTGGGAGTTGAACAAAGTATCAGTTCTGGATCAACCACTATCAGATAGCTGACAAGACCGATTGAAGTAATTTCGTCTTGAAAATGCAGTTTACACCCTCATAGGGTTGTATGATAGAATCGTGCCTTTTTCAAAGGCTTTGAATCGGACTCTCACATAGGTCGCGAAGAATTGGACATTCTATCGCCTTCATTTACATAGGAAGGCACCCAAGCTGATCTATCCGATCAAGGAAAAATCTGAAAATAAAGGCCAACAATAGATGCGCTCTGAATCGACTCTCATTGTTATCTTCTTCTTCCACAACATACTCTGAATGATTTTCTATAGAGGAAAATGTTGGTAGCTCAGGTAGCGTAGATGGTCGTTGGCTTGTTCGCTGAGCTGGGCAATTTGATTGCAAACGTTTCATCACCAATCGAGGTGACATCATCAGTGCGTTATTGGGGAGCGTAGTGGTGCGTAGCGGTGGGTTGGTGGTTGTGCTGTGGTTGTGGTGGTGGCACAACCACCAACCCACCGCTACGCACCACTGCGCTCCCCAATAACGCACTGATGATGTCACCTCGATTGGTGATGAAACGTTTGCAATCAAATTGCCCAGCTCAGCGAACAAGCCAACGACCATATACTTTGAATGAGCTAGAGTGGTATAGGTGAATTTGACAAGGACTGGTAAAGTGATCCGTAAAGTTCTAGACGAACAGTAGAAGCCGGATTAACCTCCGTCTTATCTGCCAAACGTACCTTTGTTCTCTCTACGATCTGATAGGCTGTGACTCTTCTTCCAGTTTGGAAGCCACGCCGCGTTTACTATACCGGATTAAGAACATGATATCCGTGTAGCTAACAGCAACATTATTATTGCGAGGTAGCGTAGTACTAACAGGGGACTCACCTCCGCAGTTGAAGAGCTTTCGGACCGTGGTGGTAGACAGCGTGTTTTTTCGCAATCGATCTGCGAGCTGACCACCCAAGGGAACAATAATTGCCATCACAAGGTGAGGTAGTGCCGACAGGAATCCTGTCTGTTTGGAGCAAAAGGAAGTTGATATATTTTACAAAAAAATTGACAGCACAATCATCACAGTTAACCTGGTTATCATTCAACAGTCAAGTATGCTGCCGACATCGCAGTCACAGATAAAATGTTCAGGGAAGTTGCTGTACGCCTTATCGCATGCTGCCGCGTACTTTCTGTTGCAGATAAAGTTCTGCCCACTGGATGTTTGCCAGTATTATGTGACAAATGATTCAAGCAATTGCATTTTTAATTTGCGAAGATGAGGGGGCCAAAAGGGTACGGAAATAGATCATATCACTGTTTTGCTTTTCAAATTTGATCTTGTGTATGTCGTCACCCACTAAGCTTTAGGTTTCTAACAACGAATCTCATTTTCCTCCGGGTCATCTGGCTCCCAGCAACAACTAAATCGTGTTTAGGTTCCGATGATGAGCTGGATTTTGGAGCTTTGCCTATCCAGTCGTGTTCTTCAAAAGTGCCAGGAAACGCGTCAAACTGAAGAAAATAAGATATCAGTAATCTTACGAGTAAAGTATTACGTCAGGATACCTTCCCATTGGAGAAAGAATACGAGAAGAAACTGTCTGAAAAACGATAGTTCTCACGGATTTTGGCGAAATGCCTTCTCTGTTAGCTTTTCTAACGTTTGTAGTCTCAAGAGGGACGATATCACATACCTGGAGCATTGAGAGGCTTGAAGACGCATCCTAATAATTGACATAACAGATCGGGATGACACGTACACAAGGACACTCGTTAAACTTTGTATGCCTGCACTCACATCTGCTATTGTGGGCTACTGTGCACATTGACGAACCCAAATAATAGACTCCCATTTAATGCAGACGGGTACATGACGTCATTAAAGTGCACCTATCTCATTACTAACTTATTGGGGCCTGCAGATATTACTTCAGTGTTCGACGAAATAGCTTATGACTTGAGAAGAATGGCGAAGCTTTTGAAGGCCAAATTAATTTCCCCCAAATATGTCTGTGAACAAACCTTGCGCAGATTCCTCATCGGTTTTCGGGTTTCCGAGTGAACAGAAGTCTTATTCAATGAGTGATTTCGTTCTCCACTGAATTGCACTTATCAAGTCAACCATGACGGACGTACGCTAGCTATTGAGACTGTTTACCACGGCTCGAACCACGCTGTTGACGACGCATGCAATGTCGAAAGCAGCATAACTTTCGAGTTGGATCAGGTGGTAGACACAATCATTCCAATGAAACAAGAGGCAAATTATACGAGGCTAACGTTACGTTGTTTGTTTCAACACGCTGGACGGAGTTTTGCTTGAGACAAAAGCCGTTTTGCACGTTTCGTTAGGAGAAGTGCGTCATTTGAAGGACCCCTACGTGAAATTAGACCAACTCCCTAGAATCCTTTACGTTAACTTTTTGAGAGTAAGCCCCTCCCCCAACTTGCTACCACTTTCATAGTGCTCATAATAACCATCAAGCCTAGTGCGCGAATCGTAAGAGTAGTCTCCTGATGGAGGGCGTACGTATTTGTCTGTAAAATCTTAAAATAATAGAATAGTTCGTGAGAACTTTGTTAAGTTTTTTTTCAGTAGCTGGAGTCTATTCTATATGACGAGACTATCCACACCTAAAGATAAAACCGAACAAATGTTGAGACATTATGGCCATGAAAATGTAGGAGAATCTGGCGTAGATTACGCGTGATATGATAGTTTGCTATTCACCTCACTGAGAAACTCAGTAACCCTGAGTTTGAGCAGCACTAAATTATTTGATAAAGTTCGTGTGAATGCAAGTACAAACACCACGGACAAAGACCGAAATTGTCCACTCAAAAATTGGGCCAAACAACCTCTTTTCCTGTATGTTCCTTCACTTCTGATGTAATACTGAGTTGAAAATCCGGCCAGTGTCTTGAGAAAGAGGTAAGCAAGATGAAAGCATCGAGTGAATCATGATGAACACAAAACTTTAGCCTATAGGCTCTGCCTGTTTACTGTCTGGTGCCTTGAACAACAGTCCGTTAGTGTCTTCGTCAGTAAGCGATGGACAGTTGCAAATCCGGAAACGGACATATCAGCAAACAAATTGGTGCCATGTTAAAAATGTTCAATGCAGACAAGGGTTTTCAGCCTCAACTTCCCTTGTACACTCGAATGCATACTGGTTCGTTGCAGTGAGCACAGTTGCATTTCAGACCAAAATACAAGTGTGTGAATGGACTGGCACAATAGCGGCATAACGTTTGTGGTCCACAGATGCACTCAGCTGTAACTGTGTGTAGGTTTTGAGGTAGTCCGAATTTCTTTAGAACGTATTTATTTGTTCAATAAAGAACTTCATGGCAGCAAAGAACAACAAATTTGCAATAGAGAGGATCACATGGATTATTGGATGAGTTGCTGTGAAAGAAACGTGGCCTACTTGAAATCTTTCTACCAATTCACGAGTATTCTTGTGTTACGCTGAACATAACAGATGAAGCAGCACTACTCTCCGCAGTTTAGCGACAGCAGACCTCCCTTACAAGTCACATGAATGTGAGCCATGTTCTTAGCAACGGAAGCACCTAAATTGCTGCGTGATGTGATATGGAAGAACAAACATTACAGCATCGGTTTCCAGTGGAAACGAAATAATCAGGTGATCAGACAGAACTCACCTCTGCCATATTGTAACCAAAGACTTCCTTGAAGTACTTAGGTGTTTTCATGATCAACAAATAGAACGACCAACTCCGTGCAAAATTCGCAACGATGATTGCCCAGACAGGAAGCGAAAGAAAGAACTGGCGCCACGGAATAGGAATTTTCTGAATCGTACATAAAAGTCGTATATTGATGAAGCAGTGCATTTGCCCAAGGTCGTTACGAGATAAACCTGAATTTCGTCAAACTGATAGTCATCACACTAAGTATTTCGCATGAAATGTGTAACAAATTTACAGCATTGACGCTTTTCAGTGACCATTCGGAACGTTAAATTGTGCCACCTTAAGAAGGATGTGCCATCTGTTAATGAAAGTAATGGGACCTTTGAATTAGCCATACTGAACCGTACACGGTACGGTTCAGTATGTACCTCGAAGCGAGCAGAGCAGTCATCATAATCGTTTTTTTCACTATGGAGAAGAAAATATGCTTCCACGTGTCACAAAATAAATCATGGTCAGTATTCATCATAACACAACCAGACACATTACTGAGATTCGCTGTAGCGGAGCAATCGATTAAATTACAACACACTGATGGTGACAAAGAGTCGGTCACTAAATGCCAGGTTCAGGGAAAAATGTAACCGGCACCTGAACAATCAGCCTCCCTACCACCACCTCAAACCTCTCTACAAATTGTTTGTTGGCCAGTTTTCAGTTGAAAACAATGATAGTACTGCGTATTAGGTTTTGTGGGACTATCATTAGAGCAGTTAGAGAAAAGGCAGATTTTTCCACCGTCAAGCGATTCATAGAGTTCTGGTGGGAATCATGTGCTGAGGTGCTTCAGAGGTCAACTTATTTAAAGGGTCGTGAAAGCAGTGTAACATTCTGAAAAAAATACTACCGTAGGTGTAGGAGGAAGAGAAGGGTGTGATGGATAAAAAACAGGAAAATAAAGAAGAGAAGAGGGGGCAATAAATTTACACGAACGAAAGTAAGTCAATCATAACATGAATACACCACTATAGCACGAGTTGTTCATGCCACAAATCGCAGAAGGAAGTAGTTGTCAGCTGCAGAAAGTAGGTGACGGGAACTTGTGCTATTGTTGATTCTAAACACAAAAGTCCATCACTTCTGAGATTTTCAACTTGAGGCGACACAAGTCTATTGAAAGCTCAGAGTTCCCTCACAAGTTTCAAGGAATCTGCCCTAAAAAGAAAAAGAACGCTTCACAGGCTGCATGGCCCGCTGGTATGAGAAACCGTATCGCGGGTCACGTCAAGTGATTTGACTGACTGAAGGATGAGTGGCACTTTAATCTTTGCCATTTTAGTTGCTAATTGCTGGCTTGGAGATTCTACTTGCACACTGTCAGTGCTTCTGTAGTGGTTGGCGCCTTAGGAACAGAGGAAGCAGATTTGAAGTGATTTAGGAGCGGATAAATTTGTCATGGGACATTCCTTATGAGTCATTCAATCTTTCAACTCTTCCGTTGCCACAGGGAGCCTCCGGGTGCCAATACCTCAGGCACCTTAAGACGGAACCACGGGGCATCATGCGATAGGTCATCCAAGATCAATGCGTTAGTATTGGTTACTGGTGTAAGGAGGGAAACCCTTCGCTGCGAAGTTATTTATTAGAAAACGCCAACTAAACGGTTACAGACTATTGGACAGGAAGGTTAAACTCTCATTTGCATGTTGTTTTTAAAAACGGAATATCCATCTTCTTCTCGAACGCCTCTTCTTGAACTCTCCTGGATATTCATTGACTATCGTACAATTGCAAGCAAAAACTGTAAAGTAGTTCCACAAATTCCGTAATAAATCCCACCTTCCATTAGATCAAGGCGAAGTTACGAGAACACACATACTACTCGCATGCGTCATCAGTAGTACCCACCGTTACACTGGTAGTAGGACGCACACATCCACCACCTAGAAAAGATATTGGGAGCGTGAGGCCTGACATGACACTTTAGAAGGGCGCCCCTAGCAGAGTCGGCAACAAGGCAAAAGATCGGCAAGTATCCAGTGCTACCTTTTGCGCTTATGTGCACAAATGGTCGAACTTTTTGGCAAATTTACATGCGTGAGTTACAAAATCACTGTTAAAGAGATGGTTTATTTCTTGTGACATTCTTTAATGGTTCTTCAGGTGGCACCTTTATCTGTACTTCTCCGTTTGTGACCTATGAGGCTGCGAAACAATCTGCTGCAATTGTTCATCATTCTTTGCTGTCCTCAGGAGGCTAGCTGATAATTATTTATCAAAGTCAGTTCTGTCTCTCCATCTAGCACTTAACAAAACTTAACAGGTTAATCACAATTGTTTTCCCCATTCAGATCGATCAATTTTCTAATTAAAAATTGCCATTATCACGATAAAGCACAAGCGCTGCGTAGAGCTCTGCGTTTGCGCTCCTTACTCAGAACCTGATAGTTGTGAGCCCAACACACCTCTCGATGTGCCACATCCCTACCCCTCCATTTCCTTGGCTCCTAAGTCCTAATAGTTCGCCGATGTTGCTGCTGTTTCTGTTCGCTCGCGTGACTGATACGACGTAGTCCTCATTTCCTGTTTCCGTTCGCTCCATGTGTCTGAAAAGCGATCGTTAGAATCAGCCCCCTCCTCTTTGAGGCGCTGCTGGGCGTCCTCATTCAGAGACATGTCACCACCACTATTCCACCACAGATTGCCTAAACGCACACAAACAGAGAGCGGGCACACCCACATGCATTGCAAGTCCAGGTGTGCATGGGCTATGAATGAGAGTCTGGGCTACCGCCCACATGCTGGCAGCTGTACGCCTGTGCATAACTGCTCGCGTGCTCACCAACCAGAGCATGAATGTCAAGCGTGATTTATGCCAGGTAGGCAGTAATGGGGACAGAATCGGCAACGTCACCGCCAACAATGGTAATAATGCAAGGGGATACAAACGGCGCGTGGCAATGAGGGAACGAGGGACAGAGAGCGTAGATAGAGCATGCTCAGAATGCCCAACATACTGAGCGTGGGTGATTCAGCCGCGCACTGAAGCCCTAGGACAAAAGGAGTTGACACATGACGAGCTGTGATGTTTGTTGGTGTGTGTGTGTGTACGAATGAACACGGGAATGGTGGTGATTTCCGCACAACTGATCAAATATGCATCTTGCAAAATAAGCAACCAGATGACCTTATTTATCAGCTGGCTTACCATCAGAAGCTACTGGATAGCATTGAATCGCATCGGAATAAAACAAAAACAGAGTGGGGAAAACACCGATTGATGCCAAATTTAGCTAAGTTTAGTGGATTGTATTCCGATGAAAGTGCAAATGAATGGACAGTTTTCGGTTTGGGTGGATTGCTGGATCGTCATTGATTTCCTAATCCGCCTCAACAAAGGGTGGTCTGTCACCCAAAGGGAAAACCGGACAAATATAATGTGAACGAAAACATGTACACATGAGGTGTTGAAGGTCTTCTGGTTTATTGTACTGGTGATCTCATAGCCACACTTTCCTCAAATAACTGGTCGTCCACCATTCATTTGTCTGAGAACTCAGGTGGCCAGAGAAGAAGCTGGGAAGTTTCAAGGGGTTATTCCACTCTAGTTCGTTTTATTCTGCAAATTCTTTGAGAATAGTGATTTTTTTATGAATAATAGTAATACTGACAACTGTACTTACTGGTTTCTAACATGATATACCACTTTGTCCTAACCTATTCAGGGGCACCAGAATAATGAACATTGATGTATGCTTAATTTGTTACGAACCTAGTCGTTTATTACCTACCAACCTTTATCACCAGTTACACAGTACCTTAAGTCAAAAGCAAAAAACATCTTGGTGATAGAAGTTTGACTGATATGACAGAGCGCAGCGTTTTCTGCTCCTCACATTACAACTGTCCCGGCTGACCGTGGGCTCTCTGACTTCCAGATCTTTACACAGTTTACTCGTTGCAGAGGCAAGACCTGGGCATCGTTCTTCGAATTTTAGCGAAATATTTTGCTTACTATCATACTGAACACCAGAATACAAACAGACAGACTAAATTCCAACAAGAGTCTTTCGATGATATTTCTATAAGATCTGCTCCAATAGGTGCATCAACACACGAGTAGCGGTTCCTCAAAACGTCAAAACCAGTGTACACATCCTTTTTAGACGATTTTACACATTCTTTTTACCTAATGGATTTCGGCTAAATCTAAGCTTCCGAATCAGATAAAAAGATTTTTTACTCAAGAATTTTCCACTTCAGTTTTATTACGTCACAAACCTCCATTCTTTGAAAATCAGTTTTTATGAAAACGCAGTAGCAACAGTGAAACAAAATTCGCCGGTTTGGTCATGTTGTTTAGAGTAATTTTCTGACGTTAAAAGTGTCACGAACTGCGGCTTTGGAAATAATGGAATAAACGCTGTGATGTGTGAATACAAAGAGGCTTTGTTTTTGCCTCGACCGAGAACGCTTAGTTGGTTATGGTTAGCAGGCACATCTTCAGACCAGGCAGATAACTCACGTGCTCCAAAACATTCGGGTTATCACCTATGGACGTTTCGATGTAGACGCGCTCCGCTTCTGTGATTGTTGGGTGTATGGCCGGTCGTTCGTAGGTCACCCTCCACCACCAGACGAACCAGAACATGCCGCTTATACCTGATCGAGAGAGGTGCATGAAATGGCCCAGGAGGCATTTGATATCGGTGACTAATGTTCAATAATGTGTATCACATTGAATCACCAATCAAAGTTTCAGAGTTTCTGTCAACAGGGCAACGATTTTGTGCATGTGCATAGCATGTGTTACGGTTGCTCACTTTAACAGTGATTCCTCAAGTGTTCGGGTTGTTGAGGCCTATATCCTATCTGTCAGGCCTTCTAGATTAAGAAGCATCAGGGACGCTTCAAACTTGCTAAGTGACGTATAAACAAGCAGAAACATAGTAGACAAATATGAACCAATAATTTTTATACTATCCACGTATTTACCATTTGCGTGCTGAAATAAGTTGAGGTTCCGAACTTCCTTTCGCTCCAATGAGACACCACGGTTTAGGTATCGATACTCCGTAAGGAATGCACAACTAGAAAAATGTGTGTGGCACTCATGTAGGATTTCGTTTACTAATATAATATTAGCAACCAACAGTGAACACCCGAAGGCAGAACATCTCATGTGCTATATTGTTTCCAAATGAGCTGTGAAGAGATTCCAAAAGCAGTGAGACACCTGGAGGCAGTTGCACGTGAAGCAAGTGACTAAACTGAAAAAGGTTGCAACTGAAACGACCGTCTGACTGTAGCATTTAGCACTGCGACCATTTTGCTTGCGTCAAAATGAAGCGAAATACAAGCAAAACATTCTGATTCAGAAAATCTTGAGTTTTTTATGGGTGTTACGCTTCATAACTCAGTGAATGCTATCTGATCGGAAGGGAAAACCTAGGTGTGTCCACATGAAGTAAACTGAAGTTGTGGAGCTGGAGAGCATGCGGAAAGCAATCCGAGGCTAGACAACTTGAAAGCTGAAAATCCGCAGTAATCGGAGGAAAGAGGAAGCATCAGCTGGAGCGGAACGCATCTTGAGATCAGACACCCACTTTAACCACCTATTAATAAGCTGCCCCACGATTGCAAACAAAATCTGTAACAGGCACTCAAAACTCAACGTTAACCTAGCTTATGATTAGCAAGTAGTTCGCTGAATAGTTTTTTTTTACATTATCCTCTAGATTCAACTGGAAGTTTAACCTTCTGACTGGGTCTGTAGTGACACAAGCACAAAGTACTGCACCAGTAACTTTACAAATTAATATCCAAAACGGGGATAATGAACCATGGAGCTTGCTCACCGTAAAAGTAAAAGGGAGACTGCCAACCGAGATTCTGTGCGAGGAGGCCGGAAAGTGACAAGCCAAACACTGCTCCTGCATAGGAACCTAGAAATGGCAAGATAACAAAAGACTATGTACCACGAATCTGTTGTTTGTAACGTTTTGTACGCAATATGACTGTAACAAATTCTCACGGTGTAAACATATCTTAGTGCAGCACTGGTGTGTAACTGACTTTAACCTGGCCTTTGCTTGTAAACTTCACCAACGTATATGAGGTAAAAGAGCCAGTTGAAATGAGAAGATTCTGAACGTAAGTATAACGATAATGGTTTATATTCCCACATAGCTAAAAAGACAAGTTACACACATTTAAGCAGATCTTACCGCAGAATGCAATGGTAGCAAGCCGTGATCTTTCCAGTGGTGGTGCCCAGAAACGCCATATCCCGTGGCAAGCCGGGTAGGAAGTTCCCTGTTTCGAATGAAGATTGAAAAATTTGTTTTGCAGGCGTTTTCTTACTATTACACTACAGTTAATAGGCTTTCAATGCTGGGGTTCTAAGTAGCCGACTTTATCATACAACAGTTTTTTTTCTCATTAAAACAAATGGCTGGAAACGATATACAGGGTGGCGATATAACTAAGGGTAGTCTTCTCTGGGGACCGTCGTGTGTAATTAGTTACCTTTCTGTCGTTTATTAGCTGAGTAAACTAAAACCTACTTTCAACCAATTAGGAGTGAGATAAAGGAATTTCAAAATACCCAGTCGACTGTACGCTGTAAAGTGCTTGAATTACCGGCCAGTCTTTTAATATTTCGTCAGTTCCAGGCATGAACAGAATGACGATAGTGGATGGAACAGTACACGACCAGTATCATTAGTTTGTGAACAGGATGTGCTGTCACGCTAAGGTTGACGTCTAATAGAGTTTCCCCGACATGAGCATAAAGTAGCTTGGGGTTGACAGGCGATTGTCGATCAGAGAGCTGTGGTTCAAACATATCATTGACATAAGGAATATTTCTCCCCGAGCTTACTAAGCCTTGTTTTACCTCAGCCCTCCTGCACCCCTGAGCTTCATAATAAAAATAATAATAATCGTTCAGCTGTAACACTCTTTCGGTGCCTAGCTGCCATGCCACCTCAAGGAAGCACGGGGACTGGGATACTGCCAGGTTGCCCAAGCCCAGACAGGGGAAGACGAGATGCAGAGGTCGGGTTCGAACTACGGACCTTAAGGTCAGTAAATTCGCGCTCTATTTATAGGAGAAGCACAGGCATTTGTTAATTGCTTGAAGCTGTGTTGCTTTTCTGACCGTCACTATTTAGAAAGTTTATTATCAAACCGTTTTGGTTCATTTGAGGCAACCACTTATCAATTTATGGTCTGCGTTGTCCCGTCACGGACTCGAACCCAATGAGAAAAAAGGCAGGGTATCAGACGTGATTGTTCAATCCTTGTCCAAAAGACTGAATACAAAGGGCCATGCGATCGATCCATCCACACCCACCTAACAAAATACGAGTGATATGAGTGAACTTTTTAGGATCCGAACTTCTTCCAAAAAGACGTGGAATTACGAAGCACTTTCTCAGAACAAGCTTCAAGTTCCCAAATATAGTCATAAATGTTGTAAATGATCGTTCAGGTTCTCCGGTGCTTTTGATTATTAGTGATCGCCATCATCATTGACAGCAATACACCGGTGATGTATACTGGTGCTTACTTGGCATACAGCCATGACGAAAGAGTTCCCCAGTAAAGAGTGAGAAGAAACTGGTTGATCTTGGACTTATCGATAAGTCCTACGTCCTTTGGGAGAACAGTATGCCTACACCTTTAGTACAAATGTATCTCGGCATCATGTTTACATGGCGCCCCACCATCGGGATTTTCCAGTGTCCTTTGTGAAGCTCACTAGATAGAGACCAGGTGAAGGCCGGTGCACAGCTGCAGTCGAACTTTAGCTGGGCACTTTGTCTAGCAAATGACAGCACGCGCGCCAATGTCCTTAAAGATTTTTGGCGACGTGCAGGCAGGAGTACGTGGGTCCAATCCAGGGAGACACCAACATCTTACAGCATGCAGTTTGAATATAGCCGCTTTCACTTTACGTCGTCATGTTATGGTGTGTCTCCCGCCTAAATTTCGTCGATACTGACTTGGAACAAGAAGCTGCATTTATTGGGCAGATGATGGTTGAGCATTAGTAGTACATGTCCGAACCACCATACCCTGATAATTTCAGTTTGATGCTTTGACGATTCCGAGTCGTTACCAAATACCTGCTCATACACCAATTTGTTGCGTAGCTGCCGCTACCGGAGAACTCATGCTACGCTACGGAGACATAGGTAAACTTGAAGAAGCCTGGGATCCTCAGAACGGAATAGCCAAGTCTGGCAACCATAAAGTTGCTCTGCATACGCGGCCCTTTAGCTCAGCCTGTCAAGTCGTGGAGTCCAAACCGCCTTTAAAGCGGAAGAAAGCGGTGATTGCTGTGGAGTATATGTGGCGCTCCTGAAGCACTTGAAGTAACCTACCAGGTTGAAATCCTGCAGAATGTAACCGGGCTTGTTTCTCACAGTTGGGGAAGTTGGGAAAGCCAGCAGCTGCGTTACAACAGGTGTAAGATGTAAACCCTTATAGTTGTTACCATCTCCCTGCGTAACTTTTTGAAATACAGAGCGGGCTATCTCTTGGCTTTAATTCTTGTTCCCGAACAAGTATGAACAACTTGGCCAAGGCAGAAGACAAATATTGCCCTGCATTTTTGATGAACGCTGGGGAGGCCCACCTGGCTCAGTGGCCCAACGGCACTTCAAGGCAGAAATGCACATCAGTTCTTCGGAAACTGATGGTAGGTCTAACCCAACAGACAAAGGCTCAAAATGAGTGAGTTGGATGCAAGGCATAGGTACAGGGCCAGTGGGCCAACCAAAATGTTGAAGCTATCCAGCTCAGTCATCTAGACGATGGGCTTCATTACATATTACATCCTAGTGTTATGTTAGATTACCTTACGTAATGAATGCCTCATAGGCGACGTTGCGCGGATTATCCAGAACAGCTCCCATGCATTCCCAACCACTCATGTCTCATCTATTTATTCGACCTTCTGGTCCACACAAGACTATACGTGAACTGTCGTCTAATCAACTGTCCATTCGAATTGTGCTCTGAATCGGAAGGGATAGAGCTCCACTCATAAGGTTGTGGTGAAGACCCATCCGAACCGCAATGATTTTATTGTAGGCCCTCGGAAACACCACAATCAGAGTTTCCAGCATCACGTATGGCCGTGGTTATCTCATCTCCATTTTGATAATTGTCCTGCAATGAGACCGACTGAAACGCATTGGAGGGTAAGCTTTGATATGTCTCCATAAGCTGTGCTTCAGAAAGCTTTTCTGGGGTTCGCTTGGAAAATTTATTGAAAATCCACACCAAACAGACGCGCAATTCGAATCATTATGCGTATTCTAAAACGGTTGGCAGTCTAGGATCGGTAGCTGATGATATCGAGATCGATTTGACTCCAAGACTGGACAATGGACACGACAAACAAGGGCCGCTCAGTGTTTCGACTAATTGGGGTTATTTTCAAATTGGGAATTAAGGAGACATAGAGCCGGCTGTTTACGGGTATCCAGTCTAGTACTTAGGCCTTAGCTGTACCAACATTAGGGAAACCCGATACAGCAGTTGCAGAATCATCCAAAGTTCACAGTTGAAGGCGTGTGAATAGAGAGGGTGCTGCAAGTTCAATAACCGTAGCTGAATATTGTATTCGAGTTTAATACCTGCAGCAGACATCGACCGCTGAAGCATACAGACTGCATGCAAGAGTAGTTCGTTGACTGATCTAAGGCTTTGCACATTATAGGTTTAAATCTAAACGAGAGAATGAGGCCTGAGGGATGGCGTGCGATGTGTCAACTACCTAGGTGCCTTATTGACGCGCCTAGAGCTGGAATATGCATAAAAGTGAATATGAAAATAGGTAGATGATGAATTAAGATGTAACAATTAAGAGAGGTAGGTGTCAGCATTTACATGTTTTCGCTTCTCCACTCTGCATTATACAGCTAATAGGGTGGCCCAGCCGATTTCACCACACGATGGCCGATGTGGCTTTACCGTATAGTTATTTGTGAAGGTAATGGTGGCATGCGAGTTGGCTTTCTGTCAGGTCACCCTAAATTGGACTTAAGGACCGTTGATGTCTTCATCTAAAGCCTTTGGCTCAAAAGCCAAACCGAAAGTATACCAATGGTAGGTGTAGGACTAATAAAGTAGTCCAAATTTTAGGGAGCAAAATGGCATGCACGTCCCGACCCTCAACCTGGAGGGGGTTCTTTTCTTTCACTCCATTTTGCGCGAGATGCAATGAACTGTATCTACCGAAAAGAGTCACTCAATATATAGAAATTTCAAAGAGCATATTGGTGTGATGATTTTGAGTCCGATGTGTTTAGGAGTACTGAGAATACAGTCACAGACTCTTGGGGTCAAGTGTTAACATAAGAAATAAAAGTCACTGACCAAATAATGGTGTGAGCGTTTCGCGACCGCTTATTCCAGCGAAATAAACATGAGAAAAACGCCACTGAATGTAAACATCCAGTAAATATATCATTGGGAGACAAGACTGAAACCGTTTCAGTTTTATAGTTTACGGTCTGTACTTTATATCCTAAATTGGCATTTTGGTGCTTGACGAAGAGTGGATGCGTTTGCTTATCCGGGCTAGTAAGAGTCACTCAGTGCAAACAGCACTACACCCACTACACCCACTACACCCACACACATACCGACACAAGCTGACAAATGTGAGACAGGGGTAATCAGTTCTTGATGAATGGCATTGGGATGTGAATTGCTCGGAAAGGAACGACGGTTTGGGCAACGTAACAGGCGCATTCTACAATGGAAAAAATGAATAATTAAGCTGTTACCATCACCCCTATAAGATGAATGGAGCAGCCAGTGTCGTAACGATTAAACTAGTAGTTTTCTCCACCATGCTTTCAGACCAACCGGTCCGCAGAGGCCATTTTATTGCGGCAAAGCAACATTTTCAGGAAAACAGGCATCCTTTATCCCGTTTTTTTCAAATTCCCTGCTAATATGCGATGGGAATAAAGCTATCACATCAGATAAACTATTTCGTCCTTGGAACTTTTCGGATAAATTGCCTTTTACTCTACCACTTTTTTGTGAATTTTCGTACCGTTCGACAAAAAATTACGTACTCCGGTTTCACTCACATAAATTTTCAAGAATCTACTCTACCCGTAGTATGACAGTGATATCTTTTACACAACGGCTTCACTGCAGTCATAAAAATCAAGTCAGTTTAGATGCAATCAAGTTTACGTCCCTTCCTCGGCCTGGGCAAACGGGGAGTAGCATTTGCACACACAGTCCTTTGTCAGACAACAATATATCCTTTAACATTTGTCCAGAGAGAATTTCCATGACACTGTGCGATTGTTTTTATATTATTGCAGATTCATATTTGCTGTGCATTGTGGTGATGTGTGCACTGCATCATTCACCAAATTCAAGGACTGAATTGAAACATTTAGTTTCCTTTCTCAAGAGTCCTTCATTTGATCACGTTGTTTTTCTGCACACAAACAGCTCTGTCTCCACCTTAGCCAAAGCTAATTTCCTTAGGGCAGTAAAGAGCAGACAGTCTGGCTGTTTAAAAGGTAAGTATATAGACTAGCTTAAATAAATAAGGAATGAGATGTACAGAATAGAACAAATGTTCGAAAGACACCCTAAGACAAACAGCTTCGGGTATTTGCTAAATAGAAGTAAGTGGTTTTGGAAGTGCAATCCATCAGGTGCTTTGTTTTAAATAGGAATCAATGCAAATACGTTGTAATGTTCGATCGTCTATTTGTCAGGTTCAGAGTCCATAGACAAACTTAACAGCAGGATACCGTCCTCACACAGGGGCATTAAGTATATAATTCAGTTGGATTCCACCTGGTTGAAATTTGCTAGGAAACTTGATTTACTCATAAGACAAAATCTATGGTGATAGGTGATATAGTTGACAGCACGCAAGTATAATGTCACAGAAGGTGTGTTACAACAAAATTTCGTCTGATATCGTTGTACTAGTTTCTATCCCTTTGAGCATATTATTTTCTCGGACAGCAGTGAACGCCGTCAAATCTTCCACCCGAATCTGATCGTGCATTCATCTATCCGTTTCGCAACACAAACAACAGCCCAAATACCGTTCCGTTTTGTGGACACAACGCTATGCTCACCGGTTCAACTATTTGGTGTCTAACTCAAAGTCAGCCTACTTCGAACCTCTAGAGGATCGGCTCCTTTTAACCCAGTTTGTTTTTCACAATACAACAACCTAACCCGAAGTCAGGCACACCGTTAACTGTCAGGTTCTCTGTGTTGAACGTTTTTCGAGATATCCCGAAAAAATGGTGACCTAAACTCTCCAATCAAGTGTAGCAAAACTAATTCGGCACAGCGCACCGGCAGAGCCAACACACCAATTCAGTTTAATTTCGACCCTATTTCCTCCATTTCCGATGAACAACAATTCGATTATTAGGCTGAATTTTCCGGAGTTCTCGAAGAGGCTAGATTTATGGTCCATTATCTATGAATAAACAGTCCATGTGAAGTTTGTAAGTGGGTACATGTGGAAAAACTCCACCGTAATCACATACAAGGCAATTTTTCTTCTTTAAGGAGTGCTATTCATTTGTGTTGACTGACGTTCGTCAACGTGGTAGGTACTTTCAAGTTGACTGCTAGCTCTCGTCTTGAAATTTTTCCCTGTCATCTCAGACGTGAAAGGCGTGAGTAAATTCTTAGGCCTGTTTAACTTAGTGGACTCTGCATAAGTTGCACAGGAAAAACTCACTTCAACCAAGCCTTGCATTGTCCGTAGTATCATAACCAGAATGTAATGAGCCTTACAAGACCATGGTATGAACAGGTTGATTAACGCACTTCCACCGACTGCAACTCCAAAAACTTTGTTGGCAGCAAACTTTGACGCTATCACGCCTCCGGGAATCTGCGTGACCAGATAGCCAAAGAAAAAAGATCCATCGACAATTCCTCGTTCTTTAGCAGTCCAGTAGAAGTCCGGTTTCTGAATGGTAAAAGGTGTGTTGCTATAGGAGTCTTGAAATAACATTGTTACTATGAACACCTGCGATATGTGTGATTAACATGGGAAAGTAAAACCCTGAGAAATGGTACACAGGAGCTGTATCAGTGGGATGAAATCCAGCAGAGCAAACTCATTTCTGTAAAGCTCAAGGGCGCGTAAGGGAAAACTTACGGTCGTGGACGTGAACATATTCTTAGTTTGATTGATTTTACGTATGCTTACATTTTATTCGGCAAAGTTAAATAATAACCCATGTACAGGTAATGCAAAAGATAAACCAAATGTCTCCCGACTTGAATTGAGCCTGCGATCTCTGGCTTACAGCCTCTCGTGCAATTCAGTCAGAAGTGGTTCCCTCTGTCCTGTCAAAATGTGATTGAAACGAAGCTGAACCTACCGTGACAACGATCAAAACGGCAAAGTAGAGTAACTTCACTACCAATAAAGCTCACTGTACTTCCAACAGAATTCAGTCAAATTACATGTAGTCTATACGGGAGGGTTTGTTGTATTTCGGGCAGCATATCCCAAATGTCCAATGTATGTTCGAACGCACCATATCTGTTTGATTTAGGATGATCAATTCGCGTTTCGACTGGTTGACCCAAGTCTTATAGTGTCGTTAATCATTTCCCCCAACGACAAATCAAGGACTGAGGTTTTTGAACATCAGTGGTAGGTTGAGACTAAAAAAGCAAATTCTCAAGTACGATCTGCACTATCACAATTTCAGAATCGATGGAACAGAATGCCGTGTCATCATCTGGAAGTAGATGAAGAGTGGTATCGAGGATCCATGAGATCCAAACACACGGCAGTTCTAACTAGGATCCGAACCACCTGTCTTTAGTGTGTGACATCCCTTTTGGAAAATCAGCTTTTGGATCCACGTAAAAGTAAAACGCTGAATTTGCTGGAGGCCCTGAGATTTCTTCACAACAATGATGGTGGGCGTGTCCTGGCAACCACCAGGAAAAAAAGTTTTAGAAAATTTTATTCGGTTCAGAAAAGAAATTAAATGCAGCGGGTAAAAAAATGGCAGATGCTATATACGAAACCCATTTACGGTAATCCGCCCATTCATTGACTCAGTTGTTTATTTATTTGTTTAGCCATTCTTCCACTTACTCGTCTGTTCAGTCATTAACTCACTCCCTGTAAGGAGCAGTAGGGAAAACCATATGTCAGTCCCTTTGCTTAACAAAACAGCAACGGCGAGGCCGAAGCTTTGTGGAGAAACTAATTCATACAACAGTTTGACCTGAATGTAAGCACAGCACCCTTCTTCCCGCTTTGCGCTTCAGAAGTGAATTCGGATTTTGCTTGAGTCACTCCTCTGGACTGACATTAGCGAAGTTAAGAAGAGGTATTTTCTACTCGTTATTTGACTTGGCTTATTGGTTTGCAAAGTTTGAGATTATATCTGATTGTTGGACCCCCGAATTTTATTGTCAGGAAGGCCCTGAGTTCCGCCCTAAGTTCCTCTTTTAAGATAAGACTAGTGTATATAACGTCTCTGCGGCGACTTTGGTACTCTGGACATTTAGTGTCCTATGGGGAGTCTCAAAAACCAAGAGTATATTTAATTCCACACCTTTGCATCTCCTCCAGAAGGTCATTCTCTCCTTCAGCAGCGGAGAATGAGACAGGCTGAATATATTCCAGAACTAGATTCACATAGGAAGAAAATAGAATACTGAAGCTATCTGGTGACAGGGAAGGAGTAACGGGCAGCTGCAAATAGTCCTGAGTTTGATTATTTCTTCCGGGACCAGATCTCAGACGACTTGATAAGAGACCCCCAGATCCCTATAGACAAACGCCTACAGGAGACCAACACCGTCAGTACAGGTGGCCTGAGGCCTTTTTACACAAAACTTGCAAAGCTGCCATTAATTAGGAACTTTGTCAAAGGCACCGCCGAAGTCCACATGTATCACGTCTATGTGCAGTCTGGCATGACTTACTGCTGTTCACCTCTCTCTGGAAATCGGTAGACCATGGTGTGTCAACGACACCTCTAAAATTCATGTTAGTCAACAAAGTACGGTTCTCTTGCCTGTTTTTCGCCCGTTTTACACATTTCCGATTTGAGACTAGGGAGGCCTGATGGGGGCCACCCTTGTACACCGGAAAAATACTTCTTACACTGGTATTGCAATATGAGGAGCAAGTTTATAGGGACTTACAGGGCGCGCCTTGTCGAGGCCCAGGGAGAAAAAAGGACCTAGTTCCTGGAAGGAATGCGGAATATGATGAGCTTCAAAGTGTCTCACCAACTGATATGCCGAAGTGCGTTAGCAGTAACAGTCTATCTTGGGCATGATCCCTGACAAGCCGTGAAGCATGACTCTTAGCCTTGGAGAAATCGTCTCCTGCAAGTACATTCAGGAAGTTCAGCGGAAGCGGTAGAATCCTAACTATCTCTACATCGACCTGACCGTTGTTGTCTTCTGAGTAGCGCTACAGTGAGGGTTCTGTGTAAGAACCTCGTGCTCAGTAGTACACATCTGCATATAACGCACAATGGCAATTTTCGACAAGCTCTAGTGTGTTTCTCTGGGTATTTTTCTAACTTTTGGTTTACACTGGCTTGATGGGCTGAGACCTATGTGGCTTCATGCAAACTATGACAGTGTAGCTCAGCATAGGCATACAGTGGGCTGAACAGTTTAATCTAAGGAAATTCATATTAGACGCTGATGGTCTAGCTGTAGGAAATGACAATTTATAGTAAGCACGGAATTGAGATTTTTACGGGAAACGACTCACCGTTGTGACATTTATAATTCCCACTAGATCCACAACATGGTCCACACCACCCGCACCATGCCGCAGCCCAAGGTGATGAGCGCGATTCATTGCCTGTTCGTGCAGCGTCTGATTGTGCCGGGCGATCATACTCAGCATGGCCCAGCTCATATTACACCGTATGCCAAATGTGATCAAAAATCCTAAGCTCGACAGACAAGCTGTGTAGTACCGCTTAGAGCAACGACAACAAGCATAGTACATGCAACGACCGCGACAAGTGTCGTCTTCATAGGTATGCTGTTCTTTGATCACAGCTTGACCATCTGCGTCGTAGGTTGTTCCCGATGCATCTGCAGCCATTTGACCATAACCGGGTTCACTTGATTTGAGCAGACCAGCATTTTTAAGAGCACTACAAACAGGGTTAAATAAAGGAAATTTATAAAATGGAATGTTGGTTAAATACCTCTGGAAAGTTTTAAATTTGCTTGAACGTAATTCTTTCAAAAACTCAATAATCGTCCACAGAAATTGGACTGAGTCGTAGCTCTAATAATCAAACAGTGAGGTAAGATGGTTCTTGTGTTTACGTGTGAAACACAAACACAAAGGCCCTAGAAATCAACTCTCGTTAAACGTGTTTCAACTACAGGAACATGGGTGTGCCATTAATTATCAAGTTAATTCTACGGATCCTTGGACGGCTTGACTGAGTATAAGTTATGTATCAGATCAAGAAAGCATAACTGACCTGGTTCAACCCATCCTCCTCGTCATCCTCTTCACTGTTGTCACTTTGATCATCACCTCCATTATACTATCTATTGCTATCAGCTTGATCATCATTGCATTCACTTCATCATTTTCATCATCATCATCATTTTCATCATCATCATCATCATCATCATCATCATCATCATCATCATCATCATCATCATCATTTTCATCATCATCATCATCATCATCATCATCATCATCATCATCATCATCATCATCATCATCATCATCATCATCATCATCATCATCATCATCATAGTAGTAGTCTACACCTTCCCTCTCTCACCAACCACACTAGCAACCACATCACCTGTTTCACAAGGCCAAGGGAGCTGATGCTTTGGACAAACAAATGACGTGTCATGGCGAATGATTCACGTGGACAAACAAAAAGCAACTCAAGCAAAAATAGTTTAGTTTTGAAATACTCAGCGCTCCTGCTGGTTGGGAAGCCTGCCAGTAGAATGTGCACCAGAACGCAGTTTGTACTAGGCTAACTGATTTTGAAATTCGGCGGTGAGCAGGATAAAAATACTTCACCTGAGCTGTGTAGGAAAAACTGAATAATAACCATTGTATCCTATTATATATTGCAACAATATAAAACATGATTGGCAGTCACCTACAAACCGTAGTTTGCCTAGCAATACAAAAATCATTGGAAGGAGACAGATGTTGCACTACTTGGATTTGTAGACGAAGAGGACCGATTTAACATGAGTATAGGGTGATTTTAAGTGATGTTCTTGGGTTCAACGCACACATGGAACTTCGATGACTGGTTTAATTATTCTGGCTGGCTATGTGTTGACATGCTGGCTGTAAGCAGTACTGTCGTTTAAATCATGTAATCTGTCACGGACAAAGTTATCAGGCGGCTATTTTGTGAAGGTTATTCGGAATCCCAGTAAGGAATTATGATACCTGATCCGAAGATGGGCTGGTAAACAAGAGCTGCACTGAAGTACTTTTTCACCGTTTTTTTATGGACTTCCGGAGGAACAACCCAGCTGATCGATAATGACATCATTTTCAATAGATTGATGACAATAGTGAGTAACTGAACTACGTAGCCGGCATTGTTAGTGAACGTCGCAACAAAGTAAATTCACGCGTTGGTACACATTTCAAAATTACCTAATGACAATTGCAATTCTCTTCTGTTCCTTCTGTTTTTTCCTTTCGCCGACAATTGTTCATCCGTGTTACGTACCTCTACAGATAAAACAGGAAACCAACCTCCCCAAACAGCTCCAGACTCCGAACATATCCATCACAAACGTGTGATTTTAGGATCTTTTCATCAGGCAAGTACGTCCTGATATTAGCTAAGCAGTACGCAGCCTTATATTGTCTGGCTAAACTTCAAGAATTCAGCGGTAAGGAAAGTCTTGGTGAGTTTTGAAAAAGGATACCATAGAACGTAGATGATAAGCCAGGTAAACGAAAGGAGTACCGACTTCGAAAGACGTTCATTCTTTTTCTCAAATCAAAATTATCGTGAAGCTTTACTGAATATCAAGTCACTCCAAAAACTCATTAAGAGTTTCCTCTCACGTATGTCTAAAGGTTAATACCAGTGCAAGTTCCATTGACAACTACACTCAAGATTCCACACTATGTGAACAGTTATTTACACATTTTTTCATGTTGTCGATTTGTCGGAATATAGGCAGCTCGGGTGCGTTCACGGTTGGTTGATCAGATGGTAGTTGATCTTTTCGCCGAGCAGTGCAAACCAATCGCCATTTTTTCATGTTATTCGCATTGAAATTTTCCAGCCTTATCCTTCTTAACAAGAACAGGGAGTTCCGATGTAGGCACACCATGAAAAACTTTTCCAAGCCTATCGTTTCCGAATTCTACCTACGAGATTCGATCGATCCATGTGTCCGGTTGTATTAGTTCACTAGACAGAGGCATACAGTTAGTTTTATTAATCCTGTTGTGATTAATCTGTGATTAATCCGTCTTATATATTGTATGTCCCACCTTCCTCCCATCCGATTAGCCTATCACCCACCCAGCCACTTCCTCTCAGTTCACATTAAAATCTAATTTGCTGATTGGGATTATCCTCATAGCTGACACGTTTCTTCATGCATGAGTGGATCGTTTCTTTGTTTTTAAGTGGATGCAAACTAGCTGAGACTGAATCTGAGTTTTTACTCAATATAGAAAGCATTGTTTCCAATGTGGCAAATAACGTTTTCTTGGATCGCTTGGTCACAGTACTGGACAATTTATCCTTCAGGAGAAAACTCGGGACAGTAAACAAAGATATCCCAAGAGTAGCAAATTTCCCCTGTCACGGTGAATCAGTTGATAGCCCAAGGGCATTTTTACCAGCACATGCAGGATGGTTCAAACAATGTTCTGCTTTGATGGGAGTTGCCTCCAACCACACGTCAGACGAAAGCTGCCGCACCAAATCTTTCGACACTTGCAGAGGCGTACTGTTTAGCCATGCCTACCTTTTCCGTGTTCCGCCCAGGCCGTTGGTATCGACCAGCAGTACAGCACGAAGGGAACCCGAAAGCTAGCGGCGAAACTGTCGTCTGTGCAGAATATCGACAGGCGACCCCATAAAACTGACGATCATTAACAAACGGGAAGTTCTTGAACCAAATAGGGGGCAAACGTTTGATGTTAGTTGTACTAGCGAGACCTGGCTAATTTTGGGTCATCAAGAAACTTCAGCTTATTTTGAGGTCACTGCAGTACTGGTAATAATTGCAAAGTGGTAAGACCTAGCAAAGTTTGCATTAGGAGACTTAAACTTACTAAATGGGAAATATATCACCCGGAATATGGACCATCTTTTACAACAAAACGGTCACGGTGGCCGTTGAAGAAAATGAATTCATTGAAAGCAAGAAAATAGTAGCTTCTTAAGTTTTACAACGAATACAACGAAAGCCAATAGTGTATCAATAATGAGGTGGTTGAAGAGTCAGGTTTAGTTAAATAGTCCTGCAAGAAGTGACTTCCCTGAGTTAGCAGACAGCACGGCCTGGTGAAAATTTTACTATTAGAGAAGTTTGTTTGTACATCTGCTTGCTTTCTCATACCAATTAGGTTGGAAAAACTGAAGAAAAAGAGGATAGCCTATTGCACCCTTTCAAGGGCTGAGTGGATAAAACAAACTGGGATGCGGGAAGTGTTTTTCACTAGGTCCCGATTTCACACAGTAACTGCTTTCAGGAAGGCAACTATCTACAGGCAAGTTAACGTGCACAGGTATGGCCGTAAAATGCTAGCTTGAAAAACACTATGGCGGGATGAACATGTTTTGCAAGATATCATCTGCCTCTTTGAACAAAGTAAAAAAAACGTAACGTGACAAATACTATGGCAGTCTCAGATTAGCCGTCAGATATATGTGATCGCAGAGTACAGACTTGAATCGGTTACTCAACATGGCTTCTAGGGAGTCCATACGGTGCCTCGTGCTATGACCTTGGATCGAGAACGAAGTTCAACCCTGACCTGTCACGATCAGATGCCTAGTGATCAATTGTTTAGATTCCGGCCAGCTGAAAGTAGTTCAAAGTACTTCAGTCTGCTCAATAAGTCTACCTGGAATGCAAATTGGTCTGACTATATGGAACAAGATCCTGATCAAAGACCGTTTGTCCTGTACGAGACATTTGATGTGGTTCATCGCATGTAACATTTATGTCGACCGAGAGAGAGCGTGCTTTTCTGGGGCTTCCTGAAAACCCTTAGAAAATTTTACCCTGCTCCCCTTCTTTTGTTGAGAATAAAATGTCACTTTGATAGCGTTTTTACAATGGTAGCTATTTAATGTCATTTTCTGCCCATCGTCCCAGTGTGCCATAAAATGATGGTACTAAAGGAGTCCCTAAGGCAACGTCGTCAGTTTACTTGCAGTGACATGAAGAGATCTGATAATTTTCAAAAGAGATTTTGTCTTGTCGGCGAAGCCACTCTATGCTGAAAAGCCTAGAAACACTATACAGATGTTCCATCTTTGTTGAGAATCATCGGGAGAGATGTGCACTGCTGATAATCACCAATAGCTATATAGTGCTTCTCGGATTTTCAGAATAAACTAGCTTCATTGACGGGATGAAAACTCTATTGGAAATATGCCTATAATAATCGATGCGTTGGAGATGAAATGTGCTATTCTTGGTGCATAGTAAATCACTGTCCTTTGGAATAAGATTAGGTAGACTCACCGAACCTGGAGAAAAAAATATATGAGTACATGTCAAACACACAATTATCTGAGATATTGGGATGTGCACTAGGTTTGTGTGTGTGTGTGGGGGGGGGTGGCAGAGTTTATTAACACTTCAAATGGTGTTTAATAAAATCTGTTTGAACAGGCTTAGGTGATGAAATGGTGAAAAATGTACACTTCGTAGCTAAAATGGTACTACTAGGTATATGGGGTATATGAGTTTATCGGGGCCCTGGAAGCTGAGGCTTTAGGCAACTGACAGACATGGCCTATTGAATTTATCCTGAGATTCATCTCTGCGATAAAGGGAAAACGTTATTCAGGGACAACTTGCCTGTTCACCAAAGACACCTCACCCGGCCGTTTGACTTTAGACGCAATTTACTCCGTTTAACATTACAGCACCGGATGCTTTGTGTGAAGTATTTATTATGGTGTTTTCACTGATTTTAGGCTCCCGTACCACCGAAGAAATGCCTGTTTGGTATAGTGACGAAGATACCAGGCTTTTACCCAGATCACTTAATAAGCTTTAAGCTAGTTATCGTTCTCCAGAGAGATGGAGCCAAGTTCCGCAGGTTTGTCCGAGGTGTTCAGAATCTGCTTCTGTGACAGTGCGATCAATTTTCAAACACTTGGTTTTGAAGCCAGCTCAACCGATAGTGAATACTTTGGATGTCGCGTTAAGTTAGCAACAAAAATGCTATTCTTTTAATCAGTGTGTTTACCAGTTCAACCGCGGTTGCGGTCATATTTATAAATTTGTGGTTTGCATTGATTCGGTGGGAAAAGTGAGTCCATCAGTTGCGGTTTTCGGTGAGGACTAACCACAATACTTGCACCAGGACGAAAGGAAGGTGAGTGCAGAACGCACAAGATGATAATCAGCTAATTTCGCAAACTATTTAGTCTCGCATCAGAGAAAAAAATGTTTCCACGCAGCAAAGCAAAATGGTCATAATAAACTACACATACTGAATTGAAAAGAGCCAACAAAAAGAGGGACATGTCGCACACAAACTTCAGTTCTAAGTAGTCTGTTTAGAAAACAAATTAACGACGCGCACACGTAATGATAGTGCCTCCATGCCATCTGGGTTTGGTTATTTTTAAGTTTGAACTTACTAAGTCGTTAGAGTGTGCTCCAACTACGACCAGTGGGGTGCGTTGAACGTCTGGTGTCATTTGATCCACTGCACATTTTTAGGAGGCTATAAAAACGCATCACAGCTATGGGTTTGTTACCAAGACCATTTGCGTTACAATAAAATTTCAAATGATTATTAGCCATCTTTTATGTAAGTGAGATCCCAAGTTATGACAAAACAGAGGTGTGTAAAGACCATATTGATTTTTGTGCCAAAACAAATAACCTGACAATGACAGATGGGCAAAAACACATTAGTAAATCGATCTCTCCTAAGAGATGGTCTCTACTGAGATTTTGTAGTTTTCAGTAGAGTGGATGTGATTCGTAACAACCTAACTCGCTTTTTATGGGTAAACTGATGTGCCAGTAAGTTTTGGTTCAGTAGCCAAGTTTGAAATATGAACCCCCTAAGATATTTCGAACGGTGGTCGATTAATGACGTAATAAAGGCTATATGTTTATTTGAGAAAGAATGATCTAACTGGCTCGAATTAACAAAATGTGACACAAGCCTAAGTGGCTTTCTTGCCTTATCCGACCAATCAGACTCGCTTATTTGGCTGATAAATACAAGGAGTTTAATTGAACTCCCACCCGATCGCACAAACACAGTCCAGCGTCCATAATGAATGAGATTTGTTTTGATTCGAAGTGAATTTCCGTCTGCCTTTTCTTTATTGCATTAGCCGTCAGTTGGCAGGGCGTGGGCTGAGTTGTGTGTGTATGCTTGTTTATTTGTTTGCAGTCCACATACCTCATTGCTTCCGCAGTAAAGCGAGACTAATAACTTTTTAGATTTGAGACGTATGGAAATTGACAGCTCACAGTGTTCTTCCTGTCCTCCTTCCTCAAGGGAAGGAATACTTTCCATGTTCTTTGGGGCGCTATTGCCCCTTGAATTAACCGGGTTGTTTCTGCTCTGCGCCAAGGCTCAATCTCCAATTTGAAAACAATGGATGAATTCAATGCACATGAACTGAGAGCAAATCGATTTTGTTTCCAGAAATAGCATTGACGCTCATCATAAAACGGTTGTGTTGGGAGTTGTTGACTAATTTGTACTCAGTATTCTCCCGCTTGAGCTGATCAATACGTATAGCAAAAAATATACCTCCAACATCTGAAGCGTATAACCCGTAATGTAACAGTTTTGTCCCTATATATTTTTCGGCCACCTTGGTAATCACCCTATCAAGGGAACGTGTATCGTATGTCCGATTCGCATCGTATTAAAAGCGGGGAAACGCAGCATAAATTAAAAGCATCTTAAAATTGCGAAGGAAAACTAAACAAGACTAACTGACACTGGCAGGTTTCTCTGGCCAACTAAGTTTACGCAGAATGGAAAAAAACAAAGCAATGATTGACCTCTCTTTGCTTATGTACTCCAGTACAACATTTTTGGGCCTCCTTGTGCCAGTTGGCTAGTCTGCGCCACAAACGTCATTTTTATACAAAAGTTGCAAAATTGTGTGTACTGGCCAGGTCACATTGGTTTCTGGTATACTCATCACTGAAGCTTTCAAACTTGTCTCCCCACCAAAATAGGATCAAGAAACTAAAGATCTCGCTTACCTCTTACTTTGAGATGAAGTGAAATGTCACACGTACCAAGTTAAAACTGTTGAGAATTGCTCTGTTGTAGTGTGACAACTGAGGCATAGCGTCGATAAAATGTTAACTGTTCAGTTACTGGTTTCAAAAGGCCACGTTTGGTTTTACCAATAAAAGTACAGCGGTGTCGAGTTAAAAATGTTCCACGCAGGGGACTGACCACTACCCTTAGGTTCTTCCTGCATAAAAAGTTAACTAATGGATACTGAGGTACAACATGACTAAGGTGTTTCTCAACTACTTTATGACTATTATATTGAATTCCATCTCTCGTAAGTCGTCCAGTTGCTTGCAAGAGCATGACGGAAGCTCGTTGAAGAGATAATTAGAAAACGCATTAATTGTTGTGCCCGTGGCGCTTGGTAGTGAGAACGAATGGGACAATTGTTCCCAATCCGTTGATCACGCATCCACCAACAGTAGGGGGAAGATCCATCAGAGGTAGGAACTGGTTGCCTCAGAAGATCTAAAAAGCGTCTTTCAAGCCCAACTAGGAACTATTTTTATCAGTTGCGGAACTATGCAGTCCCGTAAGTGCGATTCACTTAGAAATTTGCTCTGATTTTGGCTCTGTAGAATATATTTTGATAGCACTTTGTGACAGATATTGGTAGATTTTTGCCCCAACATCATGCGAAATAACACTCGCACAAAAATATACACATTCCCATCTGTTCCAATAATAACGCACAGGAACAAGCGACAGTATGCAGCAGAACAAAGCATAGTCAAGTTTCATTGCCATACTAATGCTCTTTACGCATGACATTATGTAAGTATCCTCTCATTATTCATGAGATCGCGACCAAATTTTCATAAGCGAATTACCCGGGAACATTTCGAATTTACAGTTTTCTTATCAAGGGAATAGTTGAAGGAATCACTGGCTGTGGCTACATAATGCAAGATATTACTGAGGATCGCTACTCATCAAATGCAATCAGTATTAACCGATTCTCGGCGTCAGACAATTTTGGAATCCACAGGGTTTCATAGTTTTAAGCAGTCTACACAGTCAGTTCAGAGTTTGGATCCAAAAAAGGTGACCATCGTTGGCCAGTGACAAATGAATTGTCGTTCACGAACTACGTAAACTCGGAACAAACTCCAACCCATTTTCTATAAATCTAACTGCTATGTTTCCCAATGGGCTTCCGGATCTTGCAAGCTCATGTGGAGTGATGAACAACGTAAGGCGAACTGAAAATTATCTACTACAATTTATCTCTCTCCAGTGATTACAACATACAGAGAGTCAAAAACACTGCATCTAAAGATGGAGTTATCCACGCGTGAAACTGAAGTGATTCCCTAAGCGTCGGAGAGAGTCATAGAGATTGGACGATCTCTGTCCCATCACCAAACACAAAACTCGTCAGTTTCTTGTGTTTTCAGACGGTAAAACACGCGCTAATTTAATATTTTTATGTGGCTTGTAAGTTCACTGAATCCACTCAACCGTACCAGAAACGCCCGTGACACTGCCAGTGGGGAAGTGCACCAAGCACCTTTATCAGATGTTTATGCGAAAGCTTTCACAGATCTTGCTTCCCTGCAATGGATCGCTCAAGAAACGATACCAGCTCGGTAAAGGACAAACCTTAAGTTTACGATTGGTCAGACTGTTTTTGCTCACTGGCACTGGCTCAGTACGGGGCATTTCAGTCATTGAACAAGCTGCTCCGCTTCATCACGCCCATTAACAAAGTGCTGATGACGTCATCTCGATTGGTAATGAAATCTTTGCAAAAAATTTGCCCAGACCGAGAAGACCGGCGACCATCTACGCTACTTGAGGCAACAACATTTTCCTCAATTAGATGTTTGTATTCAACTGAAGGAAGCAACATGTATGACAAACTGACACCGGTCTTCCATACCTCAGGCTTATGTATACAGACGGAGGTGCACAGTGTAATTTTAAAGCACTTGCACACATCACTTTTGTCGAACGGTGGCTTTCTGGGCCAGCTCACTGACATATCAGTAAATATAACTGCAGTTTCCCAGTTTAGAGGAAGAGAATCACTGACGAATGTATGACTGAAAACCGACGGGAGTCATTGTGGAATTCAGATGTCGGGACTAATTGCGCGAAGGGGCTTTCAACACTTGCACTCATCAACAAGTGCGGCATTCAGCTACATTCCTGACAGGATCTGTATACCAACTTACACCTGTTCATGCACGTCTGACTTTCAAATACCTACTCATATGCATCAGAACTTAGAGTTTTCCGGGTTCTTCGCGACCTAAGGAGAGTATAATTGCCTATTCGAGCTATATACGCTCACACAAGCGTAAACATCGACGGTGGCTTAATTCCAGATCGGCAATTACCGTAATTAACCTCGCCTGGTTTAACAATAAAAATACATACTTAGTGGTTTGCCCTTTTTTAAAATCAAAGCAATTACATTCTGGCTTCAAAAATACTGTCACCTGAAACAAGTCAGTTGGATAAAAGGATGTTTCCAATGAGAGGTCACGGGTGGAATGAGGATACGCTGATCATAGGGAAAATATTTTGGATTTTTCTGGGAGTGTGATGAGAAAAACGATAACTTTCAGATTTCCAAGCGTACGTACTCCTCATTATGAGTACAAAATCGGTCAAGTATGTCAAACCAGAAACCGCTGTGTAGGTTTTTTGATATAATTACCACGAAAGTTTTTAAACTGACCTAAAATAATAAAATCGAAATTAAGACGCTTGCATTTAATCCCCCCCAACGGGTGCTGCCGGACAATTCAACGGATGTACATCCCGATTAACTTCAACTAAACTCTAGTACAAAGATGTCCAAACCAAAGTTCTTATTCGTTTTTAAGCAAGAAGGAAAGATAACTAAGAAGTTAGTTCCATCCAACATTGTCACTCTGAACAAACGGCAGACATTCCCCACCCAGTCGTGTCCTGCATTTCAGACTCCCTCGTCCACCAGTAGGCAAACACTCCATTCCACCGATAATAGAATTCAGATGCAACCTCTTCAGTCATGATTGATAAGGATGTAACGAGGACTGTTTACTTTCTCTGCTCTCCACAATTTACATTCTGGCTGAGTGCCTTCCAATCTGAAGGAAACCCTCCTAACCATTTGGCTTTCCACATTTCCCGCCAGACAGGTATGACATTGCTTATCGATTTGCTCAGTTGCCTAATTTTTCTGGTTTCCTTTGTTTGGTGCAATGTGTCTGCCAGCTTTTACAACCAAATCGTGTCAAAAAAACACGCCAACAAAAGGCTCTCTATGGTCGTAAAATTCATCAGAATGCCCTTGGGAATATATGGAGAGAGAAAACGTGTGCGTACAGATGAAATTGGAACTATCAAATCCGACTATGCGTGATTCAAAGGATGAAGTGGAATATAAAATAAGCTTATGTAGTACGCTTAGGTGATACATAAAATCCGTCAAATTTTAGAGAAAATTTAAACATAACGACTGCAAAAATGAATAAAAAACATGAATTTATTTGGGTCCACAACATACCATTTGATTTTTCCTTAACTTGAATGTGAATTCAGATTGTTATCTGCCGTGTCAACCAGTTAAATATGCAGAAAAAGCTCGGTTCTCTTAATTCGATCGCGAACATTTCCAGTGAAGCTTTTGAAGTAATACAATTGGTTGCGGCATCCGAACTATTTGGAAAATGCAACGTATAGTCAGATAGCGTCGTAAGTGCTACCTAGTAGTAAGTCGTTTTATTTTAATGGAGCTTTTGTCCTGTAGGTGAAGCCAATCTACGCTGAGAAGCCGAGAAGCATTCACAGCCGTTTCATCCTTGTTGGGAATAATCAGCAATGCGCATTTCATGAAATTCGGGGGAGTCTCAAAGTCGCGACCTCTCAGATATTTGTTGGAAAACTTAAACGTTCAGCCACGAGCAACTGAGATGCCTGCTGCTGATGGCTTTCAATGCGGACCAAGCAGCTCTGCAGTGCTTTTCGGTTTATCATCATACACTGGCGTCTGTTACAGGAGAAAAATCTCAGTTAAAAATCCCCAAATCCCCTCTCAGAGCGAAGTCGTGGTCATCACAGACTGTATTTTACGTTAAATCCCACTTTACAAAATAAATTCCTTTGGATAGATTATCAAGAGATGCAAATGGCCAACTCCTTTGGAGTTCCTGCATATGTAGGCGGATTCTAGTTTAGCTGGATTGTTAGCGTCTTAAGTTCAGGGAGACGACGCACAAATACACACTGTGTACTGCTTGTTTTTTTACCTGTTATCACCGGGCTGGAATCCATCTGGAGGGCATAAACTTGGTGATCTACAATACTGTCCATTGTTTTGTATTTCTTCAGGTAATTCCACTGATAACGTTTGTTCCCCTTTTTCCGCATCATTCGTCCACATTGCGGTTAAAAAAACGAGCGCTGCATGTCCAATCCAGTTATACCATCATCCAAGCAGAAATTTTAAACGGTAACTGTGTGAGACAACCTAGCATTATCTGGACTTCATACCTTTGTCATTTCACAAGGGGGCTATTCGAGGAAAAGAGATCATATCTGAACAATTCGACCTTACTTGTGTGTATGGAAGTTAAGTAGGAACAAACGTACCCGTAACGGATGTCATGCAGAGGAGAGTCCTACAAGCCAAGTTAGTTTGCTTGATGTCTCAGACATCTCAGTAGCTAGTCAACAGTTTTCATCTGTGAGTTCCTAATTGTAGGTGAGTCTTGTGTACTGATTTCGTTTATATAAAAGAGGTATGGATTTGGTTGGTCTTGAATAAGAACACAAATTGAACTCGCAACAAAGAAGAGTAGGTTGGTCTATATGGTTCAGAAATGGTGCGTCAATGATCATACCTGCGTAGGTGCTGCTTTTCACGGTAAATCAAAGAGCTGAGTTTTCACCGATGGCCATAAAATTTAGTTAAGTGTCTGTATTAACAAGTGACGGGCAATGGGCTGATATGAATAATCACGCTGTTTGACACCTCTGTGCGGCTGGTCTCTAAACTTGCGGGCAAATTATTACTTTTTAATATTTCTTCGTCATCCAGATGACAATCACCATTCCAGGACATTCCCGCCAGTAATATTCATACCTAATTGTCTTACGTACCAGGTTGCTAAATTCAAAATCCCCTGCGGAAGTCTGAGTCTTGGACTGAAAACCGGCTCCCAGTTAGTAATGAGATAGAATATGGAGGACGGTCGTAACAGAGCATGCCTACTGATTCCTTGCTGTTAAAACCCAAGTATAAGAAATGATGTCAACAAATTTCACAATAGTCGGATTATTTGTCCGATGACCAAAAGACTGTGGAGATGGAAGCGTTTACTCTAGTTTACTCAAGCGTTTACTCTATCCGGTGTGCGTTTAGAAGTAAAAAACAATGAGGATTGCACGTTAGCACGTATAAGACATCAAGCTTTAACGAAGAATAAACGAAGCTTCACACACACCCTATTTTGAAAGAATCAACTCGATAGATATTCACTAAGTCACTTATGGCATTCACAACATCGTCGTCGTATGAAGCGCCAAGCACATCATTTTAGTGTAAACACGCCGGCTGTTCAGATGCATTATTCAAGTGCGATCAGCGTGCGATGGTGTACTGTTATTAGCACATTCGTTTCCAAAGACTTACGTCTGAAGCTCAAATCCTGGCGTTGTCGCTGCCCTAAAAAGGACGGAACTCCATTCTACTGGCTTCTTCATTTTGCGGTGGCTGGCCAGAATAATTGCGACAGGACAGAATGAGGAGTGTTCAAACGATGATGATGTTAACACAGTCTACAAATCGCACGGCTGCTTTCAGCACACATGCTAGTTCGCGCAGTCATTGACTGGATTTGCGTTCCTGAGCGGATAGCATCACCAGCTCATTTGACGACCTTTTCTGTGAAAATACTGAGCAGATCAAGCTGAATAAATGAACATTGATAGAGATTTTTTCACACATTTTCTACTGCTTGGGAAACCTTGGTCTTTACCTTACTGCTCTTGTACATAAGAAATGCCCTTTGAATACTATGAAACGAAACAGATAAAACCTTTAAAATTTCGTTGTTGTAAGGAAAGCCTAATTTCTTTCAATGACCAATGTTAATAGTTTCTAAAGCACTGAAAAATGCTCCAGTGTGGTGAAAAATAAACAGTAGAGGGCAAAGCCGGACGTCGCGGTAGGTATATGTATGTATGGCCTTTGAAAATTTTGCGCCCACCTTCTCTATTTCACCTGGAACGCATTCCCACATTCGAAAATTTAAGCACTTCCAAAAAACTAATTAAATTGTGCGATATTGAGAGTAGATGCACGACATACTAAACCACATGAAAATGGCAGGACACCACATGAATCTTTCACAGTTAAAGGAGACTGGTCTGAATGGACGCCCGCCAGAGGAAGGAGTGATTTATTCTTTCTTATGGCCTACTTAAGCCACATATCAGCAATCTTCAGCTGTACTTTTTCGCAAGCATCCATATTTGCGACATTTTGTGGTTTTTTACTTTCTGGTCTATTGTCCTCTCCCAAAGAAGAAAACGAATAAGAGAAATATTTTGCTGCAAAGTCGAAACCAAGTGCTTAGGGCCGCATCGACACTCACCTTGCAGAAACATTTTTCAAACACCATCTGAATGTGTTTCATCCAAAGGAATCCTTTCATAGCCTATTTATCACCATTTCGGGAACTGTTTCCAAAAACGCTCGTAGGTATTTACGAACCAAGTGGGCACCTATGCCATTTGTCTTTACACCCAAGCCACTATCATTTATACCCCGTGAAATAGTTGCGTACGTACGACCAGAATACACACTTTTTGAGCTTGCATGTTACATAAGCTGTCCATCAGATTTTGGCCAATCTGGAGCGCATATGGACGGGACAGCGCCTTTAGTTTTATCGCTGGAAACTGTTTTTCATTCAATAATGAGACATAAAATGCTTGTTCACTTTCAACTACCTTAATGTATGTGAATCTGGAGAAATGTTTGTATCTCCAAATGAGGCTACTGATGCACTTATGCACACGAGGTCAACGCATTTCACGCCAAGCTGGATATCGGGTATCTAGAATGGAGACAGATTGTTTTTGCCCTTGAAAACTGAGGATAAGGTAGACTAACTTTCTTCTGAATGCACAACCCGATGAAATTTGCAAAAAGCGATATGAATAATGAAGTCTGAAGACAAACATTGATCATTTATCAAGCCTTTGAATAATTTAGGTTGTAAACTGGCTAAAAAATCTTAATCGAGTCCACTTCGACTGTTAACATGTGTGTACGTTTTACCTGCCGGCCAACTTCAGTGAAGCATTGCAAGCGGTAAACGTGACGATATCATATATGTATACATAGCTAAGGGACAACTGAAGTTGCTGAAATTCCAAAGAAATTTCTGTCCATATTTGTAAGAGCTAAGGCATCTTTTATGCAGATAATTCCGTACGAAATATCACTTTTGCAAACTGGCCTAAACACCGTATCAGATATTCTTAAGATTGAGGCAACTCAAGACAAGTGCACTTTTTTGTTATATAAGTCGACTGGGTCGATTAATCCACATTCAGAGCACGTAATGGACGTTAATGCACATAATCTTATTCAGCATTATTGAGTAAATCGTGGCAAGCGTCAGCAGTTTCATTTTGAAATTAGGGGTGAAATTCTGGACGATGATCTGCTGTTATGTCGGTGACCGGTGTTTTGCGTGCACTTGTCTTGATGGTACTGCAGAGTGGTTGTTTTTAGTGTGCAGCTGATGGGTTATAATGTGCAGATGTTCTAATGGGCAACCGGAATTGCATAGGACAGGTAAGGAAATTTGGTACCTCTTTGTGAATTTCACCTAGCACTTCTATCAGTGTCCTTTCCACCACAACTGCAGGTCAACTGAATGGTAAAAACTCAGGTAATCGAGGTTAGCTGGAATTTGGTCTCAGCCCTAGACTACAGTGTGTCCAGCCTCAGCGGAGGAGCTGGGTCAGTGCAGATTGTGGGGCGGTAACCCTTTGGCGTCAGCAAACATCTTATCACTTTTGAAAGCCGCTTGCAAAACGCCTTTCTCCGAAGCTTCCGGCGTATGTTTCGGTTAAACTTCTATACTGCTGTGTGTCGGCATAAAACTCCCCGGATAACCGTGAAGTCGTGAAGGTTTACCATCAGAATGTATTCTCCTCAAATGGTTTGTACGTTATGCAGATGCTTTTACGTCTACACTTGGTCATCTTTGTAGCCAATGAGCACAAACATTATGGAAGTAGGGAAATTGATCAGTTCACATTACTCCAGAGCAAGCGTTTCAGTGTGAAACATTGATGCAGCTTTTTATGAAAAGAACCAATAAAATCCACCAAAAATACTTACAGGACTTTATTCAGCTGCAGACGCCAGGTCGTTAGCCAAGGTATTCGTTTTCACCGACTACTTGGGATAACCTTCTGACAAATATATGGCTGCCCCCAGTCAACCACTTTTCACTGTGCTTGGCGATTCAGACACGAATTAAGTAAAGCCTCGGTATTTAGTGTGTATCACCTGGTAATTCGGTCTCAGAAATTGCTGGCAACTACCACAGAATGACCATGTATCACGTCGTCCATGTCGGTGCTGTGCTCCCTAGCCGTATGTATTTGTTGATTATGTGGTCCGTAAGCAAAGCAAAATGCATTCCTAACAGCCTGCCGCATGTACTTTCTCGCTTTTCCTGTCAAAGGAATTAGGGTACACGGTGTCGTGAGCGCAAAAGTGTTTAGATACAAATCTGAGGATGAACGAATTCCAGGTCTGGGTTTTCCAAGAGTTTCAAGAAGTAAGACCAAGTGGAACGTCAGACTTACAAATTTTGAGATTTTCGTTGACCCATTACCAGCTCAGTGAGGTAGTACTTACGGTTATTTCCCGCTACAGCACCACAAATGACTGAACCTCTTAGCATGAGTGAGCATGAACTCCGCTTATCTTTTAAATATAATTATAGATGAACGTCTTCCCAGTGGAAGAGTCTATTGGCATTGAAATATCTATGTGTTCTGATGAACTTTTTTTTACGCAACTTGGGACCAGGTCCTGCAAACTTCTAAACCATACAGCTTCAAGATATCCACCCTTTAAAATAGTCCATATGTTTGTTCACGAGATAAAAGGATGCAAATGAAAAATCTTCAGCCATTTTATGCTTTCTATGCATTTGATGGCAGTAACCGACACTAACGTTTACAATATGATTCAAACCAAGTAGAATTTTTGTGCTTCCTTTCTCCATACTTCATTGCGTACTATGGAATTTTGGCGGGACTTACATAATTTTGTTGCTAGAAGAGATATTCAGTATTCTGTGCGCGCTGGCTCATTCACCATCCTACTCAAGACACTTTATAATGCCCTCAAAGCTTGGTGGAAAGAATCACCAAACAAAAATTAAGTCTTTGATGTGTTTATGTGATTACTTATTGGAATTTGCTGCCTATTGCCTGAGACTTAGAAGGTGTTTCGTTCGTTCCGCTCAGTGTAGTTGAAATACTGACGAGTGTGTAAAGACTTAGGTCCTATTGGAAGTTTTTCTAGAACGCATTATATTAGATTTTCTCCGTTCCGACAAATACTACAATCCTCCGTATATCGATAATGTGATTCTTTCCTTTCCTCATAGTCCCCAGTTTTCCGCAGCAAAATGTAAATCTTTTCACGAAGTAACCTCTAGATGGTATTTTTATTGCCACTCAAGTTTGGTTTTCTTATTCCGAAGACAACTCTTTTGTTCGGAAAGCACTGCTCGCTTTACGAAAGCAACAGTTTCTTTCTAGTTGGTTTAGAACTTAGAAAATACACCCTCAAAATCTTCATTTATCTCCTATGGTGACAGAGATGTTTGTTTAACCAAATGGCATGCGTCAGGACTGTTTTAAGTTTTTTCGGCCATACTACTCATTTGAGACTAAGCTTTAACCTACTGACTAAGTTAACACAACGTTGTGAAACTTTTACAAGTTGCAAATGCAACTAGGTTGTTTGACGCGCATTTGTTTGCTGGGACACTAGTAAATAATGACCGACTAGCAGCAGTATCCTTTCGTTGTAACAATGCTTTTGGATATTTCAAATAGCTTGAAAGGCCAAGTCGGAGGAGGAACGGTTGATAGTGACCTCCGGTTTACAGAAGAAGGCATGGTGAGTTTTCATGTGGTCAGTCATGCCATTTAGGCCGTTGAGGACTGCATAATGCTACCGGGGAATAATGTAGCGAAAGTCTATCAATATAGTGATCAACAACCTAGTGCAAATGAACAAACAAGTGTTGCGTTCTTTCAATGAGTTGCAAGTTGAAAAGAGGAACTGAGCACTGAATTTGAGCCACATGGAAGGAGAGAAAACGAGCCGAATCCTTTGTTCAAGCATATGTCATATTAATGAAAGTAACAGCTTCGCGTTTTATCACCGATCGTTCAATTTGGATTAATGAAGCTTTGCTAAGGGAGTTCCTGTATCATATGCACCTAATAGTCGACGATAAGCGAAGAGTACTATAAAATTCAAGGGTGCCCCAATGAGCTTAGCCGACTGAATTTCGCGAGTTGTATAGTCGCCACGTGATGTAAAGTTATCCGAATACTTCACACTTGAATCACGTAGTTGGATTTTCTTCTACTAATCAATCAGGGCTTTGATCCGGAGACTATGCGGGTTGGGATTTTATCTGATGCTGAAGTACCCAATGTTCGGTCTCTCTCCCCCGACCATATTAGTCATTGAAGAGCGCCATTTTATTTTTATTTTTTTGAAACGAATTCTAACGAACTTTACTTTGCCACAGCGTCTAAACTCTGGTTAAGAGTAAACTAGGAAAAATATGATTTCAAAGCAGCGCGCATCCAACTCCATTTTCACAGGGAATGCGCGAATGTAGACAACGGAAAATCATTGAAAACCATTCTAAGCATACAATCATCTTCCGGTGCAACTACGGTTGCTAAAAGTTTATTTAAAACGCTCAATTTTAGTCAGCTGTAATGATAATTGAGTTGGGTCTCTGTAAAAGAAATTACTGTGGCCAGCAGCTGTCATACCATGTACTATATTGCTTTGCTCCGTCATGCAATGCCCCCACAAAAACAGGGGCAGATAAGAAACAAAACCAAACATTCGTGTACCAACAAATCACTAACCAAACCGTTAGGCCTTATGTGGCCATTTGGCGACTAAACTGCGAAATAATAAAGCAAACGTCCAATCCCACTCAAAGGATTTGTACAGTTTCACAGTGGACTGCACGAAAACAGATTGCGTTCAGTTAAGTTGATGACCCGTAGCCTCTCCAAGTACGATACCTCAAAGCAATGTTTGGACTACACGTTATGAGTGATCTGGCATAAACTTGTCTGAGTACGAAACATAATTCCGTAGAAAACAAGCAGCCTGATTACGCTTAAAGTAAATTTTTGAGGTTCGCAAGTCCAAGCGGAATGTTTCGGCTGTCTGTTGAAACCTGTTTGTAATTTGAATTTAGAGTTGACTATTTTCTCTGAGTTTGGCCCACCGGAAAAAGATCAAAGTGATTCAGTTTAGAAGTCAAATTGTTTTTATCGATAGAGGGTTGTCTGCCGTGCCACGTGAGTTGAGTTGAGTTAGACGGTTATGATATGGCTCAGACACAAAGGTGAATTCCGAATGTGACGTCTTGAACTCTTCAAAGTAAAAGCTCATTTTGGTTTAAATTGACGGATTCGTTTATCCAGCCAATCTTACTGTTTGGATGGTTGCCTTGTCGGAAAAAGCAAAAAGATACCCATGCTTAGTCAATGAAAAATCAAAGTCGGAAACCGCATTGTTGCAAAACCTTTTTGTATACGCGGGATACCCTAACATAGGAAAACATCAGATAGGTTTGACGACCAAACAAACTCGGCAACGACAAGATTCGTACAACGTTTAGCACATTCTTGGGAGCGACCAGTTCAATTTCGGAAACCTCCAAATCCAAGGTTAACTATTTGTTATACCCTAGAGAGAAGTATGGTAAGTTAGGAACACTTATCATCCAACATCTCTTGTCTTCTTCGCCAGTAGTAGACGTCCCAGCTAGTGCGATGCATGACTCAGACCAATAATAGCATTTCATTCTTGTTAGTCCTTCGCAAAGATGTGGATTACCACTGTGTTCCGAGGCGATGTGCGGTCCGAATTTTTAACTTATACACCGGACTATTAAATCCGAGCTCATCTACCCAATGAGTCTCAATTAGAATGGGAAGCAAAAAGCATTGATTTTGCAAGAGTGACTGTTTCCACTGAATAGGCACTACTTCCAAAGATATTAAGACCACGAGTTGAAATAAAAGTTCAGAAGGAGAATATGCTTTTTCAGATTTCTAACAAATCCAAGTCATAGGTTGACGTAAAATAACCTCCAAGAACAACGAAATATTTTTGTGAACAGTCAATCTACTTAAGGTAGAAGGTGATGGGATAATGTTTTCCATTGCAAACGCATGTCCGTCACTCTCGATGAAACACCAATGTGTCGTCACTTGGCAGGACTTCCACAGCTTCCAGCTCCATACTAGTCGACCATCATTTAATCTAAATTAAGCTGACCTTAGCTGGAGTTCACTTTATTTGGCACCACGTTATCAAATTGTTCCTTGGGCTGTCCATTCAGCCCGACACCTTACGTTGTGAACCATCCTTCATGTATACCACGTGTATACTTCCATATCCGCCAGCTGTTTATACCTAGCCCCAACTGCCCCACAATCAGAATATTCAAGAGTGAAATCAATCTTCTGAAACCCGGTAGTCACTAAAGGCGCATAATTAGTTGCATAACTAGTTCCTGGGAAAGTAAAACGCCATGGCTATTCTTGCTTATTTTATTACACTGAATGGTATACTCTTTTTAATAAATTTTTGGGAAGGTCTCTAAATAGTCACCCTTTCCACCAGACGTTTAGAATAGGTTGCTATTCTGGTTGTACACTTGTCAAAGGAAACGCTCGGATAACCCGAAACCCGCTCATACATTTTACGATCATGATCCGAAAGTATTCAGGGTTTGAAGCATGTAAGCTCTTTATAAGGAAGACACCGCATTGCTTGATAGTCGATAGATAAGCAATCACTATGAGTAACGTTGGCTGCCTTGGGCCACACTAGCTTCACCGAAACCAAACAAGGAGTGAAGTTCGAAAAGCTTATATAACTGTTTAACACGCTTTGTTTGAGTTTGTGAATGACTTTCACAAAAGGTGTGCAAAAAATTTCTTCCAGATGTCAAGGTTATAATGTGTGAGTTAAACTTTACTCCTTCTTGAGCAATTCCTCTTACATCCTCAGTGTACTGTAATATGGCCCATTTTTCCGCAACGAAATATCCAGGCTGACCGTTTTTAAATTTCTCATTTAATCATACTTGTCTCCAAGCAATTCGCTAAATACGGAGATTTCTGAACGTCAGGCGGATCAAGTCGTTCACCGATCGCAGCCGTTCATCTTACTGGTAAAAACGTTAAGTTGCTATGCAAAGAATCCCCATCCGGTTTTATTTTAAAGAGTGTACAATGTACGATTAACGACTCCTTATTTATCGAGCCGTTGACTGTTCCTGAGCTCCCCAAGTATGCGACGGCCTCAAGATTCAACCAGTGGTCCTCCAGATTGATAGTGGAGTTGTTTTCAATCATAGTTACGTTGTGTTTCACTTGGGAAACAAATCGTTCGGTGGGTAAAGGCCGACAGGTAGCACAGTAATCCTTAGCAGAGATAAGAGAGAGAAAATATTTCGAATTCTATGGGGATAACGAAATAAGGTGAGACTTACTGCGCATAAACTTGCATAGTGGACGCATAAAATCAGGGGTTTTTGATTACCTCTGTGTAGCTTTTCAAAGCGTAGTTATCGAAGGCCATAGTCGTACAGAAAATGCTTCCAATAAAAAGCAGACCTCTTAGTTGACATATGAGAGTCAGGTTTGCCTATAAGATGCCCGCAGGTTCTCCTCATTTGAAACAAATATGCGTAAGCCCGTATGACCAAATACATTGCTTAAAGAAGCACCAAACCTAGTCATCAGAAGGCAACATGGAATCATAAATGCAAGAAAGTGCTGTTGGAGAAGGGTAGTCAGAGAGGCCGGATGAGTAGTAAAAAATTTCGTATTGCTTGAAATCCTATTCCCGTGATGTGAATGCAAATCCACTTTGATCCCTTCAGAACACTATACCGTCATCGTTTTATTTTTCTTCGTCTCACGTAAGAGTCATGTGCAAGTACACGTTTATGGGTTTGAACACAACTAAGTGCAACATGAAGGTGCGCCATGCATCAGTAAATAAGGTGTAATTGTTTAAGCTAGATAGAGTGAAGACAGGGAGAAAAAACTAGTCAGTCGGCCCGGCCAGCTGATATTTGTACCAGGCAACAAATATACGCACACAGTTATTCTTAGTTTACTTTTTAGTATACATTGTCATTAAACTGCAAAAGCTGCCACAGCGGTTACAAGAGTACCTATGTTTAGCTTGAATGTCGAATTAAATGCCTACGTGATCAGTTAGCTGCTGTAGCAAGTTATTGGAGTAAAATTTCCAACAGGTGAAGCCGATGTTAGTCAGTTCGTCCTATCAGTAATTCACTTTTAGTCAGGTTTTATAAACTGTTTTAAGAAATGGACTTTTCAAACAATTGAAACCTCTGCAGACAAAAGACCAAGTTCTGCGGCCAAACACAGATAAAGATGCAGAAAGTCTCTCAGTAAATGTATGCAAAGATACCAAGCCGACTACAATTTCTGAACATACTTTAAGGAAAGTGGAAACCAGACGCAGGTGATAGACAATGCATTCTTGAATACCACGGAGTACCACGGATTAACTAACCGAAAACCAATGATGCTAAGTTTTTGCGTACGTTTAGCTCACTGTTGTAGCGATAACTTAACTTTCTGGTTTCGAAAAAATCGGTGGATCCATTTTATCATTCTTGATTAAATTTTGATCAAATAGCTTCTTAGAGGCACTCAGAGAAGTTGAACACATTATGGAAGAGTTGTTCAGGAATAAAGACCCGAGGACTCAATGCGTTAATGTCATAGTGTTCTTCTCAACCTGCCGCTTACGAAGACAATAGGTTGGATGTTCTGCTTTATTGAGTGGGTTGGTAAGCATTTAAGAAGCCATATTCCAGGTCCTAAGTATCTAATAATACTCGGAAGCTAGAATAGTCGGTTCAGCTGGAGTGGTGAAATCTATAGAAGAAAAGAAGGGCTGTGATGAAATTCACTTCGGATGTCCTCCTGGTAGTTCATTCCATTAGTAATCTCGGCATCCAGGCACTCCTATCGTAAAGTGTAGGGATTATGATCATTAAGTAGACAGTATCGTTCGCCTGCCGGTGCTAGTTTTAATGTAACCGACGAGTGGATGAATGTGTTTATCTTCAAACCGATATCAAGTTTATTTTCCGACAAAAATAAACAGAGTAATCCTGGACTGTTCATAGTGTTCGAAATGAAGAGAGTGATAGTACAATTATTTCAACCACCCCAATTTGCTTTAACAAAAACGAAACTTAACCGAACATCTAGTCCGAGGGGTCGTCGAATATCTGACCATCAGTTTTTATTAGATTAACTGTGCGTCTGTCATATTGTCGTGCTAAAGCATTCACTTATTCTATGCCGTATATCTGGTTGGTACTCGTTAATGAGATTTTCTTTCTCAAGCGTTTGTTTAGGGAGTGCAGTTCGCGCGTTGTCCACAATGACGTAGACTAACACAACACCAGCGCGCCGTTATACCACTACGCAATGATGATGTCAACTCGAATGATGACGAAAATTGTACAACAAAACTAATAAAATGAGGGAAAAGTTCGGGTAACCAACTTTCCGTCAAGTGCCTCCTCGGTATCAACTGTGTTCATCCAACCTTAATTAAATGAGGGAGACAGTTTAATCAAACGGGTTTTTCAGCATCTCAGTTGCAAAACTGTGTAGTCACGGGTAACAACTGTTACCTACTCACGAGATAGCAGTCACGATGTTTTAGACGTATGTAGCTTATATATGTAGCTTATAACATTCAGATCAGACTGACGAAGACGTTGAATTATTAGTTTCTTCTGTCAATATCCCCTCTTAGGTGAGTAATGACTAAAAGTACTTATCCGCAAGTGCTGAGACTTTCACTCTCCAGAGGACTTGTGTTTCGCTTAGCTTCCATCGCGCAATGGGATAATCAATATATTAATCTCAATACTTCAGGCTCATTCTTTATTTTGCTACATGATTTCCCCATTTCCATAGTACATACTGTTATGAAGAAGACGCTCTTTTTTGTCATCAAAAGTTAGCTATGAAACACAGGTGACTTTCTGGCATGCGGCAGGAACAGAAACCGATTTGTGAATGGCTGCATCAAACAGGCTAAGTTGCTGAAAATGAGTGATAGACCCGAGGTTTGAATAGTATTGATCTTGTTCAATGCCTTCCGACGGTGCTACTAATAGTCTGGAAACTAAGTTGTGTTTTTCGTGCCTCTCAGCGCCATTCCTTAGTATAGTTTTGGGGTTTAGGGAACTAACCTGGTTCTCTACCTAGTCAGTTCCGGTTGAGTGATCCTACTTCAGCCTCGTGGTTTCTCTGTGTCACACATGTATCGTTTTTCTGGGTTAGCCAAACACACACATAAGCGCGCTGTTACAACTGTTGCATGCCGCTGAATTGGTGCACGTCTGTCCAAAACATCGATATCTTATACATCGCAGTCCGGGTTGCAACATTGGACTGATTACAAAATAGGTTGTGCAATGTCTGCAATTGAATTATGTATGAAGGGTGGTCGAAGTTGGCTTCTTGCAATCAGCATGACAGTAACCTGCATAACTATTTGATTCACATACCGATACTGCTCTTCAGGCTTTTGCTGTCCTAAAAGTTGTAACGTGATTCGTTTCGGGATAAAACAAGTTTGGATGTTACCGTATGTTACATAGATACCGTTTCAGACTTCGACATTACGTACTCACGTCTGTTGATCGCGATAGTTGCAATCAAATACTCATTACGTTCCCAAAGTCAAACATTCTAGCTGCGAATTGCGGTATCTGATTAAGTCTCGCGTAGTCCATGGTACAAATTTTTTTGAGTCGAGAATACTGACAATACTGTGCAACTGTGACTAGTCTAGGATTATTATGATGTTCATCCCCTATGGAATTTCTAAAACCGCACTCCCATTTAATCCATGATTTTGTATATCCAACATCCGTTGACAAACCGGAATTCGCCTCATCAGATAAGCATATTTTGCAGTGATAAAAGCTCAAACCTAATAAACCCAATTTTTTTTGTTCTGTATTCTTGGGCTTACGCTACACATTCCATCTATTCTGGCTTCGATTGAGGGCATTAATCGCACAGGTATAAGCTTGAATTGGCACATCATTTAGTATGAGATAGGCCTGTGAACATGACGGATGTGATAACTATTTTCAACAAACCCACGAGGGCGTACTCTATTACGCATTTGGCTATCTACAGCGACTATCTTTGTCAATAAAAATCCGTTAGAGAACTTTTGTTAACAAAGAAACATTTTTGGCGCCTAACCAAATTAGCTTCTCTGCTTCTAAAGTCGACAAACCATAAGATACGTATCATTTTACTCGAAAGGGTCGAGCTAGAACAACTAGACCATCATCATCTTCATACCACTTAATTGGAACCTATAACAATACCCCCGTCCGCAAAATGAGTTTAATTTACAAAGACCAAAAGGGAAAGCTAGAGGGATGACGTGCAACTGCATAAGGTGATAAGTGGACCATTTTTTCAAACCGAATGAAGGAACAAAATATTAGATGTTCTAGTTTTGATAGATAGGTTTGTGAACAAAACTTAGAAAAAACTGGAATTATTTCCAGCTCAGAAGGCAACCAAATCGACGGTTCGTCGAAACCACTCATTCTGCCTTTGAGTGAAACAGCGTGAAGGTTGGAAAAGGTTTCTGGATCTTCATCAGTCGGCGTGCCCTGACATAACAACCACAGTAGGTTGAGGAAAAATTACATTGGTTATGCCTACAGTATCATGACACGAAAATAAAGCTAAACATTTGCATGAGTCACTTTGAATAAGATTTCATCAGCAAACTCAGACATATATGTGGGCTAAAAGAAATCTATTGACATGAGATTTTTGAGTGGCTAGAGCAGGGCTAGGTCAATCGAAGCGTTCGGGCTGGCTGTGGAGTACAGATTACCCTGAATGTTTGAATTACGCTGGTTCTGTCCATTGGTAGTTAGTGACCGCAACATTGTGGCTAGGTTACGGTAGACGAAGCATCTGTGTGGAATATCGCCGAACTCTGGTTCGTGGTAGTTGGTGACCAGAGTTTCAGCTAAAGTCAGTGCTCCGTGCTCTTGCCAGTTCTTGTTGTTTCAACCTGACTTAGAAGATGACATTGGAGACAAGGGAACTGGTGTTCTGTGTCTGCAGTTCGCAGTTTGCATGAAAACTGCACTATTTGGACCCCGTAAGGGACATTTTGTCAGTCAGGATATAATAACTTCAGATGTTTGATCGATATACAGAACTTCACAGATGTAAGCCAGGTGATACATATCAAGATGCCCTTATGAGGTGGTCAATCTTTCGGTTGTTGTTCAACCATACGGTGTCTGGTGAAAGCTTCTCTTAGACTGGCTGCAGAATACGCGTTTATTCGTCTCCGTAAGGTACTGTGTGAACAAATGACTACTATTCGATGTGAAAAATGAGGTAACCAGGCTTCAGTATCATGTTACTGGTCCTGCCTCTTATTGTTCTTGATTTCATATTTCTTCATGCCCACATATCAGGGTAGGCGGTATCGTCAACAGTGTTTAAGAGTAGTTATTTTTGAAGCTGTAATGCAGACCTGGTGCTTATTTTTGCTTTCTGTTGCAATGACTTTGTGCTAGATGTTTCTTCACCATGGTAGGGACTAAACCGGTTACTCACCCAAGTCAGATTTCTATTGATACTACGTCTCAGTTGAGCTGCATATTTATCTAAGGGTTTCACAGAACGGTACTACCACCATTTGCACAGAAAACAATGCCCACGAAGTATCTGCAAATACATTTTCCAGCTACTATCATCAAATTCACCAAAAGTGTTCTGAAAAATAGGACTGTGGGTGGATCTGAAGCCGCATGCTCTTTTGTTAATAGTGTTGCTAAATAAACGTTCACGCGACAACCAACAGAATTCCTCTCTAAGCACATAAATTGGTACATTTTTCTCATTTACAAAAGGAGTACATTCCTACATAGTGACTCCCTATCCACTGACAGAATATCATTTTGAAGAACATTCGTTCCGAGTATGGCATCAAACGAACCGCTGAGATGTTTTGTCCTGTTATATTGAAATTTCTGAAGGAAAGTTTAGGACCGCAAAAACCTGAAAGACTTCGAGAAAATTATTCTAAGCAAATTAAAATTTTCTAATTACGAGCTTATCACCGGATAACTAACCAGTGACATACTGTATCTATGGAAAATCCATTTTTTGGCCTTTTACAAGCTGTTAGGCCCTTGGATGAGCACATTAAGCTGGGTCGATTACATAATTTGTTCATCCTAGTGATATCTCAATCCCATGAAAATGGCTTTGTCTTTTTGAATCTGCACTTAATTTAGTTTGATTATCCCAGGTTGTCTATCTGTCTATCTATCAGCACAACTACAATTTTTTTGTCGAAATAATGATAACCTCCTTCCTGACGATATTGTTTTTGTGGAATTACTATCATTGTGAACAATATTATTCATTAAGTTCTGACATTTATCGTTTATTTTGAAGAGCATGTTCACAGCCATAAAAGTAAATACAAGCGATGAATGTGAAAGTGTTACAGGAGAATATGAGGTAAAAGAGATAAACGTCTCTTTCGAAGTCATGCCACCAACAGTTCCAGTCAGATAAGATGAATCCCAACGTATGTAAGAATTTTGGTATGGAATCACGCGTGTAAAGATCAACAGCCGAAGAAAGGACAAACAATGCTGAATGCTCTTCAAGGCGCGGTAAGCGCTAGCACAGTCAAGACTCGCACATCAGGCACAAAGTGTCCGTCATACTGGGTCTGGTGTGAGATTCAGTGGCAAGAATGTGCACGCAACGCCATGTACCACGCATAAAAGTGTCGTAAGTACGCAGGGAGCCCACAATGGCAAGCAAACACAAGTCACTGACTGTGAACTTAGGAAGTCCCAGTCCAATAACAGCCTTGGCGGATTGAGGAAAGCAGATACCTCGATAAGAGATGATCATCGGTTGGTGGACCAAAAAGTCGACATCACAACCAATTGCACGTAGGGCTGAGATTATGGCGAGGGAATATTCATCAGCACCATACTTCTGCTTCTTCTCATTCCACACAGTCACTCCGCGCCCATCCGAGACTGTGCTGACGTCTATCACAGTTGCTCGGCGCTCCCGAACAGCGATTAGGTCAGGCTTGATGAAGGACGTCGAAGTAGGTGCTCTCAACTCCTGAAAAACGGCGTATCCCAGGCGACTGAGACGCTTTGCGAGTTCCCTTGCAACCCGATTATGACGAGCACATCTGGCATCATGCGTGATCCAGCAGGACTGCAAAATATGCACCAAACTCTCCGGTTGGCCACAGTTTCCACGACATAAGATCGTCTGGCCACCATGACCATGCCGAGCGCTTCTAACTCTCGTCCTGAGCAGGTTGCATCGGAGCTGGATACCGCGGATAAATATCCGAGGAAACACTCGTTCTGGAAATACGAGCCATCGATTCGAAAGGGGTGAAGCGACCAACTCTCGTAAACCGCGACCGTCAACGCTGTTGTTCAGACTATCACTCGCAGCATCCACCAGCTCTTCCTTGGTGTTTACGCATGCACCATGGACTCGGATCGGAAGGCTGAGATCCCGAACAATCTTGCCAAATGCGGAATCGTTGACTACATTGCGTAGTACTCGGCACTGGGTAGAAAAGAGCTTTTCCATACGCGCTCTCCGCTGCATCGGGATTGTTGCACTCAGACTTGGGATACCAAGTCCCCCATGTTGTTTACCGGCGTGGATGTAGCTGATCGGGGTGTCCTTCGGTAGACGTAGCCAGCCACGAATAGATTGCCTGATGTAGTTGTCCAACCTTTTGAGCGTGTTTCGGTGGACTTGGCCGAGCACGAGCGAATATGTCAGCCTCGGTATTAGGTAGTTCCTCGTGATCTCCATTCTTTGATGCGGCTTCAACGGGGCACGCGTCACCTCATCGAGCAGTTTGAGCAGATGCTGTCGGTGGTTGAAGACCCCTTTCCTCTTGAATGTAAAGGGAATGCCCAAATATGTTACGGTGTCTGTCGGACCCAGAGGAGTGATGAGTTCCTCGGCGAAGCAAAATGGTTCGACTGAGACTGCTGTCGCCCGATGTTTCCTGTCCCCACAAATCACCATCGCTTTCGTCTTTCGGGCGTTTATCTTCATACCAGCTCTTCCCAACTCGACCGCAGCAGCTTCAAGCTTCTCTTTAAGGCGAGCCTGACTTTCTGCACACACGACCCAGTCGTCAGCGAAGGCAAAACCATCTACTAGGGTGTCATGGAACTGATATCCCAGTTGTGGCATCGACAATCCAAGAACCTCATCCATTGCCATGATGAACAATAATGGGGAGAGTGGATCTCCTTGCCTCACACCTCTGTGGCAGTGGACCTCGGAATTGGGGAAAACTGCTACAGCATTCTCATAGGACTGTGCGATGTATCGAACTAGAGGTGACGATGCTCCAAACGCCTCGGCAGATCTGACGATTGTGTCATGCGAAACCGAATCAAACGCTTTCGAGATATCAACAAACGCCAAGCTGAGGTTAGAAGCAGTCGCTGAAGAGTGACGAAGCAGGGCATGTAACAGCGATGTAGCTTCCAAACAATGTAGAAATGCAAACTGGAGTGAGGGCAGTTGCAATCTACGACTCCAGCGATCAGCAAGCAACTCATGAAAGCATCGGACAAGAATGAATGACACGGAGATCGGTCTCAGTTGATCCGGTGAAGCCGGATTTGGGACCTTCGGAACTAGAGTAATACGGGCACGACACAGATGTGGGGGACAACCTCCAAATAATAAGAGTAAGTTGAAATACCCAGCAAGCGCGTTAGCATTGCACCGGTGGAGCATCCCGGGCGTGAGCTTGTCCAGGCCTGGGGACGAATTGCCCATTAAACGGATCGTACGACCGACTTCCTCTCCTGTAATTGGCTCGATCAAGCTCCAATTGGATGGTACTACTACGCGACTTGGCCGGCTATCCACGCGTTTTGGAGCTGAGAGCAACTGTTTCCGATACTGCTCGGCGTCCAGAGGTAGGCCACAGTTACCTTTGTATAGATCCTTCCATGACCCATCGAGCACAGCAGACACTGCATCTTTCCGTCTTTCGTGGTATAGGATCCGGATGGCGGCGTAGTTGGCTCGGCGGATCTGCTTTCGGTTGACCGGAATGCGCCTACGCTAGTACTAGAGTCGAGATGACATTTTGATGCTCCTTGTTTATACTGCTGACTAGAGTAGTTTCATATTGTCCCTTTTGTTCCTTAATTCATTCCTTATAACTGAGCACGTTTTCATGTCTGTCCAACTCCTTCCGCACACGGAGGATCAGTGAAATTAGGACCAAATTAGAGCAATTTAGACAGCAGAGTATACGACTTCTAGGCTTATTCACAGACCGTTAAAGGCTGGACAGAAATATTTTTCCCCGCTCACTTGAGACCGGCATCTGTTTGAGGTGTAGTTATTTTATAAAATTTCGTGAATGAGAAACGGAGCACATATGGTCGAAAACCTTATTTTCATTTGTTCGGTTAAACGACCCACAAAATTACGTCGCCGCGCCAGTTCTCCTTCAAATCCTGTGAGCGTTGCATGGATAGAATTGCGTCGGTCTATAACATGCTGTATCAAGTTTTTGTGGTTGTGATATATGTGAATACGGTATAATGGTGCCCAGTAAAACTCAGGATAACGATTTTGATCCGTGCATTTGCCTAAGAATTCAATAGTATTCATTACCACCGCATGTCCAATGGAAAAGCCCAGAAGATGGCATAATTCCTCCATCAACCTAGGTTCAGGGGAACGTTTCAGTTGTTTCATCAAGGAGCTCATACCACTACCAAAAACTGCTGGGTTGGGACCATCAAACTATTCCTAAATTTTAGTTCGCTGGCCTCCTACACATCCTGTCCTAATATAACAAAACAGGGTGCATACGAACAAACTAGGAGTGCTCAGACACACAGGCTGTACACGCCCTTTGTGACTGACTCACAAAATAGTTGGGTAATCCTGGGATTTATGTGCATGGCTATCTTTAAAACACCATGCGACATCTCATCATCATCAAAAGGTTATACATCTTTTCACTCTGTGTCTCGCTGACGGCACAGTTGTCCAGAATTCCTGCCTTTCTCTCATTGATGAGACCATATGCATGCGGCATGACTAAAGTTAAATTTTGTTTGCATTTTCAAAGACTAACAAAAAGTCATATGCTATTCTGGTATTTACCACAATGAAGGGTTTAACGTGTACTAGTATTTTGTAAGCACACAGGGGATTAAACGTCCAGCCGTTTTCACGCTAACATTAATTTCGTTCGCCAAAACGGCACGAACTCTTGGATTCGGATGGCCAGTCAACCTTGATTTCATTCGGCTCTTGGTCTTACAAAACTCCGAAGCAAACTGGCGACGCTGCATCTACTGACGGAGCTGCGATTGTGCTGGACTTCTTTTGGATATCCGACACATTCAATCTGTACCACACATTTTTCTTTTCAGTTCTTTAGAAAACATGAAAACCACGGAAAACTTTTCTCAAAAACGGTTTACCAGCAGAGTAATTTCGTTTTTTTGGTTGTTTGAAGGCGGTAAGTTTTTGTGGAGAGCAGCAGATTTCGACTAAACAACCGGCATTCAGCTCACTTCACTTGATATTCATCTGAATACTTGTTTGATTTATTTTCATACAGTGAGTTGGTTCCAGAACTGTCATGCGCACTGTGATGATGCTGATATTTGATTGACACTTTAACTCACTGGAACAGAACTGTTCAACAGCTGTCAGTAAATCACTGATGAGTAAAAATGCTCAGTTAACAGAATGAGCACTGTTCATCCCCGTGCACTGCATATCACTGGTGATATATATTATGCACAGCCACCGTCATACTATTCCGGAACAGCCTTCTTCATGCAGTACGACATAATAAGCAGGCGTCTTTTTTTTGGAGGGATTTAACTCATTTCATCTTTTGGAGAGAAGGAACTGATGAACAAAAATAGCAACTGAACTGTCCATCTCAATAAAGGATTCCAAACTCTGCTCATGTTGTTCACAAATGTAATAATAATTCGCGATATAAGGCAGGTAAACAGCCTCGAGGTGGTAAGCAGGATTTCGATCACAATTCTTGTAAACAACGAGGATATAAGCGACTGAGGCTTGGTTCGATATAAGGTAGAGAACAGCATTTCCGTGCGAACAATTGGGACTAATCATATTTGTGGACTGGAACGCGAATGGTGCACATGAAAAACCGGTCTGAGCAAAACATATCCATTACCAACTAATGCCGAGGATAAAGAGATGTGGTAGCACAGGTGACCAGTGTATTACAATAAGTGACAGTCGTTTGAAAGAAACGTTGGGTTAGTAGTTGAGAAGAATCCCACAGTGATTCTGAATTATTATTGTTATTATTTTCTTGAAGATAGCAGCTCGTTCAGCGCAACTTGTTGGACTGAACCTGAAGGCATCTGCGAAGTAAGCAGATGCAACAGAAGCGGCGTGCTCACATGGGTGCGGTTAAAAGTAACATAACTGCAAGTAACAGAAATACGTAATTTTTAGCAGCTCACTTCCTCCGGTACCAAATATCGTGTGACTGGGTGAACAAATTACATGTCAACCCTGAATTGCCTGTCTGCGTATGTGATGTGAGTAATCCGTAAAGTACCCGTGCCTTAAATCCGGTTGTCTTGGTAAAAAGCAACTATCTGGTCAATGCACTCAGATTCAATGGTAAATAAAGGACTGTTTCGAACAATGCGTTGGGACCACTCTGATAACCCAGATTGGTTATTTTATTCACAGCTTCCTTCGAACCCTTATAGGTTGACAGAGGTTACGCGTACCTTCCGCGCTCTTTACGTTTGTGCGGTGTCTAAAAGACCGTAAGTTTCCTCTGAGCCAAACATGTAGTAGTTGACTAGTTGTAAGCCAAACATTTGGTCAAGTGGTATGAAACCGCCGCCAAGCTCGCTCCGTATAATATCATTTTTCTGCTCCAAATTAGAACCAGTAGACGTGGGTTCTATCCTCAGCTCTAGATGAACTAAGGCACATAGCTTCTTAGCTCTAACCAACATCAGTTATCCTACGAAAAAAAACACAAATCTGAGAACATTTTGGATGCCTGCAACTAGGCGATAATTACAATAGCCTTTTCAATTCGTTAGCTTAGTTTAGTAGTATGTTTCTTATTCGTCTATTAGATTGTAAACGACCATTAGGAAATGAAAATAACTATACAGCAAAGTTTGTAATAATTATGCTTGTGCAACGCACAAAGCATGGACTGCTTTGACAACCAAGGCACTTACAAACGCTGAACTGGGAAACATAAAGTAGAGCAGTGAGGTTCGTTTACCCCGTTTTCTACTCAGTAACTGCCACATACCACTGCATTTCCTAGGGGTACTAAAATGTCCCCAGCTTATCCGTTATAACCCAAGACAACATCAGGTATTTTGTGCACTGGCCCATCGTCAGTTAGCATTGCTGTCGGCTGCCCCTCACACTCGTCTGATGGTTCGCTACCATGATAGTCAGTCGTTAAATAGGACTCGTCAACATATTTAATTCCCGTTTCAATTGATGACAAAAATTGGCATCGCTTTTTTTTGATCTTCCAATCTGCCGATTTCTGAATCTCAGACAATGTTGATGGATGGCATCCATTTGCGATAGTTTATTCAAAGCCATTTTATTTTGCCACTCAAATTTTTCAGCGTCGCATTCATGTGTCAAAAATACATGACTTGGTCTGCACTGTCACTTGCTTTATTGGACAGTTCTGCGTTGTATCCGAACAAACGAAAGGACAATGTAAAGTTGTTCACCTCAAACAGTATATGAATGACCACTTTTACGTTGGAAATACTGTCTGAATAGAGCCACTTTAGAATGGTTGACCACAATGTCCGAATTCAATCACTGGCGCTACCAAGTACATCAAATACTTCAAATGATTACGATTACCCGAACTAACTGCCGCAACTGGAGAACTCTAGGCTGATGGTCAGACAAGGCATGTACTCCTAAAGTTTCATATGTTCTAGACGGTACTGAACGTTTCGACACTGTAAACTTTGAAATATTTCTTTCTACTCCAGAAACTTCAACATATACGTCGGTAGCCGAACAGGTGTAAAAAGAAATTTTGCACATTTGGATTGGGTTCCATGAAACGCAACCTGGTGTGGGTTACGGCTCAGTAAAATTGACAAAAGCTTTATTATTTTGGTGTAGACAATAGAGATCTTGATATGATTCGAATATAAAAGTGTCAAACTTGCTGTCAACTGGTAGATCGTTAGTCCAGCCTGGTTTTAGCAGATTCAGTTAAATAAATCCACTTTAGGTTGTCGCACTGAGGGAAAAATGGGGAAATTTGCTTTCAACCTCACTCAGTCTTCCAATTTTATGTAGAGTGTGATTTAGAGATTTAGTAATGGTTTTTCTGCTATTGTAGAAGCTCGGCACAGTTTTGTTTAAACACTTGCTGGTGTCTAAAATCTGCATATAGATACCCCTTGTCCAAATAAAGACCTATTGGAAATTACAGTGGGAAAGTGTATCCTTGGGCTCATGGTGAAATTCATTCGCAGGCTGTCGATCTGCTGACTTAAGTATTTATTCTATACTTCATAGGAAGAACCCGATAAGAGGCACAGTCTTAAGAGTGAACTATTAATCAAAACGTCTCCTGTACAAATGCATCACATCGTTCTCAGTTAACCCTTTCAAAGATAAGCCAACGTGCCCCTATTTTAGCCTGTGCGATTACTCCAGATTGGATTATGCCAGTATGCCAAACAATATTTCAGTTGGACATCCGCGGAGTAAAACGCCTTAATTTCAACTCAGAGAAGGATTTTTTGAAACGCCATTTTGCTCTTGTGGCTCACTGCGGATGTGTAGAACTCGCTCCGTCAATTCTGCCAGATATTTCGGAATATTAATGTCGGATACTTTCATGATGTTTTTCGCTGGCAAAGGGACCCATTTGTTGATTTGGTTCTTTAAATTTAGACTATTCTAGCGACTTAACTCACAGCACTGCTACCTTAATGCTGCTGAATCAAACAATTTGATTGAAGAACCTAGTGTGCTGCTTTCCGGCATATAAGCATTCCAGATTTTGCGCAAACGGCTTAGAACAACAAGCATAATCTGACGCTACATCGGATGCTCCTAGTGGTATAATCTGACGCGCTTTATCCCCAAAAGACAACGTTAATAGAAAATCAGATTATTATTCCACCGATACCCCTTTATTTTCTTATCCATACAGTGATGGTGACCATTATATAAATGGTAAGTGGATACCAGAAACTACGGCTTCTGTGTTTCTGTCCATAATTGTGGTTTGAACGATGATTATTTGGAAAGGTATAATTTCGTAAGATCAAATTTGCACCACTGACCTCTTTCTGGAAAGTAAATTCATTCTCAAACCTCCTAAACAATGCGCTATGCTTGGTCCATCGGGAACTGATGAATGGTTGTGCTCGGTGGCATCTGAAAT
>SJOL01006489.1:1098590-1124998 GCA_004794785.1 Opisthorchis felineus
ATTCCTAATTGAATAGACACCACCACTAGGAGGGTGCGGTACACCTATTTCTACACTGTGCGAAAGAATACAAACAAACCAGACACTCTTGTTCGTGGGTTCCCCATACTGAGTCAGCAAATTTCTACAGAAGACATATTGTTGCTGGCTTTTGGTTCAAACATATTTATCAGGTGTTCAACAACAAAAGAAGTCAACTGTATCTGAAATCGAAAGACCGTTTCATTTGAAAGAAAACCACATTATGGTGAACCGCTCTCATCAATCATTTTCTGTAGAGTAGAATTTATTCGCTGACACCGTTTAAGTTGGGGACTTTTACGTCAAAGGTTTCAGGCATCTTATGTAGCAATCTGTTAGTCGAGTGCTGAAAAGGATACCAGTTTTAGTAGCAATTATATGTAAATGTGCAAAAGGCTTCTGTCCCATTCTTAGTGGTTTTTGGCAAATTACCTGGTTTTGAGCACACTAGATGGACGAACCTTTAAAGTAGCCTTTGAGAAAGGTTAAAGCAATGCTTTTGATCCCGATGGTTCCCCTATTTCGTTTCTTTATCGCTCCAATTTTCGTTGACTAAAATGTATGGGGTTAATTTTATTATCTCATTCAAGCGTAAAACGTTTTAGTAAAGTTTCACAGCATACAAAATGCGTCAAATACTTTTTGACGATAAAAAAGAACGTGGTTTTCCTGTAATTTACTCGAATTGCCATTGATTGTTCTTGCCTTGGGCAAATTTATTGCAGCTAAAATCTTGAAAATATGGCGCGATTAATTACAGTGGACTGGGATTCCAGCATACGTCACCAAAGCGTTTTGAATGGACTATGAACAGGAAAAATTAAAATTTTATGACGGCTATCCAAAAGTGAGGCCTGACCAGATCAGAATGTTGATAACCGAACAAGTTAAACATGACATGTTACTCGACGAGCGACGAAAAAAACTGTATGAAAATGTGGACGTAAACCATGAACATATTGATAGAAAAATTGGGCCCGCATATATTTCGCTCCTAATTGTCAGCGAGTAACTTTCTATTTGTTTATTCATTTTTCATATTTGTTCGCTAATTAAGGACACACGTAAAGTATTTTTGTACTGATTATTCAACAAGGTTACGTAACATTCGTCTTAAACTAATGCTTTTCAATGCCTTAAACACGCCTATTCATGGACGAGGACAAATACTTGTTGGGCTCACTTGTTCTTGGACCATTCATTTCTCATATTTTGTATTATTGCGTTATAATAAGCATCAGACAATAAAAACTAGCCAACACTAGCTCGGGCATGGTAATAGTAAGTTTTCAACAAATTGCATTTTATTTTGTGTGTGGATTTTAGAAACGAACAAAGATTCGCGATCATTACGTTGAAGAAACCTTTGATTCAAGACACTTTCGGAGGTATGCACCCATGTGTTATCCATGTAGGCATAGTCCACCACCGCAACAATTGCCGTTGGTTTTTTGCATTAGCATGTTATAACGTGGGATTTGAGTACAAACCGTTGACCAGTGCTATATTTGTTACCAGAACTCTCCTTCTCTCCCAAACTTAAACTATTAGGATTCGTCAAATGACTGAAACATCTTACACCTAGTTAGGAAAATGCAAGGCTTGTGTAGTTTCAGTGTTGGTGGATCTTGCAGACAGGAAAAGTCAAAGTTTCATTATGAATTTTTCTACTATGATTTTTAGTTTAGGGTACTCATGGCTCATCCAACTAACACCAGAGGTTTAGTGGCTGTGACTTGTCAAGCCAGATCGCTTGCAACTTCTGGCTTTGTTGTTGTCGTTCTCGTCCATCTGTCTAACTGGGACAGAACGGACGCAGTAAAACAATACCAAATGACTTCACTACAAAAGCAGTGGTTTGTTGTCGCTCTGGAAACTTGTCAGTAAACATGTGACAAATTTGCCCACCTTGACCACGAAATCATTGCTGGACTATTCAGCTTGAAAATCACTGGGGTCACCGTATATTGCAGTAGATGGATGAGCGTAAAAACAGTTTGTTAGAAGGAAAACGACTACGGAGTGGATGAAGGAACACAAAAAATGTGTTAGGAATAGAACCATATACATCTTGAACCATCTTGTTCTCTGTTTCATCTTTGTAAAAGTTGGTGCCATCACGTCGGAATATCACTAGTAAATAGAAACATCATAAGTGAGAGATTCAGCTGGGTTCCAGGTTCTCTCGCAAAACCAACTGAGTGTATTTTGCTAATCATTAGTAAATACATTAGGATTCCACTCTGAAGTGGTGACTGCACACACGTCGTATATAATCTGCGTGCCTGATGATGCAAGCGATTGGCCTCCGTTCACGCCGCCCAGCGATTCGTGAGCCCGTATCACAGTGGGGCTGTTCGCGGTCATTCGTTTGGAGTGGGTGGTTTTCCACAAGATATTCGGATAAGCTTTTAGGAGAATTATGTTGAGTAAGGAGGGTTTTGTCTTGACCAAAGAAAATACCCAACAGATGATCTATCTGTTTAGCCCGTTTTCGGAGACACAAAAATAAACTTTAAGAATGTCTAATGCCTTCACGTTCGGCGAACAACTAATGGCGTTCCAATCGCATCGTGGGGTGATTATTGATATTTTAGCTAGAGCGGATGAAAATATCATTAAGGTTTAAGCACGTGTTTATAAAAAGTGCGTTTGTTTTGTTTTGTTCTCCTTGGACAGTGACGATGAGAAATTCGAAGTGGATGGTTATAAACATTTTTTATACCGGAGTAAGTAGTCAAAAAAACTATAACGGTGTTCTATTTCCCCTAGGATAGTATATCAATGCCCATCATTTGTGACATCCACGTTAAAGATTTTATATCCAGATGTACTTTAAACCACAAGATATGTACTGAAAAAAAACCTAAGTCAATGTTTGATTGTCATAGTAGCAAAAGTTAAGAAGTGTTCTGATGAGTTATCAGGATAGTCTTTTAATTGCAAATATAATTCATCCTAATAATTTAGAGTTGATGCTTTCGAAAAAAACTAATTCGGTCGTGGAGATAGTTTAGCAGCAATAACATTTCCGCTTGCTCACTTTACTGCTCGATTATGAGGTTGAGTCGGGAATTTCGATCCCTTTCTTTGAGGTCTTATTGGCACGCCGACACGGATGGTCTCCCCTTCTCTCAGTCCTCCTTGGCTTGTTTTGCAGTTAAATCTCTTTGGCGCTCATTTGGCAAGTGCAAACTTTATGGTGATCTTGAAATATGCGTTTTGGTGAGCGTTTACAATGAAATCTCAATTTTCTCAAGTGTGTGTTTCTGAAAAAAAGTATTTGGCTAGAATTTTGGACGTACACACATCCTCCTAATGGCACCACTCAAACTATTGCTAGCGAAACGTTGGATGAGCCATTTATGCGCTAAGTAGATCCCGTTCAAAACATAACCAACGCTTCCTGACTGGTAGCATTCACCAACCCGTAGACAATCGCATTGCGGACCGCAGTTATTTGTACTTATAAGTTTTGGCACTTCAGTGCATACTCTGAGTGACATATCACCACATCTCAGATACCGGACGGGGACTCCTCGTTTGTACAATCCATACCTATACAGGTAAAGCCAGCGTGTCCAAAATCTACCCTTACTCTGACCGAACAAGAATATACAGTTCTTGTGAGTCACTGGCCTGATAGTCAGCTACAAGCAAGGAACCAAATGGACTATTTTGTTTAAACCAATTTTGCCTAACTGACCCACTGGTAACAAGTTGATATTAATAACATTGCCAGTGTCTTCTCGACAACTTCCTTTTGGTCTATGCGTGTATGATGCTTCATGAAGTTTTACTGCACGGAGATTTGTGACTCATGTGCATGTAGAACTGCCACGACCAAAATCTTGATGGATATTTTGTTCTCCATGAAATTTTAATATCCTTCAGCCCAGTTTCGGGTTTGCGACCCGAAACATTGGAAAGCCTAATTGACAACGTCCACATGAGTCTCGCCAAAACCTAGAATAGCAACAAATTTTGTCGACCAAATTCTCCTGAACCGTACGTTCCCGCCCGTGATATTTTTTGTTCTCATGGTGGTCGCAGGCCAGAGTAAATTTTTTTATTTGTGCATCGAAATTTTACCATATAAAAAGAAATAAAAAGAACTTGGTCTTAGTTCACCAACTGCAATGCGTTCCTTCGAGGGCGCCCACAAGTGCATATGTTCACTGAGAGGTTAACTCCCTTCCCGTGTTGTTTCAAACTTGACTGTGGGGCAAATGTCACGCACAAGAGCGTTATGAGTTTGAACCAGCGATACAGATAGACCTTGAAATCTATTAGATTCCGTATACACTGTGAACTGTGGCAACTTAGTTTTTGGGTTACTCGAGAATATGACCACTTTTTCGACTTAGGCAGGCGTGATTTTGCACGTAAAAGGTGTGCACGTAAAGCTCCACTCATTCTCCTTACGTCGAATTTACTCCGAAAAGTAATCATTTGCAACAAAATCGTGGGTGAGTTGAGCAAAAAAATAAGGAAATTAAAGCAGACTAAGCAAATTTAGATGCCTTAAGAATCTAGAAATCTATTGCCGTTTGTTCTGAAAGTTAAATCTACTTTATACCTCTTTGCATGCAGAAAGAAAAAATGCATAACCGGACAGAAATCGCGCGTGAAAATTGATGGCCTAAGAAACAAACGAAAAACATTAAAAAGGCGGTACGAAGGCAAACGACATTTAGAAGGTTATGACAAACCATTTGGGTATAAAATATGATTTTTGACCATGACACCGTACGACAAGAGAAGGACAGAAAACAAATTTCAGTTCAGTTTCGTTTTTACTTCAGTCCCATTCCAGTTCTTTCCATTTTCACTTTCAATGCTTGCTCAAAGCTTCTTGTAAATGACTGCTACTGAAATTCATCAACACACATTTTCAGACAATTTATCATGTTCCACGTGCTATTAATAAATCGCCAACGAACTGGTAAACTTTGCTTTAATGTGAATTTTTTCACTCATGATTAGTTTCTACTGTGAGCTCATTTTCACCCTTGTGTTAAATTGCTGGTTTGGTTGATCGGAGAAAATGTTGTCATATTATTGTTGAACTTTAAAATAGTCAACTTCGTTACCATTGCCATTATCTACAACCATAGCAACTGCCTTGAAACCCTTTAGTCAGGCAAACATTATCCGGGCGCTCACCCGAGGTACGAATAATTCGATAAATGGTCAAATTGAGAGAAGATCCAAGAGACTCGTCTAAAGGTTGCTCATAATTCTGTAATCATACACGACCAACAACACCACAACAAGTAAATATATTTCTATACAAGAATTTCCAATGTTTATCCAATTAATGTGGCTGGTAAGGAAGTCAGTTTTGATGTAGATAGTTTATTTTCTCTTAAATAGACCGGATTACTTTGGACCAGATTTAGTCCTGGATTTGAGCTGTTGCCGTCTGCTGCTCCAGTAGCAACCTAAAAGAACTTGTAGTTTTGGTAAACATCTCTGTTAAACACGAATGTGATTGCCTAATAAAGGTCAAATTTTAGTTGCTTACACCAAAAACGATTGAAAGGTCACTCATATCTTGTCCTCATTGACGCGTTTAGTTGAATTTGGTATTCATCAACAAAGGTTGCTGTAGAAATCGGACCAGAAACTACTGGCTTATATACTGGAAGCACAAATGCCTTTCCTTTATCATGGATGTGGTGATATGACCTCAAATGAGCAGTTTGAATTTCACTGCCTATTGATTACAGTCCATAGTACAATCCTCATCAGCTTCATCGGTACAGACGGGCTTCATCACAACCTAGTTACATTTTCAGTAGTCCTCTGTGGGCGTCGTGATGAGGCATAATGCACAACCGCTCGTTTTTAACAATGGTTGCCCTATCATTCAATCCCAGGTTTCATGCAGCTTCTGCAGCCTTATTTAGCTTGATTATAGCTGGTTTTATTTGCAGGTTATACGTGCTTTTGGCCAGCTGGACGATAGGACTTATGTAAGTGACTTTTCATCCTGAAGCACTGTACAATAAACTTCGAGAACTAGGAATTTTCCAAGGTGTGTCAGTTATCCTGTACTGTGCTTGCACACCTTTTCAGCCTTGGGCAACGCCCCACTTAACTTACGATGCTCATTTAAACTGGGTAGTATGGCAGACAGGCATCCGCTGTCGTCTGTTGGGCTACAGATCACTACCATACCTTCTCGCGGGTACGTGTCTGTTCAGGGTGATATCCGCTAACAAATAATCCATTAGAGAACCGATTTTAAGCACTGATTTAATCTATGCTAACGTCAGTAGACAACGCCCGCACGGGCCGCTTTTCACTAAGCAAGTTAATCAATGTGGCTTGGAGTGGAACAACACCAATCGGAAAAGAAGGCAAACAGCAAGCGAAGCCTACGTTTAGTAATTGACCCACAAACCCGTTCCTGAGCTACTGGTTTTCATAAATTGCACATGAGAGTGTGAACTGGGAAGAAACACGCGAGACCGTTGAACTATTTGTGGCGTCAAAATCACGCGTTTTGCGATATCTGGACTTGATGGTGGTCTTACCCGGGGAAAAGGAGGATAACCAGAAAACAGATGGGACGCATTGCAACGTTGATCGTGACGCACTGTGTCGGTAACTTTTGAGGGAACCCCTTTGAAACATTTAACCTGTTGGGAAAACTAGCCATAATATAATGTGTTCCCGCTTGTGGACATTTGCAGTCCCATTTATGATTATAAGATTGTCTCGTACGTCTGAAACTCACAAGACCAAGCATTATCGGAACCAAGAACAGTCGTTCATGGTACTTACACCTTCCAGTGATTTATCTTGTCAGAAATGCTACTTCGCAGAAAACCACTTGTCGCCTGCTACAGGGCCTAAAGCAACATACGGTAAATTGCGAAAACTAAGTGGGTGAATTACATTTTTGCTTGAAGCGCGGTATCTTTAAAGCGGTTGAGATCACTGGCATCAATGTTACCTGCGTTTTTAGGGGTATACCATAGGTATACAGAACTTTATACGTTGACATCACGGGAAAATGGTCAGAGTCATATTTTACACGAGTCTGTAGTAAAATAAACACGATTTCCGGGAAGGAACGTAAATTTTTAAGTACCGCTGTCCCGGAAAATGCTTCAAGGGCAGAACAGCTAACAAGAAATACCAACTTTGTGGTAACTTCACACCTCTGTTTCGGACAAAAATACAGATGAATCAAATCTTGCGGATCTGCCGAATGTGCTCAAATAATTGTGTCCGTTTTGGCTCACCCTATGCACACAAATCCAGGCACATCGTATAGTTGTCGTAGATGTTTGATGTTTTCGCGAGAAGGTTATCCAGTTGTGCCTGAACGTTCCCTTTAAAATGCCGTCGGGTCCTAATATTTTAACCAGTTCATAATCTGTGCACAATGTAGACGTTACATTCCAATGCTATCCTCCTTCATAAATCACCCAATTATTATTGTGGTTTCATAGGATATCCATAGGATTTCATTGTTCAGCCCGATAGAATTTTCCAGATAAATTTATCTTTAACAAGGATGACCTTGTTAGTGGTGAGAGGGGATTTGGGAGTCCTAATAGAAACTTCATCCTTTAAGTGAAGCCAGTCGATGCTAAAAATCCGAGGTGCACTGTACGGCTGCTTCATAACTATCGGGAATTGTCATCCATGTGCATTTCTGGAAACTTCATGGAGTTTCGAACCCGCGATCTGCCAGTTAGTAGGTTGAACACTCAGCCATTCGGCTGCACGTGACTACTGCCGCGGCTACGTAAGCTAAGACTATGCAAACTGAAGTGATAAATCCATGTGCCATCCACCTGCTACGTCAAAGATGATAATGATGACAGCTATAGTGCTTGAAATAGATGATCAGCGTCACCAGTAGCGCATACGTTAAATTATACTATCACTAGATATCCACAATTTTTCCGCGTTTACACCATTGAGCACAAGGCAGATCCCATCAAATTTAAGGCCACGGATAAAACAGACCTGAAAAATACTGCACTTGCCGTGTGCTTGGACAGACGATGAAGTTGTGCGACAAAAAGTTCATAAGTTGTGAACACAATCCTATAGAAGCGGATCACGTCGTGTAAATTTACGAGTACTAATAAGCAGTAAATCATCTAGTTAGCATATCCAAAGGACCGCGTCTAATAAATATAGGAAACATTCGTGGATGTTAAATCAGGTAACCGGGTAAAAGTACGGAAGCTGCACATTGTTTATGGTTATTTTTTAAACTTAGTGGCCACATCTCCATGAATCCAACGGCTGTTTATGGTACGGTTTGCTTAATTGTCCATCGATAAGGGTTCGGCCAACCGAGACCAAATTGGCATTTACCCATAGTCCTTTGGAACTCTGATAGGAACTACTATGTATGGTTGCTGATCAATTTTGAGACAGTCCAAAGTTCCTATGCTCTGAGTCAGACGCGTTCCGTAACTATCATGGATTCAGGAAATCAGCATTTATTTGTATGATTTCGGTCTGTCATATCTGGGCAAGTACTGCAAGAATTTAAAACGAAACAGTCACTTTTAAAGCGGTTGTTCTAGGCTTGTATTGAAGAAACTAAAAGAAAAACTTGTGAGCAGGCTGAGCATGTCCATGGAAATTAGATGACATTACAGTGTGGAATCAGGATTACTGTTTCTCTTGAAAGGTATTTCCTGATGCATGCCCACTCGCGTTTTAGAGTGAAGCACGTGATTTTCAGTAACCTGTAAATCCAACCGAGATAAATATCATTCACATCTATCCATGAGAGAAAACGTTAACTCATCCGTCGTTATGCTTCCCCTTATTGCGATATTAATCGTATGCTTAATAGGAATCTTTAAAACTCGAGTCAGCCCAGTCCCTAAATACTGTCGACCTTAGTTCGTAATTAAACAGTGTTCAGAATCTAAGCTGACGAAACCCAAATTAGACCTAGATGCATATCTCGATTGCGAAAATACCAGTGGACTGCTAACTCTGTAAAAAGCGTCGTATCAAAAAGCATATACTAAGGCACATTGTATGCCGGGCTCGGTAAATAATCATTTGGCATTTTTTACTACACGAATACCAGAATGCAGTAAAAAAATATTTAATTGTGTATCGCGTGGGTTTTACGGTACCACAGCCTCGCTTACAAGGGAATGAATGACTCCGTGTTTCATTCTGTGTTCTTTATCAACAAGCAGGCGGCTTCCGGAACAAGGAAACAGCATTCGCTTATGACAAAACACGGTGCGATCTCAATTGTTCATCAAGTGAAGCAGGTGGCGTTACATGATGTTCCTTATGTCACAGTGATAGTCGTGACAAAAAATAGGAATGGGATTTTAGTACACCCGTTGAACAGTTTAAGTGAATAAAAAATTTTAGGATACGTTCCCACCATCCCAAAATGCAATAAAAAGATGATGATTTTACCTGTCCCAGAGGAAAAGGTCAAAGAGATCGGGAAAAACAATTTGGCCCTTGTGAAGTATTTCCTTTTGATGACGTAATTTTTCTGCGTCCCCACATAACTAACACTGGAACTGAAAGACTTATTAATTCTACGGGTATTTACTCTTCCTCCGATGAACTTCAAGGAGATCATTGTGGAGGATTTGCCAAAAGTACTTCCAAGTCACTTACCATTGGGATGCACATGAAGACAACATGCACGACACAGACATTCTGACTACCCAAAGACAGAGCCATCTCCACTGCTCCTGACGAAAGAATTGGCAGTTATCAAAACATGGGCTTGTAATTCTCACAAATTTTCATATTGCATTTGTATCGGGATCACAAAACTTTCGTGCATAAAAGGTCCTTCGTCCCTAATGGGACTAATCAGGACAGGTGATGGATTGTTTTTCCATGTGAGGCTTTTGCCACGTCCGATCTCTCTCCCTGTCCAGCTGACGAGTTCCAATAAGCGCAGCATTTTACGATCAAAGAAATTTTTCTGGGCCCTACCGCATTTCCACAATAAACACAGTGTAGAATAATAATTTTATGAATTTTTACTCATTAGATAGCTCGTGAGCATCCACTTGGATTTAGTTCAAAGTAGCGAGAATTCTGGAGCTTGCGCACGGCCGTTTAGACTGAGTGACACTGAGAATTTCAACTATCCAGACAAGCCAAAAAGCAGAAATCGGTATCAAAATTAGACAAAATCGTTTAGTGGTGACATCCTCTGATGCAGAGCTAATATGCTGCTCGACGGCAGTGTGAAGCCAGAGGTAAACGGTCTGTTGGACTTTGTTGGCAGTCCACTTTCTTCGTGTCCAAATACTCAATATCTCAAAAGCACTTCTCCCGTCACATTCTACCATAATAAGTAGTTCTTTAAGTCAGGAAAAAACAAAATCATCATACATAACACTCTGACGTCCAGTGCGCCTCTAGTCGTTTTGCTTGTAACGTAGCACATTTCTTTAAGTTTCTCCGTTATACCTTATGATATATGCTACTTCCTTTTAAAATATGTCCGAAGTTTTCGGAGATTCTTGTTTAAGATGCCTCCACAGAGAATACATCAGTAGTGTCAAGCCAGGTGACCTTGAGCTTCGCCTTGTCCGATAGCGAATTCAAGTGTTTTCTGAAGGAAAACGCCTAATGTGCGAGTATACCATCTCATTGAACTCACAGCTGTTGGTGTATCTGCTAGGATATTTTACGGTTGTTATTAGATATTCCAAAATGATTTCGGAGCTGAGTGGGATCTAAGAGTTCAGGTGCGCTAGTTGTCTGTACCACTCACCAGGACGAATGAGCGCGGTAAAATACAGTCCACTGGATACCGCTCATTTGAGTCTGCTGTAAACGCGAGTTTTTAAAAATTAACTGTGGTTTGACTGCGTAGTTGAAATATGATTTCGTCAGCATGCACGTATTTGGAATTCATCTGGCCCCAGGTAGTCCGAAAGCCTTCATTTAAAAGTAGAGCGTCCTTCTATCTCCAGAGTCCAGCGCAGAGACTATTTTTAAATGGCACTTTCATGTGTCAGCATGTTCACCTTTGTTTACGAGGTACCAATTATCAAGTGGCCTGCTTTCTGCAGCCAGCCGGGACAACTCCTGTCTCTTAAAGCTACTGGACAGATTTCAGTGCCACTTTGCACTGCATGGAATTTTGGCTTGAATGGTAAGTGCCAAAAATCCGAACCATGGTAAGAGAAGCTTCACAGATTAATCCGACGCCCACTACATTTCTGTGCAGTTTAGCGCCAAATCGGCGAAAGTGGTATCCGACGGATTTTAAGCACATTTCTGAACGCCGTCACATCATTCCTCATTGGACCAGACTATTCGCAGTAACAAGCGACGGATATAGTCTAGGGTTTTCGAAGTTTAAGGCCACAAGTTGACCCAAAATGGTCAAGTACGAGTTTGGACGCCTTGGGGTCAGTGGTGTGAAAGTACGTACGTTTGAGAGAGATCTGAAAGTGATCTGCTGGTTAAAACTGGTTGATTCACTAGACGTATGCGATTAGTGGGTTAACCGTCGGCGGTTTGCACCGATATAAATGCGGTTCTACGTGCAAACTGCCGACATATACCCAAGGGAATAAGACTTGAGCACGCAGAGGTTCTATGAAATCAGCTAGTTGGTTTGAGCATGATGGCAAAACCATGGCCGCTATGTCAATTTCATTTACACCGACCGTCAATTCCTCCGTGTTTCCTTCGCCCTTTACACCTCCCCCAGATAAATTACTATACCAATGCTCTCTTGAGGAATGTATAAATATGTTTGATTTAAAAACTAGAAACTACAGTCAGTGCATCCGGTTTGGTGAACACGCTTGGGAATCAGAGTAATCTCGGCTGGCAGACACCAAGTAGATCGTGTTACGTGATAGTAATGGCCAACTGAACTTTTTTATTTTAGGAACGGTCATGTAGAAGAAAGATGAAGTGACGAATTCATAATGAAAATATGAAAAGAAAATATGACTTGAGCGTTTACGGAGAAGGAAAGTTGCTGCATCTTCCTTTGGTAACAACCCATGCACACCTAATTATTCTTTACTGTCAAAATCCATGGTGGTTTGCCTTGTTTTCGGTGACTATATTTCCGGCTTTACGTAATCATGATCGGCCTGTCAAGGTTACATTTGGGAGTACATTCCCCCGTCCCGGCTGATAATGTAACCTCAAATCATCCAACATCAGTTGTTGATTGGGCGGAATGCTTGCTCCCGCTATCGCTAGCACCTTTTCAAGCTTTTTACACCAACTCAAGATGCGGCAAATTAATAGTATGGGTTACATTGTATTAAGACAACTGTATGAAGGTTCAACCCCTTTTTGTTTGAATATTGGGACGAATAGCCTACAAGGTATTTTGCAAATTGTTTACGCGGATTTAACGGAAGGAGAACTGGAACACAAAAGTAGCGATGAGAATGAGAAGCTCAATGGTTACAGCAGTCTCCTTGACTCTGAGATCTTTATGTAATAAATATATATAAATATGTATATATATATTATAAATATAATGTAATAATATAATATAATAAATATTGGTATTGTCACCTATAGCGCATTTATCTTCTTGTAACGCTTCAAATAAAAAGACGGCAAAAAATCCGGTAAGATCCTCACATAAAAATATTAATTTTTCTCAGATTCGAAGGACGGAATAAAAGTTGACTGATTTTCAGAGAACCTCAAATCACGCCACCTAAATCTCCTCACCCTACCTGTAATTTGGAAGGTTTTTCTCCCACAAGTAACCCTTCGTTTAATATCACCATCAAGCCCAGGAGAGCCATGTTGAATTAATTATTGTTTGTTCACCACGTTTGGGATGATATGCTTCAAACTGTATTGACTGAAGAATTCATCCATTTCAAGACGCGCAAATTTCCGGACAATGTGTAATCTTGGCGCGTATCACTTACGAGATATCGGATTTTGCAGCATGTTATGTGAGAAACACTTCTCCGTATTTGATTTTATGATATTGTTCTATCTTACTTTAGACTTATGTAATTTTTGTTCAGGTATTTCTTAACTGGAAAATTTTATTACGGCGTATTTCCACAAAGGCTGTTAGTTCACTCAGACATTTTGATTGCCGGCTGTTGCTAATTTGACCTAAAGATGCTTGCTACGCGCTATCGAATGATGCATCTGTTTATCTCAGGATAAAATGACTAGAGATTAAAATTAAATCGGCTTGTTTGAAGAGACTTGCAAACGGCACAATTCTGGCACTCCGGACCGTCAAATTCTTAATAAGGAATTGTGTGCCAGTGCAGAAGATACTTGCCAAATAAAGGCTAACTATGAAATGACGGAAAAGGATTTTTGGGTGTTTCTGAATACCGAGGGGTACCAGATTGTTTTTCAGGCTATTTTTTTCAAGACTTCGCAGAAATATTCTGTGAGCAATAATGTCAACAGTGATGTTACGTTGGGATCCGAAAAATTCGGTAGCTTGTCGTCATTGGAAATAATGAGATGAGAGTTGCGGGATGGGTCACATGTCCGGTTGGTTGGGGGTTTCCGGTTACCAAACTGGGAGCCAACCGCTGTGCACCGGTCAACGTATGCTCACATGACAAGCTCCCACGAAACGATATAGCCCAAAATCCCGGGATGCTATCATCCCCTTCCTTTACCTCAAATGTAAAACCATCTGAAAATATTTGTAAAACGAGACCTAGTAATAAACAACCTCCCTCATGATAAAACACGTCGTTCTATGTGTTATAATTTAACGGTCTAGTCGAATTTAAATTGTTCGAATCAGCTAGTTGCTGGCTAGGCCGGGATATACAAGTGAATGCCAAAACAATGCCTAGTGTACACAAGCATTTTAGCCAATAAATGCTGGTGTAAAGTTTCCAGAACTAATGATAAATACTCTGGTTTGATTCATGTTTTCATAACCCTTATTTGCTCAGGAGACAATTCAACAAACCTACTACAGTATTACTTGCAGATGAGTTGAGCAAATAAGGTGGAATATCATCAAAACTAATGGTAGGAAATTGCAGAAAATTAGCGCGGACAGATATTAAAATTTGGCAAAATCGATCAAACCCCCGGCAAGATAATAGAGATAGAACTTATCTTCCAAAGCATAGAAGAAATCAAAGCCCTACCTTGCGTACAATTTCCAAACGATAGTAATACCACTTTTAGTGCCTAACCAGTAAATCAGCATCATAATTTAATTCAGGCAAGCGGAGAGCCATGGCCTATGATATTTTTGACACACTATTTATCTGACGCAATGAAAATATTGGAAGATTGGGAAAATTTTATTTACTTAAACTCAAATATTTATTCCGTCAGCAAGATCAGATTTGGGAAATTGAGAAGCAAAGCACCAATTTTCCTGGAAAACACTTGGCTGATGCTTAATACACATAATAAATCAAGCCAAAAGCTTTTGGTCATTAGGACAGTACAGTGCGCTTTTTTAGAGGTGAAAAATTCAAAAGTGCTAAGAAGCAAGCGTATTTACCCGGTTCTGACAGAGTTCACCCTTGTAAGGTTTGCTTGAAAGTGTCCTCTACTCAAGGAAACCAAGAAATGGTTACTTCGCCAAAAATAGATTGAATTCTACGAATTGTCTTTGTCCTACTTCATACGGTTCAGTCACGGTGTTGCTTACTTTTAATTAGTGAAACTGAGAAGCTGCTGGAATAAACATGTAGTAAGTGACCAGCCAATGGACGTTCTAGTCTACGTAATGTTTCCCTTATAAGGGACACATAGACACAAAAGTCTTGTCAACTTTCGAACAACTGATCCAACATCCCACGTTGTCCTTTTACGGGAGCAACACTTTAGGAAATTGTCTCAACAATGCCGATCTCTAACACAATTAAATTGATGAAGTTTGAAATATTGCCCTAACAACAAAGGCCAAAAGTTTGTTTTGTTATGAAGTTGTGAGTATCGGCAATAACTACAAGTGGCTTTAGTCGATTTTCCCGCAATATCCTCGAGAAAGGGAAGTGTAGTGGAAATTCGCAAGAAGCATGCCAATTTCTATTCCGTTGATAAACTACCGGATGGAAAAGCTTATACAGTTGATTGTTAGGTGACTGTCGCCGCTGACACTCGCTTTTTAACGAAGACATCCCTCTTCATTCGTTTGCCCGCCCGTTGCACAGTTGGTGCTTAAAAAATATTTTCTCTCATAACAAGCAAGCATTCAATTGCAAATACTGATTTAAGAAACGCCAACGCGCGTACGGTTTTAGTTGCATAGTCTCCGCAATAAAAATTATTCAGATTTTTTCTCGAATACGCACTCTATGTATAAGAAGAAAAGGCGGTTATAAGCACGAAGGACAGGTGGCTCGTAGAAATATCTGATCTCATGCAGCTGTGCAACCCCTTGTTTAACGGTCTACCATCACCATGTTTAATATGGAATAGACAAAGCGTAAGACACGTAAAAACGACAAATCATCATGTAAGTTGCTGTAAGGAAGGCCTAAACAACCTTCGCTGAGGATACGGTCGAAGTGAGATTGGGAGTGTGCTGGAGCTCATGGAAGATCAAAGTGGATCTAAGGTATCTCGAAATTGTGCAATGAAAGACCAAAGAAACAAAAACGAAAAACAGGAATGAAAGGTCTTCGGAAGAAGGTAATATGATGCCACTAAAAATTTTCTCTCTATTGCTGCTAGCAGCTGTCACTTTCAGAAATCTCAGATTAAGTCTGGAACATCGAGTGGCCTCAATCACCACGCAACCCGAAAGTAATATTTACTCTCAACGAATGAATTCTGTAGCAGAATCTCGTGTGCCCAAACAATTTTCTGCTTCCACAGCAGACTTTGTAATGGTATTCATTCAGCTCGTACAAATCTCAACAGAAAACTGGCAGTGGATGGTAAAAAATCGAAAATAAAATTGGTGGTCTAAGTAATGAAAAAGCTTTCGTCCTGAAGCTTCTTGTTTAAAAACAATTAAACGGCACTACACAGTACTGAGTAATCCACACACACATTGTACCGCTGATGTGTTAGCGTATACAGTTTTAAGTATATGTTATTGTTTCCTGAAACACAAAGCAGTAATTTCTACTCTTATTCTATAGGGTGGAGATTTAAATTCTCATTAGGAATTGTTGGCTTGCTGTTGGTTCACATCTTGATACCTGGTACCGATGTTGTTTGATTTAGCCCTCTGAGTTAAGACCAACGTTACAGAAAAACCTAGTAGATTTTACTTGTTATAATTGGCTATTCTTAGGATAACACGCTATCTTGGAGCGCTATCTTGGAACTCAGAGCATGGTTCCGATATTTTTAATGCTTTTTATTCAATCATACATTAGAGCTGATAAGTTAATAGTTTGACCCTTTCCTGATGACACTATAACGCTACAGAAATGGCCCCATTAAACCGTACTGAACTTCCACGAATATGGCCTTGGTAAAGCTAGGACAGATCTGCCACTTTTATGATGACAGATGGGATGGTAACCGAGACAGTCATTTGCACAATTCTATTGTAAATATTTTCAGCTTCTCAATCTTCCAGAGTCAGCATATACTTGCGTGTACGTCTCCACAACAGTATGTTGTTTTGACACGGCATAGATAAAATGACGTTTCATTATTTTGGGTTATAATAGTCTTCAGGCTATAAGTTCCGTGCACACACCAAGAACACACAATGGACTATCCAGTGTGGTGTTATGGTTATGGGCAAATTTCCAAATTCCTAACATCAGTAGCTAGGCTCCGACAAACCAGAGGCCCGGTTCCGTCCTTATCAATTAATATCAAGATCCAATTCAAAAGTGTGTTTTTGAACAGTGATTTTATCTAATTTAGATTCGAGTGAAAACTGCCACGCCTGGTTCAGCCAGGTAGTAATAATTTTATGCCGAACTGGACCATTTCGCAAGTGTTTTCCATTCTCTTGTGAACCTTTTTTAGGCACTATTAAAACCTGGCATATTTTGAAAGTTTATCTCTTTTTGGAGGGTCGTAATCATTGAAAAAACTGTATTCAACCGAAAATTGCTGGGCGGCTTCGAGAAAATTGCTTAAGATGGCAGCAGAGAGGGACACCCCTAGTGTTGAGGCTATTTAAAGATGTTGTATATATATATATATATATACATATATATATGTATATATATATATCGTGCATATTGAAGCAATTGCCGTTAATTTACGTAAATAGCCCAAGGTTCTATGTTCAGATAAGTAAAGAGAGTTGTTATGAGCTGAGCAGAACTTACTAAAGTTGACATTCAACGTAATGGTTGTCTAGTTAATTCAGGATATAACATATCCACTCCGAAAGAAACACCAATAGATCAAATCATTGGTATGCGAACACCTCCAAGTGTTCATTGACTCGTACATCAGTGACAAACGTCTTTCTAGTAAAGACCAATTCTAACGAGAGATCTTTTTTGACAGGTTCTACACAGTAGCCTGCTGAGAGGACGAAGCTTTAAAAGAGGTCATTAGTGCTTAGTCTGTTCAAGCTTCTTCTGCAATGTAAGAACGTATAAAGTGAAGTTGTTTCTCTCGGGGACCCACTTGCTTGGACCCAACAAGGGTACCCTTTTTTGACACGCGGTTCCTTCTAAGGAATATAACCTTCTGACGGTTTTTAATGGAGTCATCCATAAGTGGCCTCCTCTTAAGGGTGTTCTCCACAGAGGGGAAACCTGTAGGAGTTGTATGCCATGCAGATGAAAATTATGTAAACAGAAACCCAGCTACTTCAGAGGAACAGCCTTATCTTCATACTATTACTCAGATACCCAGGTGGTATGAAAATGCACGAAAACCTATCGCACAAAGTTTGCATCCTGATATTGGTTGGCAAAGGTCTTCGTCCCTCTAGGACATTCAGCACTTGCAATGTTTTCTTCGTGGAATGTGATTTCAAATAGAATCTTAGAGGACCGAAGTGTAGTGATCGTAAGTGGGGATAGCCTTTTCTTGGGAGAGTCCTTTCGGAGGGAAATGCATCTGCATCAAGTGTAACTGTGACACATCTCATCACAACCTGTTGTGTCTCAGACGACAAATCCACCTCCCGAAAACACTTCAAAAAAATTAACCAAACACAGCCTACGAATAGCCTCCTAATACTTCACATTTAGAATAACGTTGTGCTAGTCCGTAACGTATGATGGCCCGTGATCGATTCTACTTGAAATACCTATAATAAACCAGCATAATTCACCTCAGCTTTTGAACAACTGGCCTATGCATCTCCACCCTAATCATTTTCGCATGTAGGTGCACAAATGCGCATTATACTGTAAGCACTTTCAAACTAATATCATGTAAGACTGAAATGTTTCATCTTGGGATTCAATAAAATATACGGAATTATTCTTTGGCTGCTTTCTGGCGATTACCCAAGTCATTTGAAGTTCTTTATTATGGATTTCTTCAAACTTTTTGGAAACAGAATGGTTGTAATGTGCTGTTATGCCCTGCAACCTGAGCTGGCCTAAATTTACATGACGAATTATCCTGTGGAAGCTGGTTTTGGAATCATTCTCACAAAGTACATTCACTATATCAGCAATAGAAAAATCACTGCCTAGACGAACCATTGAAACTGAGCATGAAATACTTGTCTTGCGAACTTGTGATAGCAAACAAACGGTTGATTATGCTTAACACTTAATAGACTCTTGACCAGTTCCGCGAAAGCTATCAATCTCACCCGAGTTTTTAAAAAGCATGTATTAGGTTACCGATAATCGGGTTAGGCTGAAAGACACGCTGAATAAACTGCCTGTAGTAGAAAGTGGTTGCAGATATCTCTGACACATAAGGACGTTGCATAAGTTTTTCACCGGAAATTTATGGCTTGAGTAAACCATATGCCCTTAGCAGAGGATATACATCAATTAGTGAATTATTGCGCATGAAACCTCTGCAATATTTTCGTCTCATTCTTTGGGCCATCTGCGAACGTTTGTAATAACAGCTTTTCTGAACCGGTTTGTTCACAAACCTTACTTTTAACTCTATTTACCAAGTCTACAGCTAACATCCACGAGTTAAATTCCGGGGCTAAAGTTCGCTTGTATTTTGTTGCCGGAGCAAAATTAAGGTGAAATGTTGGAGCCGATACACTTGCCTCGGAGTAGTTGAATTCTGCACACTTTACTCCATCTGGCGATTCAGTTGTGGTCAGACTCGCAGATTCTATCTACTCCAACTAATCCATTTTATTCTGTCTGAGGTGTACTTAGAAGTCACTGGATGACTGTAGGGATGCATTGGGTTTCCACCCAAAAAGAATGAATAAAAAACTTATCCCCTAAATTATTCGCTTCTAGCATACGTCTTCTTGTGAAGAGGGTGCGCTGTAGCATCTGCTGGGTGCACGGTTCACACCTTATTCGTACAAGCAGAATGCGCGAATATCGTTACGCAATAAACGAAATGAGTTGCCCATTTCCCTTAATTAGAACGTTGAACTGGTCTCACCGGCAATTAAAGTGTGTGGATGCTCTTCGTGGACCACTTACTTCATTCACCTGGAAGTTTTCGGAGATTAGGGAAACGGTTATTTGGCGCACCAAAAATAGCAGTTGATAAAAGAAGTGAGTTAATTTATAAGGTTTGTCACATCCTGGTTGTTAAAGCAAATTCTGTTTCATTGTTTACTGGTGACCGGAAATGGCTGTAGGTTTCTCGTCATCTTACAATATTAATAGGCCATCTATATGTGTATAAAGCTAAGCTCTTTTATATTATATTATTATTATTAGAGTGTGCGAGTTAATATATCACTAAGGTATCACTGAGAGGCACAGAATTTTTAATTATATTGGATTTTGAAGCATCCGTTTGTCAACAGAATTTTTTGTCTTAACCTGTGCTCAATTATTGAAATCAGGCATCATAACTTATTTCACCAGTAAACTGTAAAATCGCATTACTGTTCTCACAAAAGGTGGATTTATTCGTTTGAAGCATCACCGGAAGGACCCAACGAAATAATATTGTGACAAATTCAGAACTACCAGATAGGTTAGCCGAAGAGGTGTACTTTCAAAATTCCTTTGACGTAATAAAATTAGTCACACAAGCAGCGCAGTGTTGCCCGTCATTAGATGGCTGGCTTTAGGTTGAACCTCTGAGTCCGTTTATAAAACACGAGTTATTGTTCAAGTTTTGAAGGGGAACGAGCTGCTCTCGTTATTGATTCTCCCATCTTATGAGGAATAGAAAATAAGGAATCACATTTTGGAGAAATGTGATGTTGGATTTCTGCATCAAGAGCTCGTTCGTAAACAATTCCAAAAGGATAAGAAAGTGAGATCACAAAGAACGTGCGAACTATTATTTCATACAGAAGGTGATGGACAAAAGCTAAGTCCGAATAGTAGTTAGGTTTTCGTTTCAGAGAGGTTTGGTAAACAATCGGTGGATTTATTGCTGGGCAACGTTTCGCTTTTGACACAAAAGCTTCGTCAGGCCAAGTGAGTAAGTTACCAGGTTGATCGGGTTTTAAGGCGGTCAGGGAACCAATCCGTGAGATTTCTTATGACTAACCGAATTGATCAGTGCTGGGTGTCAGTCTGATGTTCTCGTTTGTTGGTTAGTGGGGATGACTAATATCTACGATAGATTGGTTAGGGGGGGGGGCAGTTGTGTTCATGTTTACCCCGGATTTTGCGGCCTTGATTTTTCTGTCTAGGACACCTTAATGGAATATTCCTCTTGGGGTCGTTCACAGAATTTGTTCGCCTGTGTTCGTCGAGGGGTGTCGGGACAATTGGTTTGGGGTTGGGGTTGGGGTTGGGGTTGGTTAATTGGATCTTACTCTGCTTGGATTTTGTAATTTTAGACTCAGACCATTTTGCTGATAACTGCGCGCCACCTCATGTCATCTCGGCTGATCTAAAACCGCTCTCCACACGCTTGCCAGTTCTACGCCCTCTATTCTATTCACGCTGGGATGCTTGGCGATTTCCACCGCCTCGGTCACCAGTCGCTGTGGTGTGAATCTTAACCTCCGTCTTAGAATGTCCACATTTTCTTCTGGTATTGACTTCAGGTGTGGCTGACACGTGAGTATGTCCATAAAAGATCTTTCAGATACTCTGGTCGCGTTGCAACAAATTTTGTTGCCCCGTCACCACTTGATTCCACCCGGCGTGTCTTATGCTCTCGGATTTTGGTAGACAGTAACCACGACGTATGGTCGCCGCAGACTACCTTTACGACAGATCCATTGCTCTTCGTACTACTCACTCCGTGTTAGTAAGCACGCTGGAAAGTGGTGTTAAATCAAGCAGTGCCTTTCAGCGTATTAGTCTTACTTTATGTATTCACTACTAAAGAAATGCACATTGCCATTTGACTGCTACTAGTCTCTTGGAAGCACAGTCAAGCACGGTCACCTAGGAAGTGGATTTTGCTGCCAACCACATCGAGATACAGGAGGCATGTGCAGTTGTTAATTCGTTGCTGTTTCCCAGCAGAAATCGAGGAGTACGTCCTATAGGTTTGAACACTTTACAGTTGCACACCTAAAACATTCACTGCCGTTATTACACTTACAGAATAAAACGCAGTTCATCTGTTTTTTCACAGTTGAAAACCAACGTCCATAATCAGGCAGCCATCTACTCGGCACGAAACGAATGAAGGTGAAACTTTGGCATTCTTTTTGATTGAATTATAGATGCTATTTAAAAAACAATGGTTTATTTAGTGACCTGGTATTGGATTTACTCATCACCCAGCAGCCAATACATAGAAGCCACAAGATTCGGGATACAAGTATAAATAAGAAAGTACGGCATGCGATATGTAGTTCTTTGTTAAAACTTGCATTTGCTTCGTGCACTCACCCTTTGAAACTGTCGAATTTACTCTGCAATTTCTCCTTCACAGGTACCGCAATGATTTGACCCCTAAGGGTTTGAACAGTTTCCATAATCCTTCAGTGGATGTGTGGATGCTTTATTGCAACGCGTTCAACTCAAATCAGTCACAAGCATTCCTACAGGAAACGATACGCCCGATCGATACAGGTATTGCCTCAATGATGTGGGAAGTGCATAAAGTTAATGGACGTCGTGTAACTGCAACAGTCTTCCACCCTTAATGTTAGAATTGGCTGCTCTGTCCAGCTCTGAGTTTGAGCGCATGACCAGATTGGCTGGCGTAGCGAACCAATAGGAAAAATTATCCTCACTCGTTCAGTACTTGCAGCTGGATCGGCCTAGCTCAAGGAACCCACGTTTATCTTCTTCCCTACTTCATGTTCTTTCGAACGGAAGTTTGAAAAATCAAGGTTTTGCAGCTATGTATGTGTTGCTGTGTACGCATGCGTGTGTGTGGGCGGATGGTTGTCGGCTGGACGTACTGGTTAGTGATTCTCGAGCAAGGGAACGCATTTCCGCCCAGAAAGTCAAGCACCCCTATATTATGCCAAAATAGATCTATGAACAAAACCATGTTTGTGTGTTCCTTATGGATGGTTCTGTGAATCATTCCGATAAAGATACAGACGCTCATTTCCTCTAGAGTAGTGATTTCGTTTCATATGAAAACTCCATGACAAGACACAACTCACCCAGTTAGCGCTTCGCGAATTTGAAAATGAAGGTGCCCGGACTGAGAATGTCACATCACGTCATTGCAAGCAACGTTGCATCAGGGGACAGGTATTTAGGGGCGGCTTAATGTCAGTGCAGGAGCTTGGAATATTCACCGTTAGGACTAAGGTTACAGTTTTCTTTCCATTTCGAACTTGATGCTGTAAATTGTGTTGTCTTTAGTCTGAAAGCAAGAGTTTCGGTTCACCTTATGTACGGTTGTTGGTATAGCGACGTATAAACAGGCAGGTGTGTCACCATGCACAATATTGTTTTGAAAAATTTTTAATATACTGCTATAGATTTTTTACCACCGACGGAATAGTACAAATACATCCCTATTGAAATGACACTGGTATGTACATTAGCTTTACTACACTGAATGCTGTGAGTATGTGGTTTACACTGGTCTGCGTGTGACGGTAGAAAAAGGATTGCGTTTAGTAAATGACGAAGTCCACATGTCTTGATGCATCCCGATTTCAGTTGGAAATCTAGGACGGTAAAATTTTATTCCTATTCAGCAGGAGCTTGACCCTCAGCCAAATTGTTTTAAGAGGCTTCAAGGTTCCGAAAAATTGGCAACACGAAAGGCATGTGGCAAACTGAATGAACTCTTCCTCAGTGCATTTTCACGCAACTCATTAGTACAAGCTGGTTTAAATCGGCATATTTACACAAGCCTTTAATGATAATTCCGATGACAAACAGCCTCAACTTTGCACATTTTAAAGCCCCGAAATCATGCTAGAGCTATTGGAACTCTGGTCACTTCGTTCAAAACCGAACAGTATGACTTCTCCCTACGGCACTGAAAGCGCCACTGATTACGAGGAATAGAAATTTGTATTCGGACTGTGTGTGTCCTCTGCATAATGATGTGCAGTCATCAGAACAGAGAGCGTCTGATAGGATCGTTTTCATTACTTTCTACTGCTTAAGCCAAGCAGATAGGTGCTGAATACTCCTAGAATATAAATCTATTTGTCCTTAAAAAGAAGTGCCTACAGTCAACGACACAGCTGCTATCTGCAGCGTTCGCACCACCTAAGTTCTTCATGGTCATGTCAAGCAACCGATCGCAACACAAAACAAAAGTGAGCAAACCGACTATCTGATTGTAGGTATCAGTCTGTGATCAGCTTGGTTTCCTAATCACCTCAGGTACTATGGAACTCTGAAGCTTCTTATCAAAAGAGGTGATGGGTAGAGTAATTCTTGTAAGTAAAACAAATGGTGGTCCATGAACTATTTATTCAAACATATCACTTGTCTTTTTCTGTAGGTTGATTGAAAATATGATATTCTCATGATCATCCAGAATGGACATTTCAATTATATCCTGTACATAAATCTGTGAACTAAACAGTGAATTTTGCAGCGGTCGATTTTAGAACATCTTGCTCACAGCTTGGCAGCATATTAAAGAGGCTGTTTCTGTGGAGGCGGCGAGTGAAGCTGAGTGAGAAAAAGCTAGAATAGTATAGTTTTATGTTGCAAGAAGCCCGGCTGAATTCATCCAACGGGACTGCTTGGCATCCCGCTGTAAATTGATTCATGCGTACTGCAATTCATATTTTCAGATCTCATGATCTTCATTGGAAAAACAACATAAACCTATCCCCAGGGGTGAGAAACGATTATCCTTCCCCACAGGTGCACTTTTTACGAAGGGGTAGGTGGGGTACCTGCTGACAACAGTTCAAGCTGCAAAAAATAGATCCAGCTTGCTATCTGATAGTGAGCTCCATCTTCCTCATCGGAATAATCTTGTCGTTCTTGCCACATTCAGTTTTCCGTAAATTAAATTATCGTGATAAATACGGGATTCGAGTAAAGACACGACAAGTGCCAAGTACCTTGGTATGATCATGCTAGATAGAATGCCCTGTTGGCGGTAACAAAGTCTGCCGTAACTGAAAGAAACATCTTTTGTAGTTTGTAGGTAGTGAGGAGATTTCCAAGCTTGAATCGAGGTTTTATCATGCAAGTAGCCTATGCTTCTAATCGTGAGTGTTGTGAGAGCTGTGTGCGTCGGATGAGCCAAGCCCGCAATGTTTAGGTGATCCAATGAACACTATTCCACTATGACATGAGTGGTACATCAGCAGTACGGTTAACTTACGGAACTTAGTGTCAAGACACTTCAATCATTTGAGTGGACCTCCGCCCTGAGGCGTTGAAAACGTACAACCGACCAACAGCTCATTACGTGAGGTGAAATGCGTGGCTTAGAGATGATTGGAGTGTTGACTGTCCCAACAAGCAATCTAGACATAACAAACGCAACCAGTGTCTAACTGGTCGATTTTGTGTCCCTGTCACGCAAACCATAATGAGGGTCTCAGTAAAATAATCCGATCCTGCTACTTGTGGTAGAAAAAATGAGCAGTGGATCTAGAGTCTTTTGAACCCTCCATGGAATTACGACGGATGGTTTGTCAGACGTTTGACTATAAGAGATAATGGGAACAATTTGAAAGATTACGCACCGTCAGACGGTAGACAGTCGGCAACTGAGTGAAAGCCTGGAAGACCAGAGCACAGAGACCAAGACCAGAGTATAAAGTTGAGTCCTGAAAGACACGGAAGACAAAGAAGTGGTCAGTTGGACCAGCGTCAGTGGTGACACTTTCTACTTGACGCCTGCGGTTCGCAGCCGAATTTAATAAAGATTTTCCTCAAAGAAACTTCGTCCCTTCCCCTTCATCATACATGTTGAACCTCAAGAAAAAGGCACTTTCTGAGAGTTCCACAGACACCAAAGGCAACACATTCTTACTGGCTGACGAAACAGACTTTTACTTGTTTTGCTGCTGGTTACTCATTTGGCAGAACAACATCTGTCGTTATGGCTAGTAAAAGGGGAGACAATCTGAAAATTATTGGTGAATAATCAGTTGTCAGCTACGTTGGGTTTATTGTCAGTCTGGTCTGCTGGGAATCAGTACTGTGACGAGTGAAGGCTTGTTGCTAGAGTGGTAAAAGACCGACATTTGCTAGTGAAAATGTCCCATACCACTCGCTCGTCTAGGAAGACTCCTCCAATGAAGAATTGAGATCTGTGACATTGATGCGCTTAGGACCTCAGTCACCGACTTCCAAACCAACTGATTATAGGTGTTGTTGTGGAGTTCAAAAAATTATGTTTAGTCCACGTGCGTAGACTCTACTGAAATTACATATCGAATCATACATGAGACTGAACTATCAGATGATGAACTCTGGGGAACTAACCTAACTGTTCGACAAACAAGAATGGAGAGTATATCTTCTAAAACAGCTCCTAAATAGAAGAAGGCATTTAGGTTGTATACATTAGGGGGGGGGGGGTTTGAACACCAACAAACTGTGTGATCAAAAGCGAGTAAAGTGGATGATGTTTAAATGGTGAACTCGAGAAACTATGTGGTTTATTGAATTGCCTCACTATGGGGCTATAAGGCAGTCATCAGGTTAGCCGTTTAGTTATAATTTTGTTCAAAATCCAAGTTTTGCTCTCGCCTTAAGAGGCAGGAAACTGTAAATGCCATCTGAGGGTTAACTGCTTGACCCGTCCGTTTCAGACTGCTAGTGGCAGCACATTGGCTTATTCCAACGGAAACTGTCAGAAGCCTTCGTGGTTTATTTTTCCATGCACGCGCGCCCATATGCTACTTCATCTTGCCAACGAATTTGTATCTGCGGACCCTGTGAAAGTGGTAGATAACACTAAAATCGGTTAGAGGCGGCACTTGAGTTATTTGGGTGCTCACGGCACACGTGCTTTCTACTTGGTGGCCACTAGATTCGCGATGTTGAACCTTTGTCATATTT
>SJOL01006489.1:1129026-1170273 GCA_004794785.1 Opisthorchis felineus
CATTTTAGGAAAAGTACGTCAGGTGCAACATGGTTATCCCTCATTATTGTAAGTAATTTGAGATGAATAGTCCGCTTCTAAAAAGACGAATCTACTGAATTCGAGTCCTTGGAGTGACTATTTGAGGTGGTCTGTTGATGTAATAAGTAATCAAGCATAATTTGTATCCGACAGGTGCATAACTCCGGAAAAAGTAAATACTGTTCTGAAGAGTACTTCAGGAGTTTTTCTGTACGTCTGTATTTAAGCGCCAAGAAAAGACAAGGAATCGGATGATTCAGGTTTACGAGTAAAAAGCAGGTTGGATTTCACTTACTTGAGCAAAAAATAAGTGGAATCAAACTGGTCAAGCATATTACAGGTTAGAATACCGTTTGTAAAAGTCCATTCCACGAACATGCCGCCTCAGTTGTTCCGCACGACCCAGTAACTTCTCCCTTATGGAGGCACACTTGTTTAAACTTTTTGACTGTCAAAATTCGTACTGGTTGAATCTCGTTAACAGTCATTCGGTAGCTTTATTTGCTGTTTCAGGCGGTTGATCCAAGGCATTGCCTCTTGGTTTTTCCAATTTGCCATAGCTATATATTTCGCTTGCCTAACTTCTGTGAAGGTTAGTGGTTTGATCTGAGGAAGCCTGAACTTGGTTTCTACCATTATGCCAAATCTGGAATCTACGAAAATATTGAGCTGGTGGCAGGGTATGCCCCCCTGTGATTCACGGGGAACTTCTGAAGAGAAAATAAAAACAACTTGCACACAAATGTTTGCACATTCAAAGCAGCTATCCGCCCAGACGTTACTCATCCTTTTGAAACTTGGCTTCTTTACGTAGATGACCTCGAAATTGAGGAGCTTGGCTAATCGCACCCAAGGTTCATTCTACAGTTTTAAAGTTACGATGCACTGGCTATTTTCGGAGTCAGGAAACGCTACTCTGGCGTCTGAAGCCTGAGGCAAACACTGCAGTAGTGGTAGCTTCAGTTGTTTTGTTATGATGACTGGAAGACTGAAACTGTGCTCTGCAAACTTACACTAGCCATCCTTTTGTGCAGTAGAGGGCATTGCCGTCTCAAAGGATAACGGCAAAATATGAATCGGTATCTTCAGGGCAGATCTGAAGAGGTTCTGTCTGAATGTGACGTAGCCGCAATCAAAATTTGATCCCAGTACGGGAACAACTGACCTCTGACCACTCTTGCTCTGCAGCAATATTACGGGACATCTATAGAACGGACTTGTCTTATCGCAGGAGATGGTCACTCCAAATTAATAAGTAAGGCGGATATTTTGAAAATCTCTTGGGATGAAAGTAGACTGCATGTATAGAAGACAACGAGGTTCCGCATATTTTTCACGATTCCAACAAAATCACTTATTTTATTTGTGACTTCCTTATAATTCCGCTACACACCGAATCATTCGTAGTTCTTGTTTAATCTACCCCAGGTGGCATAACAGCTATTCGGCTGACCGAGGTCTATGGCTCTGAATCCATTACACACTTTCATTTCACTCATTTCGCATAGTATGTTCAGGTGAGATTTACGTGAAGTTGATCAGTCGATAAACAAAAATATCAAAATGTGGCTGCGACCGCCCATGGACAGCGTTATTTTAGTTAACAAATTACAGGTATTTCTAAATTAAACACTGTCGGGAAATTATTCTGGCATCATCTAGGAAATTTGCTCTTCAGAAAAACGTATACATAAAATGCATACTTATTCCTCAAAATATTGTGTAGAGTGGAGACGAGTAATGGTTGTATGATTTTACTTACTCAATTCATCGCTCCCAGTCGCGCTGTATAGGCTTGTTTGGTGTACGCAAGGCTAATGAGCCTACGAGTCACTTTTATAGTTGGAACGACGATATCCAGGACAGGATTTCATTTACCGGACCTCTTTTAGACAGTAATTTTTAAATCTTTTATTCGTGGATGTCGTCCTAAGTACTGAATGCTTTTCACCAGCAAGGTGTCCTTTGATAGTGGACGGTTGGTAGTACATTTCAATCAACTAAATAATTCTACCTGGCTCTCCACTTCCGCAGGTAGAACACAGCAAAGTGCTGTGTTGGAATATTGGTAGCTCAGCTTCATTCATTGGTTGTTGAACAGTAAGCTGTTGATCTGTCCGCCTAGCCAGCTAGATGAATTTTGGAAGTCTCGTCACCATTCGAGGAGACACCAAAGAGCTCGCTGATGGTGTCTCCTTGAATCAACACCCAACTGAAAAACCACCAAGAATAGGCAGCGAGGCACAACTGAGTGAACAAAACTCTGACTGTAGCGTGACTGGATATGTCATAGAATTACTGGTTAAGAAGAAGGAAACCTAAGAAAGATACATGGGAAAGCGATAAGTGCTAAGGATGGATGCATTGAAAAAAAGCATTAGGCATTAGCAAAACTTGGATAGGTATATTCATGCAATCAGATAAAATGGCTTCAAAATGATTGCAAAAGAAGGTTTCACTTTCGAATGGAGTCGCTGACGCGCTTACCTTGTTGACTGTGACAGTTTCCCATTCCCTATGTATATAGTCCTTTGGATAAAGGCCTCAAAGATTGTATGCGAATTCATCAGCTGTCTGGGACTGTACACGCCCGAATCAACTTTGAAAACGTTGAGTTGATTGAGGCCACATATACGTAAGGATTCCGAGGGCTATCAGTAGTTAATGAAGATATCGTTCTGCATATGAAGCCAGTGTATGCTAAAAAACGAGAATTCGAGCTAGGCTTTGCAGAATAGGCTGGCTTCACACAAAGGATGAAACCTCTACCAAACCCAAATCTCTTCACAGTACTAAAGAAAAAGAATAGCATTATACGTACCATTTACTTACATGGTGCTGACATAGTTGGTCTAACAGATTAGCGGACCTTTCGTGGGAAAAACTGAAATGGTGCTGATGATAGACTGTCAGGTCACCAGTTTGTCTTTTACGATTCCGTTTTCTGTCATCCTAGATAGAATACGGTTCCTGCGCATGATGGTAAAACTGATCATTTGTTTTCTCGCTAGAAGTGCACACAACATGAAGTGAAAACCCTAAATGGTTTTATAAGCAACTGCTAACGTTTGTAATTTTAGTGAACGGGGTATGCTATCATCATCATCAACAACAACATCATGACATCAGTGTTCAACACTGACGCTTCGCTACTGTACAATCGTGATCTATTTGAAGTCCCTATTGTGAAGAAAAGAATAGACGTGGGCGGAAAAGGGATCTAGAACTTGCTTACCACAATCATTTCGAGGTGCCTACGCTTCCAAACACTTATTCAGGTAATCTGGATAGAAACTGACAACAAAAACGCCACTGTCATCTATTAGCAGCCATATCTTGCAGCTTCTCCAACCAGGCGCAGTGGGGATCACGCGGTCCCCATCCTGGAAGGCGACTAGCACCGACAGCACCTAAACTTTTCGTAATCTGTTTCGTATCCCTCTGCCAGGTCAAGGGTTGGCCACCGCTCTGCTTCCGCCACTCTGAATTGAGCACGGAAAACAGTGCTCTCTTCGTCAAACCATGGCCCGCAATACATAGCCAAACCAGCGCAGCCTCAATTACTGGAGGCCCCCTTTGCACAACCGAACACTAGCTCCCGAATTGCCTCGTTACTGATTCGCCGACACCAACCCACACGAGCTGTGGTGCTGAGGCAACGATGGTCGAGCACCTGAAGACGAATCAGTGCGACTGCTCGAACAGGTCAAACCTCACAGCCATACAACATAACAGGTCATACTGTAGCCTAGTAAACACGGCATAGATGTCTCAAATTAACAAACGCGACCCGAGCCTTGCAGATTTGTGCATTGGCGTCATCTTTCACACTACAATCAGAGCTAATACAACCTCCAAGATACGTAAAACGCTTCACAACTTCCAGTGGTATGCCAAATGGTTGTCTGCAACATTACTTCACGGAGTTTTCTGCATAATTTCAAATTCATAAAATCGTGTCAAGGTCTCCTCTACTCTTTTGTTCCTGGTCAAGTTATTGCATTACGTAAGCATGAACAATCCCTCAAAACAGTTTCAAGGGATTCAAATCCAGAACTGTTGACTAATCTCACATTGCACCGAGTTCCAGCACCACTATCCATAATTTTGTGTATATTGCTGTGTGCTGAATGAAAGCTAGTCCTGAGCGTATCCGTGTACACATGGAGGACAGAACATTAAAAGCACAACGTAATGGATTTTTAGGTCCGTTTTTCATGTATGCGCTGACAGTGGGATATTTTTTTACTTCATTACTGACCGCACTAAATGGATGTGGGCTACAAATCTCTAGTTCAATGCTTATGCCGTCCGGATAGCACCTGTCACCTTCAAACACGCAAGTCTTTTCTCGTCCGAGTTGATATCCTCGTACCAATAACGTTATTATCCATCGGTGATGTTGTGGATATAGGTTGCTTGGGTCAGCTGCTTGCTTGTTAGTCTGTTCAACTGTTAATCTAACTATCAATTTCGGTGAACAGACCAACAACCAGATGTTATCGGTGGCTGGGCAGAGCAATTGTTCTGTGTGATTTTTTGCTCTTTTTAGTACTTGGCATACGAGCAGATCTGAGTGCCTCGCAAACTGTTAGGCTAATCACTTGGATCAGTTAAGTAGTGATGTCTTGCTTCTTGTCTTTTTGTCTGTTTCCCATGAACAAAGTTCCTTTGGAAACCAATCTATCTGCTCAACAGGGGTTTCCGAAACTGCGTGATCGTTTCAGTCAGTCTATTTTCATACCGCACTTAGTGGGTTGCAGAGATCTTACGACTCACGTGATTTTTATCACTCGGTACTCAGTAGCGGAGAAGAGTGGTCTAGTTAAAAATGTACTTTCTGTTCACCTATGAAAACTGCTCACTTGACCATGTAGCATCTTCTGGTTGACATGGTGATGCTGGTGTTTTGATGTCAAAGGGTGTATAAATACATACCCGAAGGTAAGGGGAATGCGCGTCTGATTCTAACTTCTACCAATTACGAAGCACTTTTGATGGTTTTGAAACTGTTAGCTACTCTGTTTCCGATAATTGATCTTTGAGTTTTTGACTTCGCAAGAAAACATTTTCAGGGATTTTACATAAAGTGGGTTGGGAAATGCGGTAATTTTACTGAAATATCAAAAAGTAGTTGTTTTTTATCTGTAATGGTGAGTGCTAACTCGTCGGAAGCAAAGAAATAGAAAAGCGGAAGTTTTTCATTTGAAGATCTATGCAAGTTAACTGTTTTGAGAAAACGATGAATTTTGAAGTAGACTCTATCAGCAAAAGGCACAAAACAGTTGACAATACTTACAACTAAATCAACTATGGAGCGACAAGCTCTTGCTCCACACTTTCTCAGGCACTGACTGGCACGCGATTGGACTAGAACAAACCAGGGGGCAGAAGCTTGTTGACTTGAGGTATCGAGTGATCCAGGTAGGGTTTCGGTAGACGTAGCGAGACAGTACCATCGGTATTCTTGGTGATCAAGACGTGCAAAAAAGGAATTTCATTTTCTACGCCAAAGTCGCAAGTACAAAAAATTGTCGACGGAATGCCTTAAAAACTGAGAGAAAATATTTTTTAACATTACCGCGAGCAAAATATCATCTAAATGTTGCTTACACAAGGTTCGCTGTTGAATGTTTTTCTGCCGATTTCTCAAATTTTGATATAGAAATATCCGCCCATGTGTGTGTACAGGGGGTCCTCAGGGTAGTAATATCAATTTGCTTGTAACTAGTATCTTGAAAGCAAACTCTGACATTCTTCATGCACAGTAAACCTAGGTCTTCAAGAATGGGGGTGGGCGGATTAACCAGACTGAGTTGTTCGTCCAGGTAATAATACGAAGGTTCAGTTTCTTTGGGGGAAACATTGGTAAAAAGTGGCTACACATCAAAGAAACCCAGGACGTTCCGAGAGATATCATGCTGCTCACAGTAGGGTAGAAGATCCTAGTTACTTTTGAAAAATGTTTGGTAAGAGCTGTTCGCACAGCCATTTGGCCAACTGGTGGTAAGGCGAATCTTTCGTAGCTAAAATTGAAAGAACGAATAGGTGGGATTTATGAGCTTTTGAAGGTCCTTGAAGTCAAGGCGTATAGCAATCGACGGGTTCAGGCACAGTGAATTCAGTTTGGCGGATAAAGCCATGCAACTTGATCCTCTACCGATATTGCTTAATAAGACTGTTTACCACTAAAAATTTCCGCTCGTGAGCTGAAACCGCCTTGAGTCTGGACAGGTAATCTGCTTTGCTTAGAATGATAGCGCCGGACGATTCGTCTGGCCTAAGGAGTGCGATATTCTCATTTCCCTTCACTTTACGTAACGCTCATCTATGTTCGTTAGATAAGACACATTTTTGGTACATTGGTGATGAACACAAGCGGTTACTGAGATCGATTAGTTCACCATTAAACAAGTTATCATTCCCTGGCGAGCAAGGTTTCAGTTATATGAGTTGGTCAAATGTGTTCGGTGGAACGAAATAGAGTCACACTTGTAGACTATCGGTCTGATGCGAAAATGAGCGTTACAGATTCCAAAAATGATGGAAACATATCTCACTGAGCTATACAATTCCATTATATACTTCAACTTATGCCTTAATAGGTGACATTGTGGCACCGATTCGTGAAATGGTGGTTGCTTGTTAGTCATGTTTCTCACTGATTATTTGACTGATGAGTAAAGTACCGGCTGGTCTGTTCTTTCAAGGCATGTCACAACATTGTTAGACTCTTTACACTTGTTTAAACATGTTCTTAAGGAGTATGCCAAAAGAAGGGATGAAAAATCTCTCGGAAACTAGAAGTGCCAAGACTGTTCTTGAAGCACTTTACCCCTTAGCCTGTCAAGTAGTGTCAAGTAGAACAAAGCAGCCTGTAACACGTTTTATTTTACCACCAGAGGTCATCGCAGCACACCTAACGTTTATAAAAAAATAGAAAATAAAATTCGTGAGAACGAGCATGAAGCTCACAATCAGTAGCCTTTTAAATTCTTTCCCAACCCGGGATCTTTACTGACTCCATGAACGCTTGAGTTACTCGTCGAAAGGAAACTACCATCCGGGCTGAGAAACGGTCTTTATTATATAAAAGAAACAAATGGTGGAACTGTTTAATTAAATTGCTAGAAGTTGGTGGATAGTTCTGGTCGAGGTGAGATTGGGAGAGGATGCGCCACTTAGGCATATGTGGAAAATAAATGAAGTTATTAGGAAGAAGGTTTAAAAGTTGGGCAGCGGAATGTTGAGAAAATTGGTGATAAGAGTGTGGCATATAAACTTAGGCCGTGAATATGGATTGCACATTAAGGTACATGAAAATGTATGGGAACAACTTGCAAGCTACTTGCTTCACAGAAGTAAGCAAGAATTCAAGTGAGGAGCTACACGATGTTGCGGACCAAAGGACGTAAGAATCCTTCTGATGAATGCATTAGCCGAAAATGTTGATTTCAATGTTGACTGCGAGAGATGCGTAGCTAGTTTAGCTTAGAAGGCTGCGAGCAGGTGTACACCTCCGGAATTGGAATCCGCTGGATTTTGACCTTCTTGGCAATGCGAGGTTTGATTCACATTAGTGTGTATCTCCTAGGCTGTTACCTTGGACGACTAGGTAGATCTGAAGAAGTATGGATTGGATGATGTGGCAAGAAATATAGATCTGAGGAGGGTATGGATAGTTTAATGGTCAGGACGTCGAGAGGTTTGGCTTTAAACTTCATCCTCATATAGAGTGAATTTTTCATAGAATTTGAAACCCCACTTGTTAGTTACGATGAAGAGTTTGCATGAGAGGACAGCAAGATCACGCCTTGCGCTCGACGCATTGGTACTAAATTGTGGAAGGGTGACGTCCGGGTTCTTTCTACTCACAAGGCTGCCACTCTTAGGAGCGAAAAGGATGCTAGTGAAGAATGCAAAGTAGTCGGCATTGGTTTTCAACCCTATCCTTCATGCAGAGAACAACGTATGCTGATACCTTTCGATCTGGCCTCCACACTAAGCTGGATTATTATAGACTTTCTGATCTTTCTGACCAATCAAGGCATGCTTGGTTCGGTCCGTAGCCCGCAGGTGACATCCGCGCAGACAACATGACGTTCGGTAATTAAGAGCGGCTGAGCTCCGGACACCCCCTCGAGGATGCTATTCATTCACCTCATCCATGGCGGCTCGGAGCGGTGTTGCTGCATGTTGGTCCGTCCCTGGGGCAGTGCGCATGCTGATCTGGGGTCCGGAGCCTTCTGCTTTGGGTTTAACCCTCTGTGTTTAGTGCGATGTGGTTCCAGTGAGGCCACAATCCTTCAAATGAAGTCGATTCGCTTAACGCGGCCAGTCCTGCCTTCTGATTTAAGCAGAATGCTTCGTCTGTGGCCGCCGTGGTCAGCATTCCTCATATCAACAAACCAGCATCTAGCCCCTGTGTGATGCTGTGATGTCTCTTCTGCCGGTCCCTCCATCATAGCTTTCTGATTAGCAGTGGAACGATCCGTCTGAATACGGGACTCTAGACTGAAAGGTGGAGATTGCGGGTGCAAGGTTGCAAGATGTTGGCAGGATTCGCCTAAATGGACTGAAATGGAGGGGTTACCAGGGCACCACGAGCTGAATAGCCGCTGTGTCACGTATACTCCGACTGGGTTCCAGTTTGGTTGCAACTTTAGCGACACCAAAATAGTCAGGATGTGAGGTTTCCGTGTACGTATTCCAGCTTTTCCGCTACCAACGCAACTGAGAGATGGGCCCGGGGGTTGAAGCTAAGAGATCAAGTTTTGCATAGTTCGTGAAGTAACAAGCACAATTGAATTGAATCCTACTAAACATTATAGATCACTTCAGCCTCCCCGTCACTTTGGGCTTCCACGGACGCATTACGAAAGGTGTATTCTGTGCTTCATCCAATCATTGCAGCGTCAGCCTTGAGATTAAAAAGATGCTGACATACTGTGCCAAGTTTCCGAGTTGTCAATCGTCATCCTGTTCAATTTTGCTCAGTCGACTGATCCAAATGTCTCAATCATGTGGCCATTAAAGGCCAGGAACGAGAATGAGACGCTCGAATTGATCCTTTATCATTATGCTGAGCTTGAAGTTCTCGCATTCTTCGTCGACCACCCGGTATACGTGATGAAATATTCAGCATCCCATTGGTAATCTTGAGTCACTGATAACGAATACTTAGCAAGGAATTTTGCTAGCTGAATAACTGGGCTAAGAAGATTATTGCAACTGTATTTCTAGATTTAGCACAACGTTTCACATGGTTGCGCTGAAATGCTCATGAGGGAGCGACAAGCGCCGAACTTATCGCTCGACCCTGATTGGCCAGCATTATGACGAATCAGAGAGTGCCTTTGTTTGGTCCTTCACCCGCACGTGATATATTCCTTTAGTCGATGTTTTGCTCGGTTAATAAAAGCAGCTTGCCACCGGACACACGGATCCGGAGGGACACATTTTGGTAACATCTCCTGACGTGATCCATCGACTTAACGGACTATGCTTCACATTGGTGGACGAGTGTTTCTTTCTGCACATCCTCTAAACCAGAATAAATACGGGTAAAAGTTCTGCTCTGTCATTTTCCGTCCAGTCTCCACAGTTAGCTTCTTGCGGTCTGGACCGGGCTACTGGTGTCTCAAGGCCATAGGGGCCCTATGTTAGGAGGGTGCATAAACCAGTGCGGAGCTACAAATGGTCATTCCTCGCTTGTTCAGTTTGCGGTCCGGGTGCCCACGACATGTCAAACGCGACCAGTACGGTATCAACGACGGTGCGGCCGGTGACTATTATGCCGGAGCCAAGTACCTCATCCAGTTGATTGGTGTCAAGTAAGATGTTTTTGTAGCATAATGTCTTATAGCTTCACAGAACTTATCCTCGGATGAACGCAACGTAACTAGACAGATGTTGGAATACTGTTCCGGTCGTCAGTGTGGTTCCTCCGCGGAATTCGAGTCCAAGCTGCGAGAATTCCAAGGGGGAACGGGCACGTGGTATGCCCGCCGACACAGTTTGTCGGCGACAAAATATGAACAAAATGTGGGTGAGGTACTCCACCACCAGTCTGTTATGCGTTCATGGTGTACAAACGCGTACATGAGCGTTCACACTGGAACGCTACTAAAGATGGTCGTCGGTATGTTTATAATTGTATGCATAATCATTCGACTAACTTGTATTCAGGTGCGCTGATTTCGACTGCTGGGCGTTCATAAGTGTAGACAAGAATAAGTTACAATTATGTAGCCTGAATGCAGCGATGCCTAACGCCGCTGTCATTTTTTGTTCTTTTCATGTCTTACAAAGCTTAAAAGCTAGGATTAATAAGCTTAGGGAAGTGACTCAATCGGATAAAGAAGTCCTGTTTGCCTGGTCCAAGAGAATGGTGCATTGTAGGGAAGTGAGCGAGTTTGAGGTGTATGCCACCAGTATCAGAAGCCGGAACCAGGAGTACTGGTCCTACCTCAGCGAGCATTGGTTGACCGACCTGAGTACCTGGGCGAAGCATGCTCGAAAGCATGCTGTGACCCTTGGTAATGAAACCACTAACCGGGTCGAATCTGCCAACAGGTACATTAAGTGGAAGCTTACTGAATCTTCCTCATTGCTCACCTGTGTACAGGCTATTATAAACAGGAATGAGCAATTGGAAGCCAAGTACCGAAGACTCGTAAGCGTCCCACTGGTGCGTGGCCGACCGGAAGGTGTGACGTTACCATCTCATTTGGAGTGTTTGGGCCGGCTAACGCCATACGCCCAGGATAGGGTTCGTCGCAACCACAGTAAAAGTGCGGAGTTGGCCCACAGCACAGAATCGTCCCTGGTCTTTCGCGACGGCAACCACTTACAATTGGGAGAACCAATGAAATGCTCGTGCTCTTTTACGAGCTCATGGTTGCTGCCATGTCGCCATATGGCTTTTGCTGCTGAGCATCATGGTCAGTCGCTGATTCCGTTGGTTGAATCTAGTAGGTGGCTGTTGCCACTGAACGATATTCAACCATCAGCTACTGTTGCTGACAATAGTTTATTAGTACAGGCTGCCCCCAAGGGCAAGTCATCTAAGCTAAGTGTTGCTCGCAATATCTCATCGGATATTTGCGAGGCAATTGTCCGCTTGGGTTCGTCTGATTTCGATGCTTGCTGTCGGTTCTTGCGAACGTTTGCTGACCAGGTTTGCGCAGGTCGTGTGCCAAGCTGCGTGTTATCCACAGAAGGTGTCACAGGCGCATCAAGGGTGCAAATGCTGACAGCGACATCTACATCCTTGGCAGCCTCTGGTGATGGGGTAGCACCGCTAGCCGTAGACGCGCCTGTGAGGTGTAACAATCAACCTAGCACCTCCAACGCCACCACACGCAGGCGCGCCCGGAAGAGTCCTCTACCGTTTTACGAGGACAAGATGGCCGGGCTAGATGAGACCTTTGACCTGCAGGATGATAACTATTACCTGCAGAGTATAAAGGTGCGTGACCACAAGGTGCGAACCGCCGCGAAGTACAGCACCGTGGCAATGCACCATAAGAAGGAGCCATTGGCGTCACATATTGACGCTGATGTCTGCGTTGTCTGCAATTCATCTGAGAGCGCCTGTGAGGGGTCCATGATAGACTGGGTGCAATGCGACCATTGTCACGTGTGGCTGCATTGCAGTTGCATTGGCAGTTCGCTTGACAGACCGACGTTCCTTTGCCCCATGTGCCATCAGCATAACCACATATCGGAGTGAGTTCCCTAGGTAAACGCACTTAGGGAGACGAAGGTAAGTTTCGTTTATTAATTAAGTTCACATTTGTTAACTGTCATGCCTTGTTGGATGTGTGGGTGGTGGGTGGGTTTTTTCTGCCGTAAAATCCATCCCCTCCTCAACGTGGTGCGGCAGTGGCAACCAGTGTGCACCTTTCACGCAGGCTGGGCGAACGGGGCTCTGGTCATTTCCATTAGGTTGTCTTTTACTAATCCTCCCTCATTTATGTTCCAGGTACGACTGCGGAACACATTTCTGATGATTCTGTAATTTGCTTGCAATCAGTCATAATAAAATCGTTTCCCAAAAAATGGCTTCATATTTTCTGACAACGCAAGCGTCACGGCAACCAAGGCATCCAGGCCTTGCATTGAAGACAAGCTTGCGTAGTTGAGAAAGGGGGCGTAATTTTCCTGTTTTGTCTGTACCTTCAGAGTGGTCCCGAAACATAGTGCTTCTAGGATAACATAGGATCGCCTCTAGCAGCATATGTTCCGTAATGCATGCAGCAGCCCCGAAGCCTACATGTGGCTGAGGCTTAACTTCAAACGTGTTACTCGCACACCGATTATTCGTTAGACACTCATCAAACAAAAATGTTATTCAACCCGATGATTTTAGGATGCAGGTGCATATTAGGCTTGGGAGTTCGTCGGTTGTTAATTAGGTGGCACATAGAATCACCAATGCGTGCACGTCATCCTCGTCAAACACTTAACAAGCACGCCTTGGAGTCAAGGGGGAGCGGTGATTCTCTGAAGGCAATTTTTGTGGACAACAACTGGGAATAATGCTTTCCAGCCAAAACTGAGTTACCAAGGTTCCAAACCAATAATCTTGACATAAATAAACAAGCGTAGCAAGCAATGTTCACTAAATAACCCAACAATTGATCTCATTCTTCTGGGTTTCCCAATGATTGGTTAACCTTTCTTTATGTCCACACAATGCTTTGCGTTAAAGGGTGAACTGCCAGGAATAGAAAATCGATGATCAACTCTGGCATAACCGCAGGCACTATCGTTGATCCGTTGGCTGCGAAGGATGCACCGATGGTTCCGTTATTATAAACCCGAGTCAGAGCAATCAATGAAAGTATCGGTTCCTGCACCTACTGAACACAATTCGTATGATACATGGCCTTCGAGGTGTGCACTTAGGTAAACACATACAATTACAATTATGCTAATCGGTTCTATCGAACGACTAACTGTATCATAACAAATGATCGACGCTGAGTGAAAATAGTAAGCACACCAGCAATAACTGCTAAATGTGGGCTATTCTAATCACTAAATTTTTTGTTACGGACATTAAACAAAAATATCATCGCCCTTTTGAGATACAAGTTACATTTAGGGACAACATGGACGATTACACTTGTCACAAGGAAGCTATGTTAAACTTCTGGGAATTGCATATTATCTGCCTTCATTACATTTGGAAATCCGTCAATAATGTAAATTTTTCTCATATACAACCCCTTTATAATTATATGCTTCGTTCAAGAGGGTCAATCATATGCCTCAAATCCGCCATGTTACCATTTTCTAATCTTCCCGCCAGGTACCTTTCAGCCAATAAGAATGGGGATGACGCCGCAAGACGCGTGATCGCTGCGGTCTGGAACGGCAACGGATTAGGTTTTTGAAGTTAGCGGCATGACTGCTTTGCCTTGAAGTTTACACACTAATGATGAACAGTTGGAAACGAGGACTACGGTGTCCCAAGCTTGACTTCCGTACGTTAACTCAAGCTCAATAACACAAGCTCACGCTTCAAAGAAGGAGTGCCTTGAAAGTCTAGTGAGTAATATGGCCACATTATCATTTGAAACGCACTACCTCAGGCCAATCAGTGGCTCTCAGCCCGTCCCGGCAGGCTACCAGATAGCAGCCTGATAGATGGCACTCGCTCAGTGGTGCTAACAATGACTAACCCGGCAACCATTCTAGTCTTCTGTCCCTATCACCAGTCTAAGGAGCGCATTTGAGCACTCGAGGTCTTAAACTAGCTCTGACAAGAATTTCTGGTTAAACGGTCGTAGGCCAAGTTAGAAAGGTACCATTTGAAACACGAGCTCTTGCGTTCGTGCACATCTTGGTTGGCTAACTTAACTGGTCGCACACATTGCCTTGTCTTGTTCCAAGCCTCCACAGCAGAATTCAGTGTTGGATCGGTCTGCATTTAGCCTTCTCTTAGATATTCACCTGGATCTGTTTCACTTTTGCTGCCCTAAAACGAAATTTGTTAGTCAAAGCTAGTAGCCACTTAGACTTAGACAAAATGTTCAGAAAGAATATTCCCCTGCACGACCAGGCCAACATGGTACTGAAAAAACATTCAAAGTGTTCAAAATTTAATAGGCTTACTTTGAATCCCTGGAACAGACGAAAATTTAAATGCGTAATATTTATGACCTTCCTGATTTCTTTTACTACCCGGAGTAGCCTCGATGAAAAAGAAAGTCCTGTAGGCGAAGTTACGTAGTCGTCCCACAAAAGTATTTATTGGCTGCATGAATTACGAACCAACACACGGGTTGAGTGAGATCACACTCACTTATCCCCTCCATCACTGTCTCGGTTTTCAATATCGTTCTGTTCCGTTGAGTAGCTGCATCGTTTTGCTTCCGAGTTGGCAATCGCGGACAAAATGTGATACTCGTCAACCAGTGTGTGAGCAAAGATGATGGCACAACCAATGAAGCTGTAGGTACTAAAAATCAGGAGCGGGGATTCCTATGGTAGGTTGTCAGTTACATAAATAAAAGCTAGCTGGTTACTGTAGCATGTTTTTCCGTTGAAAGGGCCTCCAGTCTTTGACGGGAGCTGACACAGTCTGGAACCAGGCGAACGATATTTTCTAGTCTTGCAAGTCCGTGCAATCAGCGCGGTTGGGGCTCAATGTCATACAGCTGGCTGAACACCACTGGTAGGTCTTCGGACTTAATAAGGCTTCTTGGACAACATTACTTGCGACATTAGTTGCTGGACATTCAACCTGGTTACAGTACACGACAGTATCTATTAAGCCTTTAGTGAGTAGGTATTCTGCCTGTTACCCTTGCACACGTTGCATCAACCACATTGTCTGTCAACCTGCAAGAAACCAGCTTTTGGTGGTAGTTATTGTCATAAACAAGAGCATCTATGCCACCCTTTGGAAGCACGACAATCGATTAATTGCGCACAAGCACTCAACTCACTCTTTGAGTGATTCCGTAATATTCCTTTGATGCCCGACCGGATAAGAATGCTGCAAACTTGGATGATCTTGCTTATCCGTCGGGTGATCTCTGATGCGGCATGAAACCAAAAGAATGCAACCCTCCTTGAGCAATTGAGCTTGCCGAAACTTGTAAGTGGATGTGAAGTTAGAACCGTAGTGGAACTCCGCATTTCTTAGGTACAACATACAGCTGACACAAGGAAATCCTTGAAGATGAAGATCTTTTTAAGTGGTATCTATCGCCTTATTTACGACAATTCCGCCCACATTGATTTACAATAGATTCCATCATACGTTTTATCTCAAAACTAAAGAAAAAAGCCAGATTTTGCTCCTTTAGAGGCCCCATTTGGTTGGATAGATCCATAAAATAACGTCGCCAACTTCCAGGCGTCAAACAGTACGCAAAGCAGATGACGTTTACGCCCCAACTAATGTGGCCTGTGCGAGCAGCAAGAAGTTTGTAGATGTATGCCAGCCCGAATACAAAGAAGCTGGTGCGCGATCATCTTGGTACAAGAGCCACATGTACTGGTGTGAAAGAGGATGCTGAAGATGAGGCATGCGAGTAGTATGTGGTTTTCTTGAAGCTCCGCCCCGCATCTGTTGGAAGGTGAGGTTTTTCGCGGAACTTGTGGAACTGCTTCGCAGCGTTCGTTTACAATTGCGCGACAGTCAATGGATATCCACGAAAGTTGAAGAAGACGCGCGAGAATGTTCAGTTTTTAAAAACTGTGTGCATATGAGACGTTTACGTTCCTATCCGATAGTGTGTAACTGTTTAGTTGGCGTTTGCTAATAAACGACCTCTCGGCGACGGGCTTTTTCCTTACCAGGTTGACGAGAGTACCCGTAGACACGATTCAACCGAAGCATGCACATCTAAGAGACTCCCCAACTTCGACCCGGATAACTTCAGAATAAGGAGGAATAGCACCAGATCTTTGGACAACATTTATTGACTGCAAGTAATTTGGTTGCTTCCCAAGCCCTAGAATGGTCCGTATCAGGTTGACATTACTGACAACCCTTGTGAAGCAGGATCTGTGGACCGACCGAAACCTTTGTGGATGCTTGTTATGGATATTCCCTGGAGAAACTATCTCGTGGCTACCATGCAGCCAAACAATATGCCTTCGTCCACATAAGTGTGAATGATTACAGAGATGGTAAGAGTAATAGGATACTTGGCCTTATATTTGCGTTCAAGTTCCGGCTTTTAGGCCAACGCCGATTTCAGGCTGTTCAGTAAATCCAGAACCAAACCGGTACCAGGAGCCTCGGTGACAGATACATCTGCGAATCAGGTTTTTCTGGTTTCGCTTAGTGATAACTCCTGGGTATTGCAACCGATGGTTCTTTTCGGTTTGGCTGAAAGAGAATCTCTGAATAAACCAAGAAGCGTTGTTGGATTCCAGGGGCGTCTCCTCTACTCATATTCAAAAAAGGGCCGGCAAAGAAGCAGATATGCTTGTTGCGACTTTCATAACTGGGTGTTTCACTGTATCCTCAACGTTCGAAAATTTTGATAATTCTCACTAAACAGCGAAAATGATTGTGGAGACGTGGGCCTCAGGGAGGCCAACAGTACCCTTATGCTGAATGGCGACGTGGCGCTGGCATAAGTAGGCGGATTCTAAGCAAGGTGCTAACGCGGGCGGATGTTTGCATATTCTGTACCATCTAGGCACATATGTAGACCGGGCATGGAAATATCAATATCCGGAAGAGGTTCTTCGTGTTTCGGTTGCTGCGGTAGAGCGATACCTTTGAATCCTGTAAAAGCAAAATAGTGTTCACTCATCCTAAAACTCTACGCTTCCTGGTCGCAGTTTTGAGATTATTATGATCGTCATGTTAGAAGAGCATAACACGCGGGTGCCCACGGCCGGCTCTGTCTACGCAGCAAGATACAATAATTTTTGCTTCATCGGATTTCACTATCCTAGAAACCACCTATTTTTAATCAACATCCAACTGATTTTTCGAAACTTCGAGTTTTACTTTTTCGCACACATTTATTACTCTGTTTTCCGGTTGCGCCTTGTACATGTTAAAAATTCTTCTTTCCCCAAGGTCATCCCGCGCTTCCACCACAAATTGCCCTTAGCCGAGGCGGTAGTAGTTCTACTGCGGAGGCCACTTCTTCTCCACATTCAGCCACATCAGAAATGATTGGGCTTGGTTTACAGCTGTGAATTAGCGTTTGCACTCCCGTCGTGTATGACGATGACCGTCTTACAAACGAGTAAAATTTCTGTGACCAGGTCGTTCATAATGGTCGTTTGTAATGGATCCGGCAAAAATGGGGCGTTTTTTTCGAGAAACGGATATGCTTGTGTAGACGTGCTTTTTGGCTGATAATCCACCGTGTCTTTCGCCAACAAATCGTGCCGTTCATGGCACTGTAACCGGTACGGTGGAGCATGGCTACAAACAAGAGCTCAGCATTGACCCGATCATGCCTCAATTGGCATGTTCCATGCAGGTTTGGAAATAAACCTGTTATTATTGTGAATAGTTTTGTCGCTGCGACGGCTTATTTCAAGCTTCTTGGTGGTTTATAGTAATGTAAAGAAGGTTTAGCTGTTGCTTTGTTAACTCGGACTAGAAGCGCCGAACACGTACTGCAGCTCTTCTTCCTTAAACCGACGGGAAGTCATTGTCGTCCATTGTCACAGATCAAACAATAAAACAAGCATAGGTGGAAGGCATCTTCGCTTTTGACTGCCTGGCGCCGTTGTTCAGAGAAGGTTATGAATGTGTCAGACAATTTTTGAGGCTTATCGTTGTTGACGGTGGACACAATCTTTCTGCATTGAAATCACCGACCGATTTTCTCATTTTCGCACACGGCCTACAATCCTCTAAGTTCGATAAAACTCCGATAAATTTGCCGTATCGCCATGCATGGAACTGTTTGTCAACGTCTAATGTCATTACCGAAGTGTACCAACGGTTGGCCAGCCGGAGGTGTGGCACAAATTTGGTCCAGACCGAGAGCCAGGGTGATTGCAAATTTCCGTCGATTTTTCCGGCTATCCGACCATGTCATTCTTGCTTCCAGTGGGTAGCGCCGATCCTCGTGGTGGAAAAACAGAGAAGGTTAGTCCGCACTTGTGCTGAGTTATTGACTGGCCCACGAGCAGCTCTTGGACACGATCGCTACGCATCACCATTGCCCAGTGATTTGATCAGTTGTTTGTTTCAGTCGTTCTGCTACGCCCGATGTCATCGACGCTCACCTGCGGATGGACTGTGAGCTTAATTCCCGTCCTCTACTATCTCACCATGGCATCTGCCAATGCACCTGTCTGCTACCCCGCGCTAGGGCAGCCCCTTTGGCCTTTCGGCGGCTGAAGAACACAATCCAAATCATCTGGACACTTTGCCAGGGGCCACAATAACGACATTCGACAGCCTATCCGTCGCTAAAATTTCGTCGATCGTGGCTGACTGACCCCTTCTAGAGGTCATGCAGTGGTGCCAAATTCTCGTTGTTCTTGAGCCCTTGAGAAACTTTATTCCGACCGGATGAAGTAAACTGCCCGCAGATTCTCCTGCCAAATGAACAGGAACCACTAGATTTAAGCTAATTTCAACCACTCTTTCCGACTTCAACAGGCCGCGGTGGTTCAATTGCGCCTGCCGTCAGCTTAGTGTTCCTGGCTCAAATGGCTCTTAACCACAGTAAAAATGACATCGCTGGGCCTATTAACAGAACAACCTGCCATGATTCCTTTGATTGTTTTATTTCCGTCAAACACTCTTGGGTTTGACGGTGTTATTCGTAGGGTGTCGCAGGCTTGTGGGCAACTCTTGTGTTATGCTTCAACCGTGCTTCCACCGCACAGATGTTCCTAATGGCTGCAAGCGCAATCTGTTTGCCTTGTATTTGTGGTTTTGCTTTTTATCGAGCTAGGCTTTGTGACGATCAGCCATATCAGGCTGCTAGGACATTCATTCCCCTGAAAAAAATGCAAGCTATTCTTGTCTCTTACGTTTGATTCCGTAGGGTCGTAGTGCGCCNACTGCCCGCAGATTCTCCTGCCAAATGAACAGGAACAACTAGATTTAAGCTAATTTCAACCACTCTTTCCGACTTCAACAGGCCGCGGTGGTTCAGTTGCGCCTGCCGTCAGCTTAGTGTTCCTGGCTCAAATGGCTCTTAACCACAGTAACAATGACATCGCTGGGCCTATTAACGGAACAACCTGCCATGATTCCTTTGATTGTTTTTCAAATTGGTATTTTGTCCCTCAGTCCGGAGTAAACACCCCGTTAATATTATCCCAGGTCCTCAGCCAACTTAGCTCATCGAAAACCTCCACCGATTTCACTATGACGCAGGCACAAACGACTGTCCCTGACACAATGGTGATAAGATGGGCTAATTTGGCCCGGGCATTTAAGGTTTATACTTGAGGTTACCGGCCAGAAAACGCTGTCTGGATCGAGAGTTGCTGCACAGGAAAACACGAAAGCATTATATGTGACGCGGTCGTAGGCCAAGTTACGTTAACTACATAAAGAAGACATATCCCCATTTTCAGAGAGCCGGCTTCCTTCAGTCCCCTTAAATCTAGTTCAAGCACTTTGAATCACAGGCTACAGCGGCCGAATGGACGCCGGAGGGTAAACTAAGAATCGGCCGACTGTTGGTTCTTTACTTCCATCCCTATTTTGTACAACGGTATTCCCCGTTTTTGTTATTTCGGTTTTGTGCCTATACCAACATTCTTGTCTTTGACCTGAACGTAAACTGTTCTTTGGCCCTGTGATCGCAAGTGTTGTTTAAGCCGACACGTGGTTTCGCTATCTTGTAAACACGTGGCTTTGGGTCGGTGTGGACTTTTGGATCCGTTAGTAATTAGCAGTTCCTAAACCGGTATATAGAAGCCGGCGTAGTCCCACGATTTGAGGTTTGTACCGTTTTATTATTTTATTATTGTATTTATAGTACCGCATTTGTCTATAATGCTCCATTTGAGCGACTTGGCTTTTGGGGTTTTGCGCGTAACTCAACGTGGTCCGACAGATTGCTGGAGACAATCTTTACTAACATTAAATTCATTTTCTCTTTCAGAAGGACTGGCCGATCGTCGCGGCTCACACAGTTTACACCCCCAAATCGATCAACAAAATGCCTTTATTGGCTTCTGCTGGAGTTGTTTGAGCATACAATTATCTCGAATGCTCTTTTTTGATGGATATCAGATACCCATTTGATCAAACGCCTAGGACTGCGCACCCCGACCAAAACCCTTCCTCGGTCTTTGTATTTGAGAGGTATAATTTGGCCCCAAAATTCTTTGCTCAGCAGTGCTACCCAATCCCTTCCCAGTCCACAAGAAATACCACTTCAGCATTCAAATATCAACCAGTTGATTGATTATCCCTCTTACCTCAAGTTACTTGTTGACACCTATCGTGAATCAGCAGATATCAGCGGTTAATTTTCCCGTTTTTTGTCTGACCACTCACGAGTAGCCTAACAAGCACCCGTTCAACATAATTCTGATTAGCCTCCTTGTCGATAGTTTCACGCTTAGGGTTTGCTTACCGTCTAGTTACTAATGTCAAACTTCTGTTGCTCCGTCTCATTTGCCCGTAATTTCTCGCCAAGTCTGTCGTCATTCAAGTGTTTGCTCCAACAAAAGGCAGGTAACTTGAAGGTCGAAATTGGAGTCCTTCAGTTGGCAAGAAAGCGAGCTATCCGCTGCGCCAAATCGACTACCTCGACAGCTCTATTTTTGTATCACCTTTGCATTGCGTTGTACCTAATAGTACTTGGTTTAAACGGGCTTAGATGCGCACTTTAATTTGAAACATGGCGCGTCCAGCTTAAGAAGGTGGATACATATAATTTGTGCTCAATTCACTCGATACCCATTTTCCAGATAGCCTCTGTCCCCTTTTGATTCGAAAATACCTCGCGGACGTACACATTGTTTTCTGCGTCGCTATCCCTATATACTGCCAATCAACATACTCTGAATGCCCGTATCCATATGATCGCATATCACTCGACACTTACATTTCATCTTTTCCTGCCGCTTCACTGTCCCATTTCTAGCCCCACCAATTACGCTATTACCGAGAGTATGTTCTATTTAATCGATTAATTCATCGGAGCATAGAACCGGTTTTCAATGCACCATTAACTGCCTTCATTCACCTGTCTTTATATCCTACTGAATACGAACTGCTTATAGTCCAGTAGCTCCAGTCATCCTAGGCAAGAACTTTGAGCCTGTGTAAGCTGCGTCAAATTGGAGGAAAGGTACATTTTGTCCAGGGCTTATGCTTCCTCGCAGTTGACGTACGCTGCAACCTACATGACTCAACCACGTTGTGGCATCCTGTAGCTATAAGGACTGGCACGGATCCTCACATTTTACTCGCCACGAACCTGATGAGACTTAGATGTTCAACCCAATCAAGCTCACTGACACCCGACACAAAAATCGGTGCCATATTTTGCTCGGAGGTTTGAATTCACAAGGCTACAAATGATGTCAACCATTGAGGTCTGCTGTACCAATTATTCAAGCAATACTCACCTATGGTATTATTCTTTTAAGTGAAAGAAATGCGCAATTCAGTCGTCTGAGCTTCCGGGAACCAAAGACGGAACGCCAGTTCGCGGCAACTACCCATCGCACAGACAACGGAGTTTAAGTCCGAGCCAGAAGAATGACCGTCAACTTTCGCCATGCAGCACGAATTTTTAAAATGAACAGTTGCTCTTGTAACCCAGCAGCCGAGTCAAAAGCAGCATGGACGCGGTTTGATCATATGGCTGTCGGTCACTGGCGGAACGTTTCATTTCAAGACTGCCACTTGTTCTGAGGCACGCAACTTGGTTTCCATCACATCACAGCTCGAACACGTTTGAAACTCCGCCTCTTCCAGACCCTCGTGGCTAGCAAGAAGCGTGCCAATCCGCCAAATTCAGAAAACTACTGTGGCTCAGCGACGTTTGTATGGGCTAGCCCGACAGGCATGTGCAATGAAACGACACAGTAGATGTGACAAGCATGAGGACAACTCTCGACTAATTACATGGGGATTCATGCTGACTGCCTTTAAGTCCACCTGTACGACCCTTCCGATACAATCTTACAGGGTCTGTCACAATGAAATTTGACTCCTGCTTATGGCAGACGACCCCGAATATCAAAAGGACGAATAGGGTTCGAAAGTATACGGTACTTCTGACACAAAAAAGCACAATTATATAACAATTCTGAATTGTCCACGTTCGTGATTTCAACAAACGCGGAAGTCCAGCACTACCGGTACGGCGCAGTTTCAAGGTCAGCACACTGGAAAACAGCGACGGAATGCTGGTACGGTAGTGTGGGTTGCAGTTGTCCATTTCAAGGACAGAACAGTGATTCTGGTTGGCGATGCGATAACACAAATCACGACAGAACAAGTTAGCTCAGGCCCAGCAGAAGGGGTACGAACACGCATGGATAAGTAAGTCAGCTGCGTGTATTCACATGCGCGCCGGTGCACCAGTGTCGGGAGGGGTGGCCTTCGAAGCAAAGCGAATGACGGGTATGGATGAGCAGAGCAGGGAGATCGAAAGTACATGGGTGGAGTAAGCGAATGATGCCAAATCAGACTTGGTATTATCGCCAAGACCACTAGTCTTCAGTGAGTCTGAAAAACCCTGAGTAGCGGGAAGAAAGTATGACGTCACATGCAGGTCCCCTAAGCACCAGATTCTAATGAAAGTCGATGAAAGTTCAAGAGTCAGAAAGGGATTTTGCCACAGAAAAGTGAAAGATGCGGTGTGCCACTTAACTTTGTCAGCTGACTGAGAGACGGCAGCCGTCAGTTAAACAGTAGCTTGACTCCAACAGCACGGCCCACAATGCAGTACCAGTAGGGATCTCGTTCGTCAGAGGAAACAAATACAAAGTAACGATCCGAAAATCCTGAGGGGTAACAAGGATGGAACGGTTTGTATCCAGCCCTCCACAAAGATACAGGATACACTCTAGTTACCTACTCATCTATATGATCAAACGACAAAGATCCAAAACATAAAACATGTGAAGAATCTTCATCTTCAAAACTGGTAAACCAAAATCGCGAAAATCTCAGCAGCATCAACCTATAGGTCATAGTGTTCAACGTACCCTCTAGTCTCTCTTCAACGTTTGACTGGACAAATAGAGAGGCAAATCCGTGGAATCCAGTTTCGTTGCCGTTTAACAGGAGGATGAGTATTGATTCCGGTTAACGACAATGTTGCCAAAAAAAGAAATTTTGATCTTTTCAATCTAAATTCTACCTTAAACCCTGCATATTTCGACACTATGTTATTGTCCACAGATCAGATATCCAATGTTGCAATTATTACGGCAGTATTGACAACTCTTCTGGAGGTCCTAGAGTCTAGAATGGCACCCCATTTGAGTTCACTGCACCCTTTGGTGCCAAGTAAGCCTGCCTTTCCAGCCTAACTGTGCAGCGTCGCCATTGACGCGCCCATAGAAAACTTGTCTTTATTGTGTAACATCTGTGGGCTCGAAATGCTCCCAGGGCGTTGGCTCCTAGACACCGAGAACGCAAGCAACATATCATTCCAAATTTGATTAAGTCGTGTTGCAAGAAGTTATGAAAAATCTAACCGAATCTACCCCATGCTCTGACAGATGTTCCACATCTGAAAAATGGCAGGTGCTGCAGTAATACCGGTTAAGATTAAACTCGATCCCCACCTTGCGGATACGTAAATTGAATTGGTAGATATATTTTTATCTGAGTGGTTGCATCATTCTTAGTGACCTGACTAAGAACGATTAGCACCCAAGGAAGACTTGAGGGAGCAGTGCGATGGACTTCGAAGGTGTGAAGATGTTAAAAGCAGCAAAATAAACCAAAATATTGAACTTTTATTCTTTCGATAGTTTTTGAGAAACGCATGAGTTCTGAGCTAATGAGCACAAACGAAGGTGATTTTGACAGAACTTAAGGACGACGTATATAAACCTGGTGCACCAGACGATATTATTTGATATCATATGACAAATACAGTTACGGGTCCTTAATTTGCTAACTCGGGCTTTAGAAGAAGGCACGGTAATATCAGCATGCTTAACCATTACTCTGAATCTCCACATCAGCTTGCGTCTGCACTATATGGCGACGCTGCTGCTTTGATAGATGTGACCCGATTTAAGCTGTAAAAAGAATTTTCCTCAACCTAAAAAGCCATGTGACAAGGTTAATCAGCAAACCGGCTCGTGTTTCCTAGATTTTCCTACATTTTCCTACCTGCCTTCACGCCTGTGTTATCTCGATCACACAATTGTTGGGGTTTCTATTCTCATTTAAATTTGGGAAGCGAGTAGTAATAATAATAATGTTTATTCCCAACTAGTGGGTGGCATACCTTCAGGCATGATCATAAATTTACAGTCAGAATAAGTGCCTGACTGGTGGGGTTTGTGGGTACTGGGAGTTTCCTGGCGTCTACTGCCACAGCAGGAGACGCAGTCAAGTGCCACGAAGCTGTTGCATAAAAGCTCAGCAAGCGTCACATTCTCCTCAAAAACCGCAAGTGCAGCCACCCATTTGGCCTCCTGTGGTAGGGTCTCCGTTAAGATGTAGGCCAGGCTGCCCTAAAACTCGATTGAGTACTTGAAGCCAAATAACTTGAACAGACCGTGGAAGGGCAAGGAGGCAAGCACAATCCCAGAATAGCGTAGCACCTTTCTGATGAACCAGTTAAACTTGGGCTGCGACGAAATTAGTCTGCCAGTTTGCTTAACAGTATAAGTTTAACAGAGAGAATACAGCTTGTGCGAGAACAAAATAAGCCCAGTATCCTCACAAGGTACGCCGACGGAGACAGAAATCATGCACGCAAATGTAGCAGCGAATCTGATGCCTTAGATCCCCGTTGAAGATGTTCAGCCTGAGCCCGTCTACACTCCTAAACTAAAATGGATGTTACCATTTACATCCCCAATTCCTGAGAGCATATCGTTTTCTTTTCTGGCCGTATAGAAGTCACCCCACTTCATGCAGCCCTTGCGAACTTTCATGGCTGAGCCTCTTTATTGACTTCCAGCTAGTCAACAGTTTGATCTTCGTTTGCATTTCCGAGGATTATCTCTTTGCCCTCGAAGGCATTGTATTCTTTTGGTTTTGTCAGCAACACTTCTGAAGCTAGGATCTGAAAGCTCTTGATCATGGATTTATTCCGAGGTTTCGTCACATAACCTATGTCTGGTAACATGAGTAGATACAGCCATGCTTGTTCTTGATGTACCTTTTGAAATTCCTAAATTCTCGGCTCCCTAGTCGTGAACTTTAGGAAATATTCACGGAATCACGGATTCACGGATTGATACACAGGATCGAGGCTTTTGCCCAAGTTTTCCGGGTCGGTTTTGTTCTTGTCGTTCAGCGGCCATTCCAAGCTTTCAGCGATTTCGTCTGCGACTGTTTTGTTCTGCACATAGTTTAGACAAAAAACAGACAAAACTGTCGCTTCGTTTGTAAGTTTTGTCTCGTCTGCGCCGATGGCTAATTCTGCCCGCAACATCACCGCCATTTGTCTATCTGTGTTTGGGTTAATATTAAAGGTTTATTTTGTAATGCTTAGCTGGACGGTTTAAACCGGACGTAGATGAGCAGATACCCCCGGGCAAATCAAATACTGCGAATTTGTAGGACTATTTAAATTTGAGCCTTGCCCATTAAAAAGACCTTCGAAGCTCCCCTGACCTAACTGCGAACTCTGTGATATTTCTGGTATCGCTGTATAGGAACTGCCGTTTGCTTCGTTTGAGCACATGCCGTGTACAAGTTGTTAAACCGCCTAAACGGCAAAGACGCAAAGGGGGTGGAGAGTCCATCTGTGTTGGGTAACTGAGGGGACCCACATCACCTTTGTCGATGAACTGGTGATTAAGATCTTCCTTTGTTAGTCTTTAGCCGACTTGGGTGGTTTCGCACCCCCCCCCCCCGAAATTTTTTGTCTGAGCCTGGTGGTCATGGAAGCAGAGGTTTTTGGTGGTAAGAATAATTCTCAGACTGAGTCAAAGATAATCCCTTTCTCTGGCGGCTGTATCGTTTCAAGGCCATTTATTGGCCAGCAGCGCATATGGGCGGTCTCAAACGGAGGTCGCAAGGTGTCCAGTGTCAGTGTTCAAAAGCCTGCGGGGGAACAACCTGTGTTCGCTATCCATGCATAGGCTTCACGCACGAGAACAAGTAAAAAGTTGCGGTAAACCTGCTAACTGACTTGTAAGAAGGAGGTTCGCCCTTAATGGTGCTCTTAGTGATGTTGGTAACTCGAATGGGTGCTTCAGAATGCCGGAAGAAGTCACCAAACAAGGGATATACAAGAGGAAATTCAAACAACGGCCAAAGTACACTTATTTAAACGTCGAAATGTGGAGCACATTTGTTGGGGGTGTACAACTACCTATCCTAGCCGTATACATTTCTACATCAAAACGCACCATCCAAAGGGTTACTTTAGATCGCAACAGCGGCCAAATTCATGTGAAACTTAAACGTTAGATGGCCCACCGTTGTTGTTTGTTTGGTGTAAAGATATTGAGTCTACGTTCTGTAGGCAGAGTTAGTTGTATTCCCTAGCCATTTTCTGGGGTTTCCTGTCCCCTACCATTATTCATTGGCTTTAATACACTAACGGGCCTGTTGCCGTGATTTCTGTGCCAGCCTCTTTGGTTCTTTCGCGGTCTCTACTTAGGAGCTGCATGTGCCGGTTTTTATTTCCGTCAAACACTCTTGGGTTTGACGGCGTTATTCGTAGGGTGCCGTAGGCTTGTGGGCAACTCTTGTGTTATGCTTCCACCGTGCTTCCACCGCACAGATGTTCCTAATGGCTGCAAGCGCAATCTGTTTGCCTTGTATTTGTGGTTTTGCTTTTTATCGAGCTAGGCTTTGTGACGATCAGCCATATCAGGCTTCTAGGACATTCATTCCCCTGAAAAAAATGCAAGCTATTCTTGTCTCTTACGTTTGATTCCGTAGGGTCGTAGTGCGCCTCACTATGATTAGGAAGGCTCCGGGTACGGCTTTGTTTGTGGGGGTTCCGATTATTTCGTTGGCAGCTGGTAATTCGGTCAGTATGCGTCGCTTTTCTGCTGATATCTGTCCGCAGTAGTCGGCTTGGCCACCTCATCTAAACATTCCGGCTTTCCGTTAGTTTCTTCTCACGTTTGAATTGGATATCAATAATTTGGGCGTTTTTAGTAATTGGCCTTTTGGTCACCCTCCACTCATTTTGATGATGACAGAAGTGTCGTTCATGGAGAGTCTCCATATCTTGGGGTTTATAACCACTGTTGATTCCCCCTGTGAATCAACGGTGAACAGCGGTAATTTTCCTTTGTTTTCCCGACTACTCATGAGTAGCGTGACTAACGCCCGTTCATTATGATGCCGTTTGCTTCCTTGCTGCTCGTTTTCCGCCTGTTTCGCCCCTGCTTATTCTTCTGTTTATTCTTCAGTAACTGATGGCAATACTTCGTTGCCTGTCCGTCGTTACTTGCAAGTACGTCTCAGTTGTACCTATTTTCGAGCCTCCACTCCGACGGAAAAGCGGACCGACCGGGTATCGAACCCAGAGCCCCCGAACGGTAGGCGAACGCGTTGACCACTACACCAATCTGACACCTAGACGGGCCCATTTTTTGTATTACCCATGTATCGCACCTGCCCGATAGCCTTTGGCGAGATTTGGTTTTAAACGGGCAAAACCGCGCTACCTGACTTGTCACGTGACACAAGCTACCGCGTCCCTCCGCCGACCGAAAGACAGTCCCTTACATCCCAAACGTGCTGATTTTCTGCACCGTTATCTCTCTATACGGCCAGCTCACACTGACAGACTGCCCGTATATGTATGTTTGTACATCGTTTAGTGCTTACTTGTTGTTGCTTCTAGAAATCCCTGCTGCTTCAGTGACTATTTTCCGCTCCTGCCGATTGCGTCATTATTGATTGTACGTTTGCTTAATTCACGATGCTTACTAACCCGTTTGTCTGTAGAACCAGTTCCTGTCAGTCCTCAATACATCATCTGCTGCCCACGTCTGTCTGCTCCTACTGCCTACTGGCTACGAACTGCGTATAATCTAATAGCCGCAATCGTCCTGTGAGATCCATAACCGCCCGGATCTTACAAAGTTAATCAATAGCGCAAGCCCAACAGACGTTTTTGCTATGTCTGGCGAACATTCCGGTAATTATCCCGACCTTCCTCCACTTGATTACTTCCCCCCGACGCCCAAGCGAGATCTCCCTATCGATCTGAAAGACAGAGTTGCATGGCTGGAAATGGAGATGGCCAAAGTCCGTCGGGAGATGGCTAGCCTCCAGGGTTCTGCTGCCGCTACAGACAGAAGACCCCGAGACTCCGTTGGACCTCCTTCCTATCCAGTTGACCAGGAAGGGGCCGCTACCCCCAACTATCCGATGACGCCTCCAAAGAATCCACAGACGACGTCTATATCATACCCACATCTCCCAGAACTACTTAACCTCTGTATGGGTATGCCTCAGAGAAAGGTACCAAAGTTCGATGGTAACCCTCTAAATTACTGGAAGTTTCTGAGAGGCTTCACCAGTGGGGTCGCTCAATACGTTACAGATCCAGCAAACCGTCTGGCCTTCCTGATCGATGCGTGCGAAGGTGAAGCGCGAGAAGCCATCGATCACTGTACGATACTTGAGCCGGAACACGGCTACCCAGAAGCCTGGAAGATCCTGGGTCGCAGATTTGGCAACCCCTCGGTTATCGCAAGGCAATACATTGCGTCTATCACCACCGGGCCACCCATCAAGCCGAACGATGCCAGCTCCCTACTAAAGCTAGCCGACACAATGAAAGCCTGTTGGTTAGTCCTCTCACAACTGAATTATTCATCTGAGCTCAACACCAGAACGACCATAGGTGCTATCCTTAATCGTCTCCCGACTACCATCCAGTCACAGTGGTTCGATCGAGCCTCGGAAATCCTCAGGAAGAACCGAGAACCCAGCTTCGTTGATCTGACAGATTATATCCAAGACCGAGCAGACTCGCTATCAGTTAGAGAGTCATATTTGCCGAGTGTTTCCCCACCGAGCACCAGCAGATCAGAACGCCCCCGCAGCGTCGTAACGACATCATCGCCAAGGTTCTCTACACTCATGACGACTTCTGTGGCTAATAAGCCTAGCAATGGAGAACATAGTACGACGGTGTCCCGTCCGTGCCTGCACTGTGGCAAAATGCACTACCTCGACCAATGCGCGCAATTCATCCGTCTGGACGCTGATTCCCGAGCAACGTTCGTCCGCTCAGCTGTACTTTGCGAACTTTGCCTCAAGCCAAGACATAACGCTAAACAGTGCCGATCGAGGCGATGTTGTGGACTTAATGGCTGCGAAGGTCTACACCACCCATTGCTCCATGCGCCCACTCAGCCTTCAGCTAAGTCAGTGAGGCCAACGTGCCAGGAAGAATGCCGCTCAGACCTCATCGTCAACTGTGCCAGCGGATCGTGCAGCCGGACGACCGTGGCGCTCGGCGTACTGCCTGTAACTCTTCGTGGCCCCCGTGGAGTTTGCAGAGTCAATGCACTTCTTGACAGCGGTTCAGATTCTACGATGCTGAAAGAGGATGTCGCCTTAAATCTCGGGTTATCGGGATTGCCCACAAACATAAGCGTCGCTACTCTCAACGGTCAGAACGAAGTATCGACTACTCGAGTCAGTTTTGATATAGATACGTCGCCGCCGGCCGAGACGCCGCAATCTGTCAAGGCATGGACCGTTCGTCAGCTTCCGTCGATTACTCAAACCTTACCAACGAGAGAGCAGTGGTCTAAGTGGGATCACTTGAAAGGAATCCCGTTCGAGAATGCTGGAAACCAACCAATATCTCTGTTGATCGGGATGGACGTACCGATGGCACATTGGGTGCTAGAAAGCCGAACGGGCAGGCCACATGAGCCTTACGCTAATCGAACACCACTCGGATGGGTCCTCTTTGGGCCGGTAAATGACACGAACGATAGGTTGGCCCAGATCAACCAGCTCAGCAGCCATGTGGATGACAGTCTGGATTCAAAGCTAGAGGCCATGTCCGGGGAGCGCTGTGACGTTCAACAGGCCCCGAAGACTTATCGTATGACTGTATACCCCTTTGGCGCAACTTCCTCTCCCTTCCGCGCCAGTTTCGCCCTAAAGCGTGCCGTCAGGAGCCACGCGGAGTTACTAGCGGCCGAACAGGCATCTTATATAGACCGTTTGCTGTTTAGTGCTACTTCTCCAGAACGTCTTGCGACCATCGCCTTTAATCCGAAGGTAGCCCTGGAAGCCCACGGATTCCGACCGACGGAATGGTCGACGAACAAACCTAACCTTTTGGCTAAAATCCCTGTCGATGATCGTGCGGATCGTGTAGATCTGCCACCGCCTTTGTGGCATCGGATACTTGGGGTTCAAGGGGACATGCCGACTGGCGAATTCCTGGTTCAAGTAGATACCCGGCTCGAAACTCTCACGAAGCGAAGGATGCTGTCACCTATAGCTTCTCTGTACTACCCCATGGGATTTGTCTGTCCGGCTCTGCTGCCAAGGAGACACTTCACGACTCTTATCATAAAACATTACCGCGAAAGCTATGACCATGTGAGCTTTGGACAAGTGCCGGCAGCCGTGCTCAACGGATGCTGGGTTGTGCACGGGCAAGCCGCTATCAGGTGCGTCTTTTCGTCCTGTTATCACTGCCGTCGATGGTTTTCGCCGTCGCGCTACCAAATGATGGCCCCCCTTCCAACTGAACGAACCAACTGCAGTCGTAGGCCATTCGCATTCACCGGAGTGAACTACTTCGGGCCTCTATTAGTCAAACGAGGACGTGGCATCGAGAAACGATATGGCTGTGTATTCACTTGCATGACCATCCGCGGCGTTCAAATCGAGGTGGCCCATACCTTGAACACGAATTCGTTCTTATGCACGTTCTCAAGATTCGTCGCCAGACGAGACAGTCCAGTAAAGCTTTATAGTGACAACGACACCAATTTCAGAGGGGCCAAAACTGACGTGAAGGAAGGTCTTCTTAAATGGGATCAGGATAATTCGGCGACCAAGCTACTGGAGCACAAGTGCGACTGGGCGCCCTCCGTACCGAAAGCCAGTCATCGTGGAGGTATTTGGGAGAGGTTGATACGGAGTATCAGACGAATTTTGCGGGTCCTATTGGGAGATAGATTTGTAGACGACGAGACGCTGCAGACAACTTTAACTGAAATCGAAAAAATCCTCAACGACCGCCTGTTGACAAAACTGACATCAGACCCCTGTGACTACGCAGCTCTAACGCCGAACCATTTGTTGCTCCTGAGCGCGAATCCTTTAACGGCCAGTCATTGTGTCGACTCACGGAATCTAACCAAAGCCTGGAGACACGCCAACCACCTAACCGACCTAGTTTGGAACCGGTGGATGAAGAAGTACCTCCCAACTTTGCAGACGATGTCAAAGTGGCTTAAGCAAGGAAGGAGCCTGAACGAAGGTGACCTCGATTTATTGGGAGATGTCTCGACACCCAGAGGGCAGTGGGAGAAGGGCATTGTCGAAAGGGCAGTTCAGTCGACCGATGGAGCAGTTAGGGAAGTGATCGTAAGAACCAGTCGCGGGGCATTACGTCGAGACGTTCGCCAACTCTACCTACTGGAGGCCTCCGGCCAGGATGGTGTGCACTTGAAGGAGCGGAGAGACGGAGTGGCTGATCAGTCTGCCGGCTCAATCCCCACGTAAACTTATGGCTGGGGGAGTGTTGATTCCCCCTGTGAATCAACGGTGAACAGCGATAATTTTCCTTTGTATTCCGACTACTCATGAGTAGCGTGACTCACGCCCGTTTATTATGATGCTGTTTGTTTCCTTGCTGCTCGTTTTCCCCCTGCTTCGACCCTGCTTAAGGTCTGCTTATGCCTTAGTAACTGATGTCGTGCTTCGTTGCCTGTCCGTCATTATTTGCAAGTTCGTCTCAGTTGTGCCTATTTTCGAGCGTCCACTCCGACGGAAAAGCGAGCCATCCGGTTATCGAACCCAGAGCTCCCGAACGGTAGGCGAACGCGCTGACCACTACACCACCCTGACACCCAGACGGGCCCATTTTTTGTATCACCCATGTACCGCACCTGCCAGATAGCCTTTGGCGAGATTTGTTTTAAACGGCGAAACCGCGCAATCTGACTTGTCACGTGACACAAGCTACCGCGTCCCGCCGCCAACCGAAAGACAGTCCCTTACATCCCGAACGTACTGATTTTCTGCGCCGTTATCTCTCTATACGGCCAACTCACACTGACAGACTGCCTGTATATGTATGTTTGTACATCGTTTGGTGCTTACTTGTTGTTGCTTCTAGAAATCCCTGCTGCTTCAGTGACTATTTTCCACTCCTGCCGATTGCGTCATTATTGATTGTACGTTTGCTTAATTCACGATGCTTACTAACCCGTTTGTCTGTAGAACCAGTTCCTGTCAGTCCTCAATACATCATCTGCTGCCCACGTCTGTCTGCTCCTACTGCCTACTGGCTACGAACTGCGTATAATCTAATAGCCGCAATCGTCCTGTGAGATCCATAACCGCCCGGATCTTACATCCACTTCTAGTTTTTGTATCGGGATTTCCGCAATCCATAATTGAGGTACTACTCGGTTGACCTCAAAATATGCGGTCGATCAAAGGCCAAGCGGTTTACATAGGTTTTCTTTTCCCATGGATCCACCTGGGATGCCGCGCTTTCACGGAGTCCGGCAATAGTTGTTTTCACGAGCTCCAGGTTTGCCGATGTGAACAGTAGGCATACATTTAGCGAAACCATCATTAAACCCTCCCCAGTTCTTAATGTTCTGCTTCTCCCATAATTGTACTGCATTGTTGGGTATTGCGACCCACTGATGTGATATTTTAACTTCCCTCAGCGATTTTTGGCTAGTTGTGCGTTGGAGTCGCCAGAGTGGAGGGCTGATTATTCACGGTGTTGGTACCATGCTGTCGCAAGCATGCAAAATAATGGGACTGCCAAGCTATAGGCTCCCGCTGTCTAGTACTATACTCCTTCAATTTTGGCGAAATAAACTCATTTCCAAGCAAAGTTGGTTTTGCGAGAGACTCAGCCGGAACCCAGCTGAATCACTCAATTGTGATGATTCTAAGCTTAGAGAGATTCAGCTGGGTCCCAGGTGAGTCTCTCGCAAAACAAAACTTGCTTGTTAATAAGTGTATTTCGCTAATTTCGTTCAATTTGGGTTCGAGTAGAACGTAACGTTGATGGAAACATGGAAACCGCGCCCACCTGATGATCCCCAAGCAGGACGAAACCAGTTGTGGGTTATCAAAGATTTTTCAGCAGCCTTATGAGTGGTGCATTACGTCTATACCCACAAGTTTATCCATGGCCTTTGTGATTTCGCTCGCTAGTTGTCTGTTCTAGTTTTTTTCAATACGGTAATATTTTGTCGTGGCGTTTGGTAGTACCTTCACTGTACAACTGCCGGGCGTTCCATTTCAGCTGGCAGTACAATGATTGCACCGTACTTAGGTTGCACGTTGCTTCTATTTTTGGGTGAAAAGCAGCTGGAAGTTTTGTTGCACATGGTAGCTGGAGCTGAGGTTTGACGAAGGTGCAGCCGAGCTTTCTGAACAAGCTGAGTAAAATTCATTACTGCTTTTAGACCGGCTAGGCACGCCAAAGTCATACCATCCTTGAAACTGAAATTCAATTACTTGACTGGACGTTCTGTTCTCTTTCGCTGAACTGTCTTCTGAGGACATTCTCTATCCGAGCTTCAGGATCGTTTTTATTTCCCCCGTTACTGATCAGCCGAGAAGGTTTCTTCAAAACAGGCCATTTTTCAGATGTAGTATTGGTAATAATAGGTTTATTTCTCAACTTGTGGGGAGCATAACAACTGAGGCCCGATCGGGCCGTTACAGTGGGACATGAGATACGGTTAGTTAAGTTATGAAGCCGGTTGACTTAAACTAAAACTGAGAACCCGTTGCATGGCATGAGTGACCATCGGCGGCCGAGTAAATGGCCAGGGTCACGAAAAGCACGAATTGGAATAAAGAGTTGGAGAATTTCGAGGTTGAGACAGTGGCAATTTTCGTCTCAAAAAACGCTGAAACTGACTAGACTCACTGGTGTTGCTGTTCACGGATTCACGGACTGATACACAGGATCGAAGCTTTTGCCCAAGTTTCCCGGGTCGGTTGTGTCCTTGTCGTTCTGCGCAAGATAGAAGTCAGGTGTAAACGATATTTGCGGGAAAGTAGTAGTGTTAATGCATAGGGCCGGACGAGCGCCGCGAGCAAAACCGTTGTACTTGTGCGAGGGGTCAACGTAAAACACAAAATCGGAATGATTAGATGCGAACAAAGGGTTCAGTGGGTTAGAACGAACTCGTCTTAGAGGCGGTTAGAGCCGGGTAAAGATCTATCCACAGTTGCAGTTAAAGGTTCGAGTGGGAGAGGTGTGACAGTGAAGACTGGGAAGAAAATGGTTAGGGAATTGTCATCACGGTGGGTATGGCAGTGCCATACAATTATCGCAATGACACTTCAGTTTCTGGACATCTCCGTAACGCATGCCAACGTTGCAGTAGTCAAAGACGGGATGCGCATTCCTGTGGCAGCTGGATTTGGGTTTGACGAGGGAACTGACACAGGTAGGGTCAGGCCGATGCAGTGTGACGGTATATTTTGATTCATTTGGTTGAGCGAGAACTTCAGAGATAGTGGATAGCAACTGTCCCAAGTGTGGGTTAACGCTATAGGATCTGTGCTGCTGTGAACTTAAATAATATCCGGACACGGTGAGATCGGCGCGAGGCACGTGGCAGAAGTTTCGAAGGGATCAAAATGCATATACAAGTAGAAAACGTTTGCTTAAGTTGCGTTCCACGGGCTCTTGAATTTCACCGCTTAGGAACTGCGCTTACACGACCCCGCTGATTAAAATACGTGCGAAAATTACCCTATCATGACGTTTCTACGGGTTTCATCACGTCTGTTATTTTACTTCAGGCATCCAGTTGCTGGCAAAAATACGTGAATCGACCTTCTTGGTCAAAAACAGGGTCCACACATTCCAAAAATCTACAGAAAATTTCGGAATGAGTCCCACAATAACTCAGGGTTTGCCCGGTCATCCAGTAGTGAGGGGTTGGTGCTTAACAAGTGTGCTTGTGTTGTGCTCAGTAAACGTTGGTTCCTCTATGACCCTTAAGAAACCAGAGGTTTCTCTTCCCATCTATTTTAACCACCCAAAGGAAGCCATGCACTCACTCATGTGCTGCAAAGCTCTCCTTGATTTCCAGCGACTCAACTTTGGTTTTGCTTCACCGATGAACGCCTTCTAGCGGTTCGTGCTCGGATTTTCGTCTCCTGATTTTACTTTATCTCCGTAAACCGTCCCGTGACAAAAAGATGGAACTGGTCCAGGGACGGAAAACAAGTGTTGCTCAGCACGCCAAGTGCGCTGGACAGAAAAGCTGGAATAGTGATCCTAGTAAGAGATGTGACCACATTCAGCCCTGTTCTTTGTATCACGGCAGACCTGCGTCGTCATCGTCGACCATTGATGAATCCTATTTAGAGCTTTCACCCGACGAGATACTGCCCCTGCTGCTTGTAGGGTATTCGGACGCGGTTGAAAGGGTTCCGACGACCACAAGTTTCCTCTGTCAGCATGTAAGCAGATCAGTGTGCAAATTATTGTGAACAATAAACTGTATACATTCAGTACAGTACCTGAAAAGAACCAGATTGGAATCACTGCCCCGTGTTATGTCAAAAGGTGAATTAATATTCAGAAGAAATTGAAACATCAGATTTGAAAAAGGCGTCCAACACCCAGTACTTTTCAGCAGGTCATCAAGAAAGAAGCGTATGGGTAGGCAAGAAGTAAGTACCGCACACACCCTGATCGCAGCCTGCATGCGATTCGTAGTGGTGTATCAGCTGTTTGCTCTACCGTTGACACCCCCTGAATGCTGCGGCCTGCGCTGGGTGAACCCACCGAGCCAGCTCCGTGGGTTTGTTATGCTGTCAAGGTGAACGTATACAAGCGCGCAGAAACTGCCCACCTAATATATATATATGTATATATATATATATACCACCAATTTGCCAAGATGTGTCACGCAAGCCTGTGCAAATTTGCCTCAATACCTAGGGTTTGCCATGATACACGAATGATCAGATACTATTCAGCGTCAACACCCCGCGTTGCATTGCCGATTAAGCTCATCAAGTAGTACACGCTGCTGTCCAACGTCAATTTCATCCGAGGGCAGCCAGCAAAAGCTTAACAGTTACTTGTTGTTTTGTAACGTTTACTTGAAAACAACGAAGCTCAAAGACCAAAAGCGCTACATGTAATTATGGAGAAAGTCTATCCATGACAAGACTTCATACCATGCTTTATCCTGTCCTTTCCTGCAATAAGTTAAATGCAGTGTGCGACGGCCCAAGTGGTTTGCACCTAACGAAGTCATGCAAAACAGAAGCCCAGGACTCGGTCACCAAGAAATCACGCGGTCTCTACTTATGTTTGGAACGAACGGACAGGCCAGAGTGGAGATTGTGGACCGTGCATAGCTTCTACATTCAAAACGTCCACAACCCCTTGCCTGAAAAAAAACAGATGTGGCTGAATCTGCCATCTTCGCACGCCCGAAAGGCTAGGCGACCAGATTCACAGTGGGATAAAAACAGGGTCCATGCCGTCCGAAGTCATTACACCCGTTAATAGTGGAAAAATATTTGCCGCGTTTGTGTAAGGCAAGACCCCTCGCTAAGGTGGGAGGCGTTCAGTACTGCAGTGATAAATTGTGGGCGTTAGTCTCACCCCCGGATGCATGTTCATATATCAACAGGTGATGGTAAAACACTGGCACAGACTGGGCTGTGGAGCAACTCAGAAGTAACCGACAGAAGACCAACCTCCATCAATGTGAAGTTATCCAATACTCGGGTTAGGTGCTGAACTATCATTTGAAATTGCGCCCTACGAGCTGCGCCTTATCCTGTATCCAGAAAATTGTGGACTACAGCAGTGCAACACGCAAGAGATGTGGGCTAGTCACACAAAAACGGAACTCTATACGAGAAAAACTTCGCCTTTCGACTTCTCGAAAACCAGAATTGCAATTTATTGGGCAGAAACTTTGGAAACTCTCATACTAACTCACTTTACAAAAAATTCCTAAAACAAATTAACTCGATCAGAATGGTTGGTGGATGAAAACAGAATTCCAAGTTCAACATTTCACGAACTATTGAAACCAACTCTTGGGCCGACATTAAAAGTAGCACATGGTACAGTTCATTACCTTAAGAACAGGTTTTTTCGTCGACCGATAGCCATTGCGCTCTCTCGTTGCCATGTGTTTCCTCCTCCAGCACTGCCATTGTTCGATCGCCACCACACTTTCAACATTAGGAGCTGCGTTTCATGCATACACCACCCCGGAACGCCAACACTGGACGTGAATTTCTCGTGCATATTACCCAGCGCCAACCCAATGAATCTTGCGGATCAATATCCATCTCCCAATAACCCCCGCATAATACGACCACGAACGCAAGGGCGGTAGAAATTGGCGAATCAAGATTTGAGCGGACGGGCAGGTAGCTAGACAGGCAGACATGCTGGTAGGAGGGACAAAAAGTGGCCAGACGGCCTGAAGGTGAAGATAAGCAGCAGGAGGAATATCCCTGGCAAGTTTTTTCACATCCCAAATTGCAACCACTGTCAGAGAATAGCAGAGGCTGCCGGAAGTAGGTGTAAAGAACAGCAAGTGTAATACCTCCGTATCCGACAGGAGTAGGATATCCAGCGGTCCCTGAAAGTTCGCTTCTACTCCAAAAAAACGGTAGGGCATTCCACCTACTGACCAGTGGAATGGATATGTAAGTGGACCGTGAGGCTCCGCGACTGTATGCGGGTGGCTCCTATGGCGATATGTGACGAAGATGGAGGACATCTACGGCAGACTGTTGAGTCAACAAAGTGGGCATTCATGGCTCAAATCGCGCCAGACGGAGACTGAATTAGGACGGAACCCGTGGACTTTCTCTATCGAGACTGAACTTCAGCTTGTAAACGTGAAAGATGTAGGTTGGCCGATCGACACCGTGGACTGAACTGAGAAGCTAATAGCACTGCAGGGATTTCATTCTTCCATCACTCCATTCCACATATTCTGGTAATTAAGGCAACTGACACTGTGAATATTTGTTTAAATGAATGCTCGGCCATTCGGTCCCACCGTTGACCAATTGGCTTTGTGCTTCGCTTTGATTCGGTGAGTTTTTCTGGTTGGTATTGAGGCCTCCACCTTATAATTGCCACCACATCGAAGCCTACGGGCACTAGTTGTCTGAACTACAAAATTATGTTTCTGACGTCTTCCATGATTGTAAGTCCATGTTTTACGTTGCCAAGTTTATGTATATTCCGATGTTCTTCAGGGGTCTGTTTTAAGCGGCTTCCGTTCTTAGTCTATCTAAACCACCTACGACACTGGGTTCAGACGCTACCTTGTGTGCAGAACACCTCCAAAACCTCAGCCTACCCGGCCTATGTACAGCAAAACATGGGCAAAACAACACTCATTGGTTGACTGGAACCTCCCGCGTAGTTGATAGTCAGGTACAGTGATCTTGCGGAGACTCCAGAATAATGTAGAAGAATCGACGGCGTGACTGCAAGCAATAATTCTACGCCCACAAATCAGAATACGGAGCAGAAATCGAAGAAAGCATGATAAAATGAGATAACCATGGGCAGATAGTCGAATGGAAAGCAGAGTGAGTGGCCCTTCTCAGCTCCCTTACACCGTATCGCAACCACGTTACTGCCTCCCGCTTTACGCAACTCCGACAAGTCGACTCGGCTACCCCGTAAATTCCTCTCAATGGAGAAAATTACACGCGTTGCGTGTCGTCATGTGATGCTATATATGTTGCTATATAGCAACCCCAACAGTACAAGCCCCCGAGAATACTGCTGTTTTCCGGTTATATAATCAACCAGCATCATTCGCTGGTGGCTATCTCCAAATCCAGAACCACCAACTAGCCGTATTTTGTGGTTATCTTGAGTTTAAAAATCAACTAAAGGGCCTTTGAATGTCAAATAACCGAGAGATAATCGTGTTCTGCAGTTATTGGGCGCTTAAATAACCGCATTTTAACGTCAAATAACGGCGGCACAACCGCTGCCTAACCGTATTTCACTGTTGTTTAACCGTGCAATAACTACATTTAACCGTTTACGGCACCATAAATTAACTGTTCCATTACATTGTTTTCCGGTTATCGGTAGGTCAATCAGCTGCTCGTAGAACGTCCACTGTTGTATCCTCGTTAAATAACAGCGTAACGGAGTCCTTCATGACCTGGTTATTTGACGGTTACTGTACCCCTCAGCCGGATTTCAATGTTAAGTAACTATGGTAGACCCTAGTCGGACAGGATCCAATGCAGTGTGAAAGTCAATAAGGCAGAATTTAGGTTGCTGTTGGGATTTAGTTGGATTTTCCAGTATTCGTTTGGCAGATATCTGGTCCATACTTCGACGTGGAAGCCAACTTGAGTGGTTGGTGTCCGAGTATCGTGTACTTTTGAAAATCGCTCGAGGAATACGAAAGCAACATCGAGGAAGTTGATTCTTCATCCATTATCGTATGTCGCCTCATCAGTCAAACGATTTGGAAAGAAACTGACAGCAATTCGTAAGGAGCTAGTCGGGTCACCAATCCTAATGAATATGCTTGCACACGGGTCGGGAGAAGACAAGAAAATGGAGGTTAGTAACAGTCTGTTTTGCTATAGCCTTGGACTGGCCACCTGCAGTTCCTCATCATCATCAGAGACAACAACATCAGTGTTGTCACTGAAGCTTCACTGCCGTACAGCTACAAGGCTTACCTACTCATACTTGAAGCCTTAGAATGAATAGGATAAAAGAGTGGGTGAGGTAGAGGACCTGTATGCTGGCCTATCGCAAGCATTCTGAAGTGCCTACACCTCCAGGCGCTCAGTCAATCTGGAAGGAAACTGACATCGAGCAGCCGCCATTTCTTGCAATGTCTCCAGCCAAGCGCAGGAGGGGTCACGGGGACTCCATCCTGAGAGGCGGGTCGCAGCAACAATGCCTAAACTCTTTCAAACCCTTCTACCAAGTCATACCTTGTCCACTTCACGTTTACGCCATTCTAAAGGAGGTAAGGAGAACAACACTCGTCTCGGTAGACGATGTTTCGGCGTGCGTAGCACATGACCGAGCAACCGCAGTTGATGGTACTGTTTTTTTCGGCAACTGGGTTACCTGTTGCACAACCGACTACCCATTTCCTAATTACCTCGTTACTAGGAAACAGGTGGATAGCAATTTCTGTCCAGCGGGTGCATCTAAGTGAAGCTGTCCACTTCTAGACTAGAGGGAGTGTTGGGCTGAGTGCACTGTGGGCACAGCAACTCATGGCAAAGGAGATTTCATTGAGACCCGAGTTGTCCACTAGACCGTCAGTAGTGGGTGTCTGTTCCGTTACACGGATTTTTGTGCCGTCTGTGTTTAGGAGTCTGATTTCTGTTGGGCATGTGTTATCCGGCGGGTAATTGTGGAAACTTTGCACTCCATTCTCTGCAGTCACTCAACAGTACGTGGACATTGCGGTGATGGATCTGAACCCCAGCTCGCTTGTTCACTCTTGCCTATAGACTAGCCTAGGTCGCATGGCCTCTGAGACACCATAAAATCATGTATAACAGATTTAGTCACCTCCAGAACCACGGTGAGTAACGTCTTCAGCGCCACCCGGTTCTTTGTTCGGGGGTACACCTTTAGACTTCGCACAAACACTTGGGACCTACAAAGCAGCAGGGGCCTCATCAAGAGCGGGGGAAGAGAGCCACTCACGTGACCTTTGGATTCCGAAATAACTGATAACAGTCATTCAGCTGTAACACTGTCTAACTGCCATGCATTTCCCTACTCAAGCGTCATCGTGCTGCTGGTCCTGAAGACCTTCCACCTGCTCTTTTCAAGGATGGCAGTGAACTTCTCAGCCAGTGCCTGTCCAGCCTATTTGGGTCTATCCGGGAGAAAGAGACCGTCCCGGACTGCTGGGGTTAATCGGTAGTAGTGCCCATTTTCAAAAAGG